>OX336388.2:933769581-934369581 GCA_946902985.2 Meconema thalassinum | reverse complement strand
TAGAGTGCAACTGCACTCCTTGACTGCGAGAACTAAACGCTCAAGCAGCCTGAACCTCCCTATGAAGGCTTCCAAAAAGATGGTATATTGGCTTTCACGGCCGGTGAATTAAAACTCAGCAATTCTTCTAGGTTTGTGCCGTGTCTGTGTGGGGTTTCGCCTAGGACACCAAGCAGGCTCATCGGCGGGCTCTTGGTGTCCCCGCCCGGACCCCCACAGGAGTGACGAACTGCGCGTCACCTCCCTTTATATAGAGTGCAACTGCACTCCTTGACTGCGAGAACTAAACGCTCAAGCAGCCTGAACCTCCCTATGAAGGCTTCCAAAAAGATGGTATATTGGCTTTCACGGCCGGTGAATTAAAACTCAGCAATTCTTCTAGGTTTGTGCCGTGTCTGTGTGGGGTTTCGCCTAGGACACCAAGCAGGCTCATCGGCGGGCTCTTGGTGTCCCCGCCCGGACCCCCACAGGAGTGACGAACTGCGCGTCACCTCCCTTTATATAGAGTGCAACTGCACTCCTTGACTGCGAGAACTAAACGCTCAAGCAGCCTGAACCTCCCTATGAAGGCTTCCAAAAAGATGGTATATTGGCTTTCACGGCCGGTGAATTAAAACTCAGCAATTCTTCTAGGTTTGTGCCGTGTCTGTGTGGGGTTTCGCCTAGGACACCAAGCAGGCTCATCGGCGGGCTCTTGGTGTCCCCGCCCGGACCCCCACAGGAGTGACGAACTGCGCGTCACCTCCCTTTATATAGAGTGCAACTGCACTCCTTGACTGCGAGAACTAAACGCTCAAGCAGCCTGAACCTCCCTATGAAGGCTTCCAAAAAGATGGTATATTGGCTTTCACGGCCGGTGAATTAAAACTCAGCAATTCTTCTAGGTTTGTGCCGTGTCTGTGTGGGGTTTCGCCTAGGACACCAAGCAGGCTCATCGGCGGGCTCTTGGTGTCCCCGCCCGGACCCCCACAGGAGTGACGAACTGCGCGTCACCTCCCTTTATATAGAGTGCAACTGCACTCCTTGACTGCGAGAACTAAACGCTCAAGCAGCCTGAACCTCCCTATGAAGGCTTCCAAAAAGATGGTATATTGGCTTTCACGGCCGGTGAATTAAAACTCAGCAATTCTTCTAGGTTTGTGCCGTGTCTGTGTGGGGTTTCGCCTAGGACACCAAGCAGGCTCATCGGCGGGCTCTTGGTGTCCCCGCCCGGACCCCCACAGGAGTGACGAACTGCGCGTCACCTCCCTTTATATAGAGTGCAACTGCACTCCTTGACTGCGAGAACTAAACGCTCAAGCAGCCTGAACCTCCCTATGAAGGCTTCCAAAAAGATGGTATATTGGCTTTCACGGCCGGTGAATTAAAACTCAGCAATTCTTCTAGGTTTGTGCCGTGTCTGTGTGGGGTTTCGCCTAGGACACCAAGCAGGCTCATCGGCGGGCTCTTGGTGTCCCCGCCCGGACCCCCACAGGAGTGACGAACTGCGCGTCACCTCCCTTTATATAGAGTGCAACTGCACTCCTTGACTGTGAGAACTAAACGCTCAAGCAGCCTGAACCTCCCTATGAAGGCTTCCAAAAAGATGGTATATTGGCTTTCACGGCCGGTGAATTAAAACTCAGCAATTCTTCTAGGTTTGTGCCGTGTCTGTGTGGGGTTTCGCCTAGGACACCAAGCAGGCTCATCGGCGGGCTCTTGGTGTCCCCGCCCGGACCCCCACAGGAGTGACGAACTGCGCGTCACCTCCCTTTATATAGAGTGCAACTGCACTCCTTGACTGCGAGAACTAAACGCTCAAGCAGCCTGAACCTCCCTATGAAGGCTTCCAAAAAGATGGTATATTGGCTTTCACGGCCGGTGAATTAAAACTCAGCAATTCTTCTAGGTTTGTGCCGTGTCTGTGTGGGGTTTCGCCTAGGACTCCAAGCAGGCTCATCGGCGGGCTCTTGGTGCCCCGCCCGGACCCCCACAGGAGTGACGAACTGCGCGTCACCTCCCTTTATATAGAGTGCAACTGCACTCCTTGACTGCGAGAACTAAACGCTCAAGCAGCCTGAACCTCCCTATGAAGGCTTCCAAAAAGATGGTATATTGGCTTTCACGGCCGGTGAATTAAAACTCAGCAATTCTTCTAGGTTTGTGCCGTGTCTGTGTGGGGTTTCGCCTAGGACACCAAGCAGGCTCATCGGCGGGCTCTTGGTGTCCCCGCCCGGACCCCCACAGGAGTGACGAACTGCGCGTCACCTCCCTTTATATAGAGTGCAACTGCACTCCTTGACTGCGAGAACTAAACGCTCAAGCAGCCTGAACCTCCCTATGAAGGCTTCCAAAAAGATGGTATATTGGCTTTCACGGCCGGTGAATTAAAACTCAGCAATTCTTCTAGGTTTGTGGCGTGTCTGTGTGGGGTTTCGCCTAGGACACCAAGCAGGCTCATCGGCGGGCTCTTGGTGTCCCCGCCCGGACCCCCACAGGAGTGACGAACTGCGCGTCACCTCCCTTTATATAGAGTGCAACTGCACTCCTTGACTCCGAGAACTAAACGCTCAAGCAGCCTGAACCTCCCTATGAAGGCTTCCAAAAAGATGGTATATTGGCTTTCACGGCCGGTGAATTAAAACTCAGCAATTCTTCTAGGTTTGTGCCGTGTCTGTGTGGGGTTTCGCCTAGGACACCAAGCAGGCTCATCGGCGGGCTCTTGGTGTCCCCGCCCGGACCCCCACAGGAGTGACGAACTGCGCGTCACCTCCCTTTATATAGAGTGCAACTGCACTCCTTGACTGCGAGAACTAAACGCTCAAGCAGCCTGAACCTCCCTATGAAGGCTTCCAAAAAGATGGTATATTGGCTTTCACGGCCGGTGAATTAAAACTCAGCAATTCTTCTAGGTTTGTGCCGTGTCTGTGTGGGGTTTCGCCTAGGACACCAAGCAGGCTCATCGGCGGGCTCTTGGTGTCCCCGCCCGGACCCCCACAGGAGTGACGAACTGCGCGTCACCTCCCTTTATATAGAGTGCAACTGCACTCCTTGACTGCGAGAACTAAACGCTCAAGCAGCCTGAACCTCCCTATGAAGGCTTCCAAAAAGATGGTATATTGGCTTTCACGGCCGGTGAATTAAAACTCAGCAATTCTTCTAGGTTTGTGCCGTGTCTGTGTGGGGTTTCGCCTAGGACACCAAGCAGGCTCATCGGCGGGCTCTTGGTGTCCCCGCCCGGACCCCCACAGGAGTGACGAACTGCGCGTCACCTCCCTTTATATAGAGTGCAACTGCACTCCTTGACTGCGAGAACTAAACGCTCAAGCAGCCTGAACCTCCCTATGAAGGCTTCCAAAAAGATGGTATATTGGCTTTCACGGCCGGTGAATTAAAACTCAGCAATTCTTCTAGGTTTGTGCCGTGTCTGTGTGGGGTTTCGCCTAGGACACCAATCAGGCTCATCGGCGGGCTCTTGGTGTCCCCGCCCGGACCCCCACAGGAGTGACGAACTGCGCGTCACCTCCCTTTATATAGAGTGCAACTGCACTCCTTGACTGCGAGAACTAAACGCTCAAGCAGCCTGAACCTCCCTATGAAGGCTTCCAAAAAGATGGTATATTGGCTTTCACGGCCGGTGAATTAAAACTCAGCAATTCTTCTAGGTTTGTGCCGTGTCTGTGTGGGGTTTCGCCTAGGACACCAAGCAGGCTCATCGGCGGGCTCTTGGTGTCCCCGCCCGGACCCCCACAGGAGTGACGAACTGCGCGTCACCTCCCTTTATATAGAGTGCAACTGCACTCCTTGACTGCGAGAACTAAACGCTCAAGCAGCCTGAACCTCCCTATGAAGGCTTCCAAAAAGATGGTATATTGGCTTTCACGGCCGGTGAATTAAAACTCAGCAATTCTTCTAGGTTTGTGCCGTGTCTGTGTGGGGTTTCGCCTAGGACACCAAGCAGGCTCATCGGCGGGCTCTTGGTGTCCCCGCCCGGACCCCCACAGGAGTGACGAACTGCGCGTCACCTCCCTTTATATAGAGTGCAACTGCACTCCTTGACTGCGAGAACTAAACGCTCAAGCAGCCTGAACCTCCCTATGAAGGCTTCCAAAAAGATGGTATATTGGCTTTCACGGCCGGTGAATTAAAACTCAGCAATTCTTCTAGGTTTGTGGCGTGTCTGTGTGGGGTTTCGCCTAGGACACCAAGCAGGCTCATCGGCGGGCTCTTGGTGTCCCCGCCCGGACCCCCACAGGAGTGACGAACTGCGCGTCACCTCCCTTTATATAGAGTGCAACTGCACTCCTTGACTGCGAGAACTAAACGCTCAAGCAGCCTGAACCTCCCTATGAAGGCTTCCAAAAAGATGGTATATTGGCTTTCACGGCCGGTGAATTAAAACTCAGCAATTCTTCTAGGTTTGTGCCGTGTCTGTGTGGGGTTTCGCCTAGGACACCAAGCAGGCTCATCGGCGGGCTCTTGGTGTCCCCGCCCGGACCCCCACAGGAGTGACGAACTGCGCGTCACCTCCCTTTATATAGAGTGCAACTGCACTCCTTGACTGCGAGAACTAAACGCTCAAGCAGCCTGAACCTCCCTATGAAGGCTTCCAAAAAGATGGTATATTGGCTTTCACGGCCGGTGAATTAAAACTCAGCAATTCTTCTAGGTTTGTGCCGTGTCTGTGTGGGGTTTCGCCTAGGACACCAAGCAGGCTCATCGGCGGGCTCTTGGTGTCCCCGCCCGGACCCCCACAGGAGTGACGAACTGCGCGTCACCTCCCTTTATATAGAGTGCAACTGCACTCCTTGACTGCGAGAACTAAACGCTCAAGCAGCCTGAACCTCCCTATGAAGGCTTCCAAAAAGATGGTATATTGGCTTTCACGGCCGGTGAATTAAAACTCAGCAATTCTTCTAGGTTTGTGCCGTGTCTGTGTGGGGTTTCGCCTAGGACACCAAGCAGGCTCATCGGCGGGCTCTTGGTGTCCCCGCCCGGACCCCCACAGGAGTGACGAACTGCGCGTCACCTCCCTTTATATAGAGTGCAACTGCACTCCTTGACTGCGAGAACTAAACGCTCAAGCAGCCTGAACCTCCCTATGAAGGCTTCCAAAAAGATGGTATATTGGCTTTCACGGCCGGTGAATTAAAACTCAGCAATTCTTCTAGGTTTGTGCCGTGTCTGTGTGGGGTTTCGCCTAGGACACCAAGCAGGCTCATCGGCGGGCTCTTGGTGTCCCCGCCCGGACCCCCACAGGAGTGACGAACTGCGCGTCACCTCCCTTTATATAGAGTGCAACTGCACTCCTTGACTGCGAGAACTAAACGCTCAAGCAGCCTGAACCTCCCTATGAAGGCTTCCAAAAAGATGGTATATTGGCTTTCACGGCCGGTGAATTAAAACTCAGCAATTCTTCTAGGTTTGTGCCGTGTCTGTGTGGGGTTTCGCCTAGGACACCAAGCAGGCTCATCGGCGGGCTCTTGGTGTCCCCGCCCGGACCCCCACAGGAGTGACGAACTGCGCGTCACCTCCCTTTATATAGAGTGCAACTGCACTCCTTGACTGCGAGAACTAAACGCTCAAGCAGCCTGAACCTCCCTATGAAGGCTTCCAAAAAGATGGTATATTGGCTTTCACGGCCGGTGAATTAAAACTCAGCAATTCTTCTAGGTTTGTGCCGTGTCTGTGTGGGGTTTCGCCTAGGACACCAAGCAGGCTCATCGGCGGGCTCTTGGTGTCCCCGCCCGGACCCCCACAGGAGTGACGAACTGCGCGTCACCTCCCTTTATATAGAGTGCAACTGCACTCCTTGACTGCGAGAACTAAACGCTCAAGCAGCCTGAACCTCCCTATGAAGGCTTCCAAAAAGATGGTATATTGGCTTTCACGGCCGGTGAATTAAAACTCAGCAATTCTTCTAGGTTTGTGCCGTGTCTGTGTGGGGTTTCGCCTAGGACACCAAGCAGGCTCATCGGCGGGCTCTTGGTGTCCCCGCCCGGACCCCCACAGGAGTGACGAACTGCGCGTCACCTCCCTTTATATAGAGTGCAACTGCACTCCTTGACTGCGAGAACTAAACGCTCAAGCAGCCTGAACCTCCCTATGAAGGCTTCCAAAAAGATGGTATATTGGCTTTCACGGCCGGTGAATTAAAACTCAGCAATTCTTCTAGGTTTGTGCCGTGTCTGTGTGGGGTTTCGCCTAGGACACCAAGCAGGCTCATCGGCGGGCTCTTGGTGTCCCCGCCCGGACCCCCACAGGAGTGACGAACTGCGCGTCACCTCCCTTTATATAGAGTGCAACTGCACTCCTTGACTGCGAGAACTAAACGCTCAAGCAGCCTGAACCTCCCTATGAAGGCTTCCAAAAAGATGGTATATTGGCTTTCACGGCCGGTGAATTAAAACTCAGCAATTCTTCTAGGTTTGTGCCGTGTCTGTGTGGGGTTTCGCCTAGGACACCAAGCAGGCTCATCGGCGGGCTCTTGGTGTCCCCGCCCGGACCGGCACGGCACAAACCTAGAAGGATTGCTGAGTTTTAATTCACCGGCCGTGAAAGCCAATATACCATCTTTTTGGAAGCCTTCATAGGGAGGTTCAGGCTGCTTGAGCGTTTAGTTCTCGCAGTCAAGGAGTGCAGTTGCACTCTATATAAAGGGAGGTGACGCGCAGTTCGTCACTCCTGTGGGGGTCCGGGCGGGGACACCAAGAGCCCGCCGATGAGCCTGTTTGGTGTCCTAGGCGAAACCCCACACAGACACGGCACAAACCTAGAAGAATTGCTGAGTTTTAATTCACCGGCCGTGAAAGCCAATATACCATCTTTTTGGAAGCCTTCATAGGGAGGTTCAGGCTGCTTGAGCGTTTAGTTCTCGCAGTCAAGGAGTGCAGTTGCACTCTATATAAAGGGAGGTGACGCGCAGTTCGTCACTCCTGTGGGGGTCCGGGCGGGGACACCAAGAGCCCGCCGATGAGCCTGCTTGGTGTCCTAGGCGAAACCCCACACAGACACGGCACAAACCTAGAAGAATTGCTGAGTTTTAATTCACCGGCCGTGAAAGCCAATATACCATCTTTTTGGAAGCCTTCATAGGGAGGTTCAGGCTGCTTGAGCGTTTAGTTCTCGCAGTCAAGGAGTGCAGTTGCACTCTATATAAAGGGAGGTGACGCGCAGTTCGTCACTCCTGTGGGGGTCCGGGCGGGGACACCAAGAGCCCGCCGATGAGCCTGCTTGGTGTCCTAGGCGAAACCCCACACAGACACGGCACAAACCTAGAAGAATTGCTGAGTTTTAATTCACCGGCCGTGAAAGCCAATATACCATCTTTTTGGAAGCCTTCATAGGGAGGTTCAGGCTGCTTGAGCGTTTAGTTCTCGCAGTCAAGGAGTGCAGTTGCACTCTATATAAAGGGAGGTGACGCGCAGTTCGTCACTCCTGTGGGGGTCCGGGCGGGGACACCAAGAGCCCGCCGATGAGCCTGCTTGGTGTCCTAGGCGAAACCCCACACAGACACGGCACAAACCTAGAAGAATTGCTGAGTTTTAATTCACCGGCCGTGAAAGCCAATATACCATCTTTTTGGAAGCCTTCATAGGGAGGTTCAGGCTGCTTGAGCGTTTAGTTCTCGCAGTCAAGGAGTGCAGTTGCACTCTATATAAAGGGAGGTGACGCGCAGTTCGTCACTCCTGTGGGGGTCCGGGCGGGGACACCAAGAGCCCGCCGATGAGCCTGCTTGGTGTCCTAGGCGAAACCCCACACAGACACGGCACAAACCTAGAAGAATTGCTGAGTTTTAATTCACCGGCCGTGAAAGCCAATATACCATCTTTTTGGAAGCCTTCATAGGGAGGTTCAGGCTGCTTGAGCGTTTAGTTCTCGCAGTCAAGGAGTGCAGTTGCACTCTATATAAAGGGAGGTGACGCGCAGTTCGTCACTCCTGTGGGGGTCCGGGCGGGGACACCAAGAGCCCGCCGATGAGCCTGCTTGGTGTCCTAGGCGAAACCCCACACAGACACGGCACAAACCTAGAAGAATTGCTGAGTTTTAATTCACCGGCCGTGAAAGCCAATATACCATCTTTTTGGAAGCCTTCATAGGGAGGTTCAGGCTGCTTGAGCGTTTAGTTCTCGCAGTCAAGGAGTGCAGTTGCACTCTATATAAAGGGAGGTGACGCGCAGTTCGTCACTCCTGTGGGGGTCCGGACGGGGACACCAAGAGCCCGCCGATGAGCCTGCTTGGTGTCCTAGGCGAAACCCCACACAGACACGGCACAAACCTAGAAGAATTGCTGAGTTTTAATTCACCGGCCGTGAAAGCCAATATACCATCTTTTTGGAAGCCTTCATAGGGAGGTTCAGGCTGCTTGAGCGTTTAGTTCTCGCAGTCAAGGAGTGCAGTTGCACTCTATATAAAGGGAGGTGACGCGCAGTTCGTCACTCCTGTGGGGGTCCGGGCGGGGACACCAAGAGCCCGCCGATGAGCCTGCTTGGTGTCCTAGGCGAAACCCCACACAGACACGGCACAAACCTAGAAGAATTGCTGAGTTTTAATTCACCGGCCGTGAAAGCCAATATACCATCTTTTTGGAAGCCTTCATAGGGAGGTTCAGGCTGCTTGAGCGTTTAGTTCTCGCAGTCAAGGAGTGCAGTTGCACTCTATATAAAGGGAGGTGACGCGCAGTTCGTCACTCCTGTGGGGGTCCGGACGGGGACACCAAGAGCCCGCCGATGAGCCTGCTTGGTGTCCTAGGCGAAACCCCACACAGACACGGCACAAACCTAGAAGAATTGCTGAGTTTTAATTCACCGGCCGTGAAAGCCAATATACCAATACTCAGTTGTTTCATCCTTCAAGGAACTAGGTTGGATCCTAGTTCGTCCCCTCGAACTTACGACCTCGGACAAGGGAAGATTCCCTCTTCCGGAAAACATCAAGCTCCATCTGAGATCGAACTGCTAACTCCCATCCTTCATCTTCATTGTTGCCGGGAATATTGAAAATCTTCTTGTCTCGTCGTTCTCCGTCATGATACAGCTTCATTATATTATCGAGTAGTGCTGAAAGTTCAGCTTCATATTCCGAAGTAAATTCGAAATGGAAGTCATGGACCTCACTCGCATATATAAAATATTCATTGAGATGGACTATGAATATTTTTATGTAGTCACTGATGTTAAATCCGAGCTCATGTATGACGCTAATGTACTAGAATGAGGTTGTACATGACGTCTCATGCTTGCTCGAAAAGTAGACAATCATGAACAATCTCCCTACCGAAGCTCCATTGTTGAATATACTACTCTGTCTTGAATGTATTCCTGGCGCACATACTTTCTTATTCCATTATCTCAATCATATTACAGTTCTTAAATGTCTTCACTTGTTGAAAATACAAAGTCATCATACTTGTGTAACAATATAGTTCCCCAATAATAATGTCAATCACTGTTACTCACGTGAATCTGTGAACACGGATCTGTCTTTGCTGCAGTCTGACTTGAACTAAAATGCTTTACTGCGCTGGATTCCGTTACTTTTCTATTTCATTTCTAAAATGTCCGTAGTTCTCAAAATCTTCCTTCAATCGCACTGAATATTTACAACACGCTTCTATGTATTCTGCACTAGAGACTGTAGTTAAAATATTTGCTCTAATATCAAACAGTCGAAAGTTATTGCGGTATGAACACTCCTCGCAACTTCACCTAAATTGCAAGCACGGCGATCTCCACTAGCTAGCCTCTATCTGCGATGTCTCCACGAGTCAACCACTCTCGGACTCGGCTAAGACCTTCGGGATTGCTACTCTCCCGGAATACACGTCTGTATACCTCAAACATCGCAGGAACAAGAGCCCTGATGCCTTGCGTCTCCCCTCTAAGACACCAGATCTAGCCGCCATTTTTCCTTCCCTCGAAAAATTTTGCGCGCACTAGAAAATGCTTATTCTGACGTATTTCGACCTCTCTTCGATTTCCAAAATATATATAATATATTCTTATAATTTTCTTCATATTATCAATCCATAAAATAACTCTCTTGGGGCCTAAATGTGATAATTCTCCATAAAAATTTAGTTGAAGGAACTCCCGTCTTCTCTAAGACTTCTCCTTATTGGCTGTGGACTCATATCCAATTGTATAATTTATAACAATATTTAAACACTTTTTGAGATTATTCGCTGTTGCTAGGTCAATTCCAAGTTTCTAGAACCTTCGATTGCGCAATAATATCACGTGACGGAATCTCCCTCCTTGCTCAACGTAGCAACAGGACTGGTTTGTGCCAAGTTCCAGCATTTATATTGCTTGGTTAAATTTTATCATGGGCTTCAAAAATAATCCCATTTTCATTCCAATTTATTAAATTTTCGGGGGCAGTACCATCCCGGCATTTGCCCTAAGATGAAGTGGGAAACCACGGAAAACCACTTCGAGGATGGCTGAGGTGGGAATCAAAACCCGCTACTCATTTGGACCACCCGAGGCTGAGTAGACCCCGTTCCAGTCCTCATACCAGTTTTCAATTTTCGTGGCCGAGCCGGGAATCGAACCCAGGACCTCCGGGGCGGCAGCTAAACACGCTGACCGCTACGCTACGACCCCCCTTTCTTATTTTCTATTCACCCTAGTAAGTAAGCTTCTGCTTCCCTTTACGATTAAAACAAGTAGTTCCGTGAAGACTTAAATATCCTATTTCATAATCCTATTGTTCTTTTCCATTAAAAACTCCCCCGCCTATTGAAAGTACTTTCCATGTGATTTACTAAATCCCTATTGGTTCACGACCTACTGTATGTCTCCACCAAAACATATACATTGAGAATTATATGTGCTGGAATATACAACTTTCAATATCGGTGATAAGACTTCTCCTACGAGATGGCAATTTACAGTATTGAGTCCGGGAGTTTATTTTAATAAACATCAAATGCACGGCTTTTATGATTTACGAAAATTAATGTGAAGAATGGTGTGCCATTAGATTATGATTATTATCATAGCCTATCATACGAATTTTCTCTTCAATCGTTTGAATACGATACGAGAAATAAAATATATAACTTATTGTTTTAAAATTTCGAACTGATGACATCTTGAGAATTTTTGAAGACAGTTGAACATGTGATGTCCTTATACTAAGATCTGAATAAAGATTCGCTTTATGTAGTTTCATTGCTCTTATAAGATTAGATAGCTAGAAAGGACATTTTAAATATTTGAAAATCACTAGTTTGCCATGTTGTATTTGCGTTTCTTAGAAATTTGAAAGTCACATATATGTACTTAGTTAATAATCCTCTATCACCATTAAATATGTCAATTTGATTACTTAAATAGTCTGCAGTTAAGAATGCAGATTCAGCTTTCGCCTTTAAAGTCGATTGACCCGCTGCACAGTTAAAGTAGAGAAGTTGCCAAGATATCAGGGGTAAGTTTGCACCTCCACCATTCCAAAGCTCCTATTACTGAAGGCAGCTGCATTTATCTGTTACACCCTGTACATGATGTACAGTGCTGGCGGGTTATTTATCATCAGTGAGGTTAATTTGTTGAGATCGTGGTCATTTAATTCTGTCTGCACCACGCCGGAGCGGCGATGTAGCACGAGGTGTCTCTTATCAGGGCGAGTAATTCATCTTCCTCGCACGGACGGACCTTATCTCCCGTTCCAAGACCACACACCTATCTTGAGACACATCTACGTTCCACAAATCACAGGGAGTCTCTTTTGGTGTGTGGCCAGTATTTTAACAATATTATATTGTTGTTATTTTTGTTTGAGTCTTCAGCCTTTTGACTGGTTTAATGCAACCCTCCATGCCTCGCTGTCCTGAGCAAACCGATTCATCTCTATACCAGGTGAATCAGCAACCCAAATAATGCGTGCTGTCAGGAAGGTCGATATTTCTCTGCCTGCATCCCGTATGGTACTAGAGCTCGCGTCAGACCGGAAGGCGGCCGGCTCTGTGGGATTTGCGCAGAGAGAGAAAGAGATACATTTCCACTGTTGCAACAGGTCCACCATGTCCAAGTTCCCACACCGCAGGCTGCTGCCATGAGTTCATGCGGTATGACAACACCGTCGCTTACCTCAACGAGCTTGTCTCCTTCACGCTGCTTTACGCTTAGCACTAGCTCAGATTCTCAAGACAGACTGACTGTGATTGGTGGGATGGAAGTGAGGCATGACGTAATGGTAGCGTTGTGTTCTGCGCACCGCCTTCCCGGCTGGTTCGGGCTCTAATGCAATGCGAGCTTATCCCGCAAACGATTGACTACTGAACTGAACACTATTGTAGTTGCCTCACTTTCCTCGTTAACGTGCGGCTCGTCCTTAAAACCTAGCTGGGTGGATATGTTTACATTCCATGTCTGCAGGGTACCAAGATATTCACAGGTTAAGGCACAGTGTTGTCAACTGTCCATCACCGTAGCAGCAACATACTCAGTCTCCACGGCAAGCAGTAGCGAGACTGGACAGAACAGCGTGCTGTAAAGTGACCTTGTTGACCAGGCTGGCGTCAACACCTGGTCTGCACTCCACCTGGACAGATGAAGTAAGCATCCTATTGGTCAAGAACCGTCAGCTAGTAGTCAGCAACAAACAATGACTATTGTAGGCGCATGCTACTGCTTAACGTTTGAATCGCCGCTCGTTAACCAGGAAAGTGAGGCAACTATATTAGTCTGTAGTCACATCGAAGGAAAAATAATAGCGTTCATACGCGTTAGTTGGGTTGCATAAAACAATATTATCAGGGACAGCTGATTCACTTGGTATAGCTATCACGCCTTACATCCGAGGCACTCAGTTTAACATATTCTAACCTTGGTCTACCCCCATAAGTCTTGTCCTCAACCCTTCCTTCCATAACTAAGTATTCTATCCCTGAATGACTTAGATGTGTCCTACCAAACTCTTCATTAGCAGTCACCAGAAACATCTCTCCTTTCCCAATCGTCTTAACACTTCTTAATTGGTTACTCTATCTACCCATCTGATTGTCATCATTCTCCTGTAACACTAAATTTCAAACGCTTCTATTCCCTTCTTGTCTGCTGTGACAACAGTCCAGGTTTCACTTCCATAGAGCGCGACGCTCCAGACAAAAACTTTCAAAAATGACTTTCGAATACCTTAACCCTGCCGAACTGTGTCTTGTTACATCAGTACTGGCGCCTCGTCTCACAGACCCGAAATATAAAATTGATTATTTTTTTTTTCGTTTAAATACATAGCTGACATTTTTTTCTATTAATTTGCTAACTTATAAAGAGGTATTGATGAAAAAGAAAACTATTTTTTTATTTTTACATTTTTAATGAACAATTTAAAAAAAACTTACAAAAAACGTTAAGTTTTAGAAAAAAAATATAAAATAATCAAAACAAAATTAAACTGAAAAATGGCTTATAAGAGGTAGTTCATAAAAGTCCATAGTACAAACAACAAAACTCAAAATTAAACTTTCAATAAATGGACGATGAGCATTTCACTTCAAAAAACAACATTAATTGTCATTTGCAATGGGGCATGTTGGGCATGAAAATGATGCGTGCTTGAGACAAATGAACTTGAAACAGTATTTACAGAAATATTTTGTCTTGCTTTCTTTCCTGCATAAATGGCACCGTTTTCTGATCCCTTCTGGTAGTTGATCAGCTCCCACAGATTGGGGCGCCTCACCGGCGGCTTCATGTCTTCTCATTCTCACTTCTGGAGGTAGGTTCGTCATAAGAGCTCTGCGTTGTTGGTGCTCCGATGTCAATGACTTTGATAGTTCCCTTAAATATCTTCTGCGAACAGTATTAGTGTCCATGATGTTTGATGTGAAAATGATTTGAGAATTGACACCAGCCACATTCAAGAGTCCAAACAAAATGACCATAGGCCAACGTCGCGTATTTCTCGCGACATCATACAATGCACATAGTTCGTTCAGAGTATCAACCCCACCTTTAGTGGAATTGTAAAAGTGAATCATTTCTGGTTTGAACTGTTCTGTTGTTTCATCAATAGCATCATCATGATGCATACTGGATGCTAAGGTGACGTTTTTGCCTTTTTAGGCACATATGAGCATAGAGTGACGTTTTCTTGAAATCCGAACATACTTGAGTTTACAGGGCGTTCTTTTGTGTTAACAAACAAAGGAGGTAGCTCTCTCTTATTTTTCCGAACGGTACCTACAACTGTTAGTCTATTACGGTCATTCAATTCATTAACCAATGGAAAAGAGGTGAAATAGTTGTCTAAAGTGATATTTCTACCAGTACCAGATATAGGAGTTATTAGTCTTCTCACAACGTTGTGTACATTTGTTTCCTGTTTAAAAGGTCCGAGCGGTTGTTGACCAACATAAGGCTCCCAATACAACATGTATCGTGTTTTTGCATCAACTAGTAAGAACAATTTCAGCCCGTACTTATTAGGTTTATTCGGCAAATACTGCCGAAAAGAGCAACGACCCCTAAATGCAAGAAACATCTCATCGATGGTAGCTTATTGACATATGGTATAGTTTTTCTAGCAGTTTTCAGTAAATGTTTCGAAAATTTCCCTTATGGGAGCAAACTTATCAAACCTGCGTCTCTCTTCTCTTGTGTCAGTGTCATCGAAGCGAAGGTGTCTCAACAGAAACAAAAATCGTTCACGTGACATTGTCAACCAACATTTTTCAACTCCATTGCCTTCACGGTCCCACAATTCTTTCAAGTTTAGTCGGCTACTTTTCAAAATACCTGCTAAATAAAGCAAGCCAAAGACAGCTTCCAATTCAATCATGTCAGTAGGCTGGGCTGACCTTTCTCTAGAATAATTAGGCCTACATTTTTCAATATACAAATTAGTGTTCTCAAGTATAGTTCTTATAATTTGATCATCAAAATACAATCGCCAGCAGTCAATAGGAGTTTGGGCATTTCTAGCATCTCCTTTGACTCCTGGTAAGTGAATGACAATATTGTTTTGCCGTGTTCTTACAGAACGTTCAGGAGGGCGATGTATTTTCCATTGTGTAGTCTGGTCTTTTCCTACGTAGACGGGCACTCTTCGTCTAGGGATTTCTGGTAAGGGTACATCTTCTTCCATTTCTGCTTCATTATCAGTTCCTTCTTGCTCTGTGTCTGTACTTTCGGAAAATTCAGAGACATAATCTTCCTCCTCTCGATCCGACTGGTCAAATTCCTCTTCAGTATAATCATCACTGTCAACTTCGTCAAGAAGTCTTCTTATGTTTTCCCTTTCTGCTTCACTTGCCATTTTAATGTCAAAAGGCACATTAAATAAAAGAAAAGAAAACGTTTTACACTCGTAATTATCTTGCACAGTCACTTCATTGCCACGTAAATAAAAAAGCACACACTCCCAACCGTGTGACGCGAGAACTGGTGCCTCGTCTGACAAACCCGAAGGCTAAATAGCAACAAAACTACTTGGGGTACGGCACGGTCGACTGCAGGTCGGTAACTGGCATCAGGAGGAAGGCAGCTACCTGGGGTTTCGTAACCTTGGGCCGCTCCCCCTACCAATGGCAACCAAAACATTTGTGGTCGGGTCTGTGAGGCGAGGCGCCAGTTCCGCAGGGTTTGTATATTGCATGTCAACAGATTTCTTTTCAGTATAAAACTATAAATGCTTTCCATGCGTGAGCCAACCTACTATTTATATCCTCTTTGCTTCGTCCATCACTGGTTATTGTGCCTCTTAAATAGCAGAAGTCTCCTACTTCCTTTAGCTTTTCACCTGCCAATTCCACGTCCACAGGGGTTTATGATTTCTCTCGGCTGCATTTCATTATTTTATTTTACATTCATTGATTTTCATCATGAATTCCTTCCTCAAAATGGAGTCCATTACATTAAAAAAGATACAGTCAGTCTGAGAGACTAGACTTTATATAATTTCAAATGACGCATGCTACACATGTTAGAAAGGGTCAGGAGGGCTTCTCGCTTCGCTCGAAGCCCCAGGAATTTTTTGATCAGACTCCATTACCCATTAACTTAGGCTTCCCGCGCGGGGAACGGACAGCGGGAGGTGCACTCTGCTGTATGACGTCACGCACTCGCCGTCTCCGTATCGCATAATGCCAGACCCCAGGAGTAAACTCAGACTCAACAGACTCCATTACCCTTTAACTTAGGCTTCCCGCGCGTGGAACGGAGAGCGGGAGGTGCACTCTGCTGCATGACGTAACGCACCCGCCGTCTCCGTATCGCATAACGTCTGACCCCAGGAGTAAACTCAGACTCAAAGACTCCATTACCCTTTAACTTAGACTTCCCGCGCGGGGAACGGAGAGCGGGAGGTGCACTCTGCTAAATGACGTCACGCACTCGCCGTCTCCATATCGCATAACGCCAGACCCCAGGAGTAAACTCAGACTCGGTGCATATGCACTGAACATCATGATGACGTCATACACGCCGTAACCGTAACGCACAACGGTAGACCAAAGCATAACGATGAAGTCGACAAGATCATTTGATATGGTAAAACCCATTCAAATCCGCTGGTGTGTCGGCTAAGATGAGGATGTCATCATCAAATCTCAGAGTTGAAATTATTTCTCCTTCATTCTTTACTCCTATTTTAATTTTTGATGTGTAACATCTTTCCACTCGGTTGCTGGATAATATTGTGGGAGTGATTTTGAAAAATGGGACGGAAGGGGATCGGACGGAAGTGAATCGAACGGAAGTGTGTAAGACGCACTGCCAGCTGGCAGTGGTAAGAGGAAACAATGAGCGCGCGGTGTCGGAGATTGGTACCATGACGCACGTCGGCCGTGTGGAATGTATATCACATAAGGATTACTTCAAAGTTTGGAGGCACCATTACAGATAATCCTACAATAAAACATCTTCAAGTTGTCATTCTTTGGTGTAAAGATATTCATTATATCATATTTTCTGAAAACAATTACGATTTATTAAGAGTCTGTTTTTCAATCTCTGGATAAAAGTGATGGGCGCCCACTCCCCGATTAACTTTGCTCAACACTTTCATACGCTCATGCGAACTCTGGTGTCAACTGATTGAAACACAAACCACATGTTCAAAGTCTTTGTATCAGTATTTTATTGATGATATGCTTTAATATGAAACATTGTAACTAGTCGGCAAAGAAGGTATTATGTTTGTGCACAATGGATTTTCAGATATTAACCCACATTGCGGTAATGCAGTGATCAATATAATATATATATCGATATTTTTATACGGGACTACTATAGGATTTCCCTTTACTGTCAAGTAGGCGTATTCATAACCAATTTAAAACTCAATTCCACGCAGGAACATTATCGGAAAAAAGCAAAATATTAATGGAGCATAAAAAATACTTCCATATTATTACCAGCACGTGAAAATAAGTAACTGTCTTGTACTCTTAACTTCTGTGGTTGTAATGGCTGCGTGGATATTGTCTTGGTCTGCGAATCATGAGGTCTCAGGTTCGAACCCAAGTCCCCGCATTTATTTTTGCTACCAGATTATCGATTTAAACGGTATCTATCATACCATTATGCGTCATTTTAACAGAATCTACATGAAATTACGATTTATCTAATTTTAATTACCATACTTTGCACCAAGCAGGAGTTGGAAAATTTGATTGTATTGAACATTATTTCTAGTAGTCGATAGATAGGCTAGAGACTATGGTTTCATTCCTCCTCATAATTTACAATATAATATGTGATGTTTGCTCAAACAAGTGTGACAGTAGCTATCTCCAATTCAATCTATACATTCATCATAGTACCAGTATGAAAACGGAGTGTAAATTAACATTTTAAAAATGTCCAAGCTGTGTAGTATACGAGTAGGATAACATGTCAGATGACTTTCATTTCAATTTCATAGTAGGATAACATGTCAGATGTTACACCACATATGCGACTACTGTAAGGCTCGTATCTTTTTTTTTTCTCTCTCTCTAATTTCCTTCATTGTTGTGTGGTAGCAGTTTTGCCTGCATCATCGCAATTACTTACAATATTATATACACTCGTACTGTTATTTTGTTCCCACGAATGTTACCTTACTTTCCTCATAAAATTATTAAAATGTAGGAGTATAAGATCAACCCCGTAGAAATTGCAGATAATTTCTAATTGGAGTCCTGAGAATTGAGAGCCTCTCGCCATGATGTTAATGACAATTGCTGAATTATATTCTGAGTTATCGATTTTAATGATTTGAAAGGGCACCAGCCCTCCAACAGACATTTATCGCAAGGAGATATATTCCTCCACAATTTACAAGCTTCTCCTTCTCCTTTCCCCTGCTTACATTGAATAGTGAATAAGTGATGCCAATTCCCGTAAGTGGTTCCAACTGCTGCTAGCGCTTCGCACGTGTCTTAAATAACTATTGCTTCCTACACTAAGTGCAGGTGGTTTGGACACCTTCAATTAATATTCTTGCTTTCTGTCAGTCAATATAAAATAATTCTATTTGCTGGAATATGTGAAAAATACCTGAAATGAATTACACCCTCTGTCTGAAAAGTTCGGTGAATGGGTCTATATTACGAACGGATTGTTGGCTTACCTGAAACAGCCGTTACTGTCCTTTGAAGTAATCCCCGTGGATGGTTATACACTTATTAGAGCGGCTGTACAAGTCCTGACATAGTCCTCCTGAGGGATAGCCTTCAGTTTGGTCGTCACATTACGTTGGATGTCCGAAAATCTCTGGCCCTTCAGGGCTTTTCGGCGACACTGGACCCTGATACTCCATACTTTGACGCTTGCTTTCGAGGTCGTACCTCAGGCACCAGGTCACGTCACCCGTGACGATGGTTTTCAGGACCATTCAATTCCACGGAACATTCACCCTTCTCACTGCCACCCATCGAACAGATGGATACGTTAGGTTGCATAAATTCAACCCTCTCACTGCCACCCGTATATCAGGTGTGCAAGGCAGGTTGCATACATTCACGCATCTCTCTTGCTTTCAATTTAGAGTTTTGACGGCCCAAACTGAAGGCTATTCCTAAAGAAGACTATTCCACGAGTTTCCAGAACTTGTTCAGTCGTTCTCAGAAGTGCATAACCATCCACGAGGATTACTTCGACGGACATTAACGGCTGTTTCAGGTAAGCCAACAATCCTTTCGTAATATAGCCCACTCACCTAACTTTTCAGACAGAGGGTGTACAACGCAGGCTTAGGACCAGAATAGCGTATCTACAAAATCACTACTTTTGAGGAAGCAAGAAAAACTAACAAAAATGTTGTTAATTAGCATGTAACTGCTTATGTGATTAAGGTTATATGGTGCAGAAACATCCAAACAGCGCTCCAGCCGCGCGCTAAGTCAGTGCTCCGAGCTCTTTGGTGTAAGATAGCTTCGGTAGTGGTGGGAGGAGCTTGGCTGGTAAGCGCGGGGTCTGCCCGCCGCACCGAAGTGAGCAATGTTTCGCTCATCGTACATTTGTGAGCGTTTCTTTTCGGTTCTTATACTTACCAAAAGTATATATCGTGCAACGATGAGCGGTAGAAACTTGCGCAATTGTTTGCGAATAGCTGTGTCAAGAAATATTGTACCCAATTTGGAGAAGATTGTTCCCTCAAAAACTAAAAGCTCGTGAAAACGATGGAGCAAAAGTCACTCAAGGTCTGTACTACCTGTTCACATTGGTAAAATGTTGTTGAATTGTTCTCTCTGATATGTTTACATTTCAGTTTGGAATAAATCACAATATTACCAACGTAACACTTGCACATTCCATACATTGGAGTACCATTCGATTTGTGTATGCGGCATATTTTTTATGGCAAAACAGCCCTATCAATATGTCATCAATCCCACAAAAGCCGTCGGCCACACGACTGTACGCACGTATCTAGTCAGCGCAGTCCAACCATCGTCCGTCTGTCTCAGGTCTCCTCGCTGCCACAGTGTAGTGGTGGTAGGGGAAGGAGCGCTAGTCTGACTGCCCAGTGCTCCCCGAACGCGACCACACTCTCCGAGTTCAATGACTGGATAGCCCTGATATAGTGCCTTTGTTTCAAGTGGTGGCCGGCCAGCAAGCTTCTCACAGCGGGGACACCTGGCGGTGAGCCATACTGCTTCTAACCAGTTCCGTCCGCACGGCTGCGCGTACTCCATGTGCTTATTAGACAGTTGAAGGGACAACGTGTTTGAGTTCGTGTTATAGGGCCGTTATAATGACGAACAGTGAGTTAACAGTGAGTTTAAGGTCTGTGAATATTCCACTCAGCTGGTAAGCAGCGCACTGTTCGCCGCGAAGCGGTCTCGCTGTAATTCAGCCGGCCACCACTTCAAACAAAGACACTGTATATATTGCTACCGACTAACGAAGAAGAAGAAGAAGAAAACTAAGGGATGCCATGTTTCGCTCGAAAAGCGAGCATCATCAGATCCAAATATGCAAAACAAATAGCTCTACAAAACACTACCAAACCTACAGTGACACCCACAGACAAAAATTTCTTATATACCGAAATAGCTTACACACTGACATCTAGCTGCTACGATGGGAACCTACGGCGTCTGTACCGCAGCAGCATCTGTACCGGATTTTCCTTACGCAGAATGACCTCTACAAGAGCTGCAGTGCTGATACTACCGAAGGAGAGGCCGAAACAATTTTTAAAATGAAAACCATTTACACAACGAATTTCGTACAAACACACGACCTTGCAACTGTCAGGAAAACCGTAAAATGTGTCGGGTAGGTTATGCTGCATTACCCTATCACGAATTGATTGCCGGCGGTCAAGATGGGAACTATGTTCTGTTTACTTGTGTCTCACGTCACTCTGCTTCGTTGGCAGGTGCAGTTGTGCGATTATGATATGACTCAGCTCCAGTAGCTTCAGTCATCGTTTAACTATCCGTGGTGACATGAGACCCTGTGACGCTTATCAACGCTTCTAAGACAAGTAGCGCACGCAATGCTGCTTTACTTATGTGCGGACTGCATTCTGTCATCACTGTATCCTCCAGTAGGGGGGCAAGACGGGTTCTAACTCGACCACTACTCCCAATGCAAGCCGATAACTCCCGAACACGTGGTCGGCGATTTACGAATGAGGTGTCGTTGGACTCGAGCTGACAGGGGCTTTGCTATGGACCACGTATTATATTTTTCAAAAAAAAATCAAAATTTCTGTTTTTGAAAGTAGGTGATAGTTTGAAAACCGAACATGATAGAACGTTGTGCCATGGTTGAAGCGAATGGTCCTTATGTCCTTTATATTTTATAATAAAACTTTTTTATTTTTGATGGTTTTTTTTTGAAAACAGTCCAATGTTGAAATTCCTATATTTTGGAAACTAGGAATTTTACAAAAAAATGTTTGACATAAATGAATGGTCCCTATCCCCTCTACTCCCAAAATAAATTTCAAGACTCTAGGATAAAAACTGGTAGTAGTGTGGTAGTGTTCGTTCTGACTCTCCCCCTACTTTCATATAAACTTTGCCGATATCTCCAGAACGCATAATCGGATTTTAACGAACGAGGTATTGTTGGCGTTGGGATGACGCCCTCTTGGCTAAGAATGTGTGTTGGTATTTTTTTTATTTGAAAATTCTTGTTTTTTGGATTGGCGCTATTTTGGAAACGGTGAATTTTGGAAAAACGTTTGTTTGACGTTAATGAAATATGTGCATGCCCTCTAAGGCAGGCAGAAATTTTCAAGGGTGTAGCAGGAACAAAATGATAGCCTACTTTCTCGCGAACATTGGCGAAAATTGGCGAATGGATAGTCGGATTTTAACGAATGAGGTGTCGTTGGACTCGAGCTGACGTCCTCTTTCCTATAGACTACTCGTTATACTTTGAAATTTTCTTTTGAAAATGTTTGTTTCTAAAAGTAGGTGATAGTTCGAAAACCAAACATTCTAAAAGGTGTTGTAAGGGCTTAATAGAATGGGCTGTATGTCCTTTATTTTTTATAATAAAACTTGTTTATTTTTTGAGATTTTGTGAAAACACTTAAATTTGTAATTTTTGCTATTTTGGAAACTAACAAGTTTACAAATAAGTTTGTTTGACATAAATGAAAGGTCTCTACCCCCTCTACCATGAAAAAATGTCAAGTCTCTAGAACAAGAACTATGCATTTAAAAATTATTTTTAATTTTATTTTAAATAAAAGAGTGTTTGAAGACCAGCCGGTAGCGCTTGACGTATGTTACAACGAGGCTATGACTGTCCATGGTGAATACAGGAAATGGCTATTTCGACGGGGCAGCAGGGCGAGGGGTCGCTTTTTACAGATATTTCCTATGACGAATATTTCAAAAATCCCTCATGGCGATTTCGATGACCGTGCCCGGAAAAAATGAATTGCTATTTTGGTGGGATGGCGGGGCGGCTAAATATGACGGCTGGTTTTGTGATATTTCCTATGACGGATGGAGGCGAATAATTGAAAATATGCGTGAAGAATGCTAAGAATTTTTTACCTCCCAAGGGGATCTTTAACATGCTAGTAAACGGTAATAAGCGAGACCACTGTCTGGCAGAACGAATGGTTGTAGAATATGGAAATCTATAACATTCGCTCGACCAAGCTATGTGCATGAATGCAAAGAGACAAAACTGTAACGTCATTCCCCAAAGATGTTATAAACTAAATATTGAACTGGGTGAAGTGACGTGTTATAGGGTGAAAGTATGTGGTTAAAATGGTCATGTATTGTGGATGGCCGCTTACCAATAATTATTATTATTACAGTAAAACGTTTAAGAATAATAATAATAATATTAAGACTCACATGTTTTTCAATGCTAACTCACATACAGTCCTGCTCACTGGAGACTGAATATTGTACCTAGCCAGATGCCTCGTGAGAGCTGTTGCTGCTGCTGACGAGGCAGGAATGTCTACGTCAGCAGGAAGTGCGGTATCAGCTTACTTGCCTCGTGGTGGCTAGCAGGTGTGACGTTTAAGCAGGCGCCATGTTGGTTCTTATGCAGTAGTACTACCAATGTATAACAGGCAGCCATTATGGTTCCTTATTAAAAACATGAAACTAGTATAAGGTACGCAAATCTTAAGAGATTGAGGAAAGCGGGGAGGCGTGGGAAAATGTGAGAGACAGACATCAGCTCAAGGTCAAAACGCTGAGAAAATGCAACTCTCTCTGTTGCTGAGCAGACTAATAAGAAATGCGTTAGTGATACGCTGAAAGGACTAGCAAATAGACGTATACAGTAGAGCTGTGGAAGAAACATCCTTTTATTTTTTTGGTAAGTACCTATGAATGATTATTTTAATAATGTAATGCTAATGAACCTTAAATTTGTAGTTATTGATCAGGTAATTAATGATTTTTAATTATTTACTTGTTTACAGATAACCGGTATACCTTACATGTCTGAGATACAAGAAACCATTGCGCTTTTGGGCCCACTAGAAGGAAACAGCAACAAGCCAGTACAAGTGAAGGTGAGATTATTTTCTTAAACTAACTTGTTTCATTTTTTTGTTTGATATTATTTTATTTTTTTAAATGAATGTATTAGCCTGAATTTAGGTATTTATAGCGGTTTATTTAATTTATTTTTAGAAACTTGGAAAGAAAAATCTAACCGCCGTAGCAGTTGCTGAAAACCCGAGACACAGTAGAGTGCAACCATTGTTTCCAGGCAGTGAACTATTTAACACTCAGGTAAGCCTAACATAAAATGCTATTCCATTTTACCACTACTGAAAACTCGTAGACAAAAAATTCATTACCTGTACATGACTAGGACGATGATTGCTTCCTTGAATAATGGCCATGTATTGACAAACGGTACAAGACTATATTGGGTGTTGACTGGGAAAAGTACAAGGCTATGTTGGATTTTCTAAAAACAAAACTTTCAATTTAATTTATGGGTGGTTCCCTATGGATTCAAAAATATCCTCAGGTTTGAACAAGATAATCTGAACAAAATGATATGATATTTATTTTTGTTTATATATTGGTTAAAGGGAACTGTAAATTACTGCAGCTTTATAAAAAAAAAGTAGATGGGTTACTGTTAGTGCAGACATAGAGTTTATTTTTTAAATATTTTTGATGGTGTTTTTATTTAATGCCAATTAACGTTAAAGTTTTATTACAAGTATTGATTGATTGACTGATTGATTGATTGATTGATTTAATTATTTATTTATTTATTTATTTATTTATTGAGTGATGAGTTATTTTGATTGTTTTTACGTGTGGTCATACGCCATTAACATAGTGAACAGACAGTGAAAAAAGCATACATTGTGGTTTAAAGTACTGTGTGCAACGCTAATAACTTACAATAAGAAAACGTTTTATTATAACACATGGCGTTAGTACCAAATACAACAAGTGAACTAGTTGGTTTACCACGTGGGTTAAATTTAAAATCAGAACATGATCGTTGGTTAACATTTGAATCCTGGCCTGTAGGCTTTTTGTCAACACATGAACTTGCAAAAGCCGGTTGTTTTTTTTACTTGAACCGAGAAGATGTGGTGCGCTCTGTGTTTTGTCGTATTGAACTTTCACACTGGGAAGAACGGGATGATCCCTTTAGAGACCATTTGCGATGGTCTCCTTGTTGTCCTTACATGCTTGGAAATCAAGTGGGTAACATACCCGTGTATCCATTTTAACGAACCACAAGGCCATTGGCCGCTACTTACGTTGCTGAATCACAAAAAATATGTATTACCAGCCAACAACGGTAGTGTCGATATATGTGGTCCATATTCCGTAGACAGTGCTGAATTGGCATGTGCTTTTGAAAAATTGGGAGTTTGCAAGACTAAAGCACTCGCACACCCAGAGTACAGCTCTGTTGAAAAACGTTTATAATCTTATAAATATGTTTGGCCATTAATTATTAAAACACCTTAACAAACAGCTAAGTGAAGCTGGATTTTGTTTATACTGGTGAAGGGGATAAAACAGTATGTTTTTATTGTGGATTTGCTTTAAAGGATTAGTAAATGACTGATGACCCTTTTGTGCAACACGCTCGTTGGTTACCTAACTGTAAATACATGGTGTTGCTTAAAGGTCAGGAATTTGTGAACACCATTCGTAAATATAACGTGATTGCAACACAAGATATAAAAGTGCCCTTAGAGTTAGAACACGCGGAGCAAATACATGAGACAGAAAAAAAGACTTGTCTCACGAACAAATACAAAAGTGTGACCGACAATTATGTAAAATGTGTTATCAAGATGAACTAGGTGTTGTATTTTTGCCTTTTGGACACATGATAGCATGTGTCAAGTGTGCATTAGAATTTAACACTTGTGCTATATGCAGAAAAGTAGTATCTGCTACAGTTAGGGCATTTCTTGCATAAATAGAATAATTTATTAGCAATGCATAGTGCAAAATCCCTAATTGCACAATATTATTAAAGCTGTTTTGGAGTGTAATAGATATGCTTTTCTTTTGTTTATAGACTACTAAAATGAATGTTTTGAATGCTGTGGGTCAAGCGTGCGGCTTAGAGAAAAAGAAGCTCAGCGAATTTCCAACGCATATTCGATTCTGCATTATCAAGATTCGGAAATTGAAAACATTTATATGGTGATCATGTACTTTGTGTATGTGAAACCTTTGAGACATTTCTGCCTACACGGTTTAATGATATGTCGGAGAGTGTTTTTGATGAAGTCAATAATGCTGTGCAACCTGTACATTTAATTTATGAAAGTTTTAAAAACAATAGGTGCATGGTTCGTTTTAATCAAATGAAAAAATGTGAAATAATAATTGAAAATATAAGTGATGACAATGGACTGAAAGAAAAAAAATATGTGTGTAGAATAAAAATGTTTTAGTTTATTAGTATTGTCTTAAAAATATTATCATGAAACCAAAAAAAAGTATATAAAGTTTGTAAATAAATGCAAAATGATGTTACAATGTTGCTTTATTTTATACAAAGTTAGAATATTTAACATTGCATAGTATACATGATTATGTCAATAGATGCACACTTAATACAACTCTTTCTCTATTTACAATAGTCTGTTATAGTTTTTAAACACAAGGTTTGTTGTAGATCTTTTTATAGCAATGTCCATTCACTGTTGTTTTCAAAAACTGGGGAAGCCGCAATGGTTTTATAGGCATAAAAACCTCATTGTTATTAGTATTTAGTCCTTTGATCCTCTTGCAGTACTACGGTACCTTTTTGCATATCAAGAGCAGATGACCTAGTTGTTCCACTCCTTAAAACGACGACGACAACAACAACAACACTACCTCTTGCATAGTTTGTGATGTTGATGGCTCTTGCGATGTGGAAGATGGATTAAACATAACTTTTAGAACAGGGGTTAAACGTTGCTCATTAAACAAACCACTATTTTGAGTAGCAATATGGTTTTCTTGATTTTTTGTCGACGGCAACTGTGTTTCATGCAGTACACTACATTGATGATCACTGACACTTAAAACCTCACTATTTTTACTTTTTAGGTCACCACGACAATGCTTGGAACATTGTTTTGAACAACGCCAAATAACAGTTCCATTTTTATTGGTTAGTTTCACAATATATGAATATCCTTTATAGTATGCATAAGACTTACCATACCTAGTCACTGATATTTCCATGTCAAATGTCAAGCATAGACCAGCTCTAGTAAAGTCAACTTGGTAATAAGAATAATAGTTTAATGTGAGAGCAAATATGGATCCAAAGAGTACAGGTAAAAGTGGAAGCAAATAAGCAAATATAAGAACCAAGAGTGGGGGTAAAAGTGGTCGCAAAGTGGTAGACCCATTACACAATAATTTTAGCACGACGTAGCTCTTGTTCAATTTCTTTGACTTCCCAATCGTGACCGGTGTGCCCAGCTTGGTGTAAAGCATGCAAGTGTCGAAGCCGTTGAATTAGCTTACTGGGCTTGTTCCAGTATACAAATTTAACAAATGAATTTTTAGGTGTAAACAAAGCATTACCATTATCATCATCATCATCATTATCATCATCATGACCATCATCACTACAGTCTGCGTTGATTTTGATAGTGTTAAAGGTTTCTTGGACGTTGACAACTGTCATAACATGACATTTTGAGGACATGATAAGTACTTTTGAACAAACACTGCACTATTTTTAGCCGCAATATCGTTTTCTTGAACTTGCTTTTTAGCATTTTGACAATTGTTTGTAAACAGCAACCGTGGTTCGTTTGGAGCACTACATTGATGAAACTCACACTTAAAACCTTTCCATTTTCAGCCTACTTTCGATTTTTGCAAAAAATGAAAGAAGACTTATGAGATCAACACAGGGCGAAAAAAGTGTGTCTGTCTGTGTGTGTGTATGTGTGTGTGTGCGTGTGTGTGAGTGAGTGAGTCTGTGTGTGTGAGTCTGTGTACTCTGAATGTCTGTTCACCCCTATCAATTCGAACACGGTGAACGCGAATTGAACCAAATTTGGTACAAAGGTAGCACTAATAAAGGACACCTCATTGTCATGTTTTATATCGCCGCCATCTTGACAGAAACGTAATGGCGGCCACACAAATGTTCAAAGCTTAAATCAAATTACGACTAACCTAATCATTCGATCTCTGCCAAATTTTGCAACAACATATCTTTATGGAGGGAACATCCTTTGACCAATCTAATAGGTCATTAGCCAAATAGTTTGCGGATGGCGTCCATCTTTGTGTCAACATCGATTCCCCCTATTAATTCGAACACGGTGAAACTGAATGGAACGAAATTTGGTACAGAGGTAGCACTAGAAAAGGGCACCTCAGTGTCATGTTTTATATCGCCGCCATCTTGACAGAAACGTAATGGGGGCCACACAAATGTTCAAAGCTTAAATCAAATTACGACTAACACAAACATCCGATCTCTACCAAATTTTGCAACAACATACCTTTATGGAGGGAGCATCCTTTGACCAATCTAATAGGTCATTAGCCAAATAGTTTGCGGATGGCGTCCATCTTTGTGTCAACATAGATTCCCCCTATTAATTCGAACACGGTGAAACTGATTGGAACGAAATTTGGTACAGAGGTAGCACTAGAAAAGGGCACCTCAGTGTCATGTTTTATATCACCGCCATCTTGATGGAAACGTAATGGCGGCCACACAAATATTCAAATCCTAAATCAAATTACGATTAACCTATTCATCCGATCGCTACCAAATTTTGCAACAACATACCTTTATGGAGGGAGCATCCTTTGATCAAATTAATAGGTCATTAGCCTAATATTTTGCGGATGGCGGCCATCTTTGTGTGAAAATCGATTACCCCTATCAATTCGAACACGGTGAAACCGAATTGAACTAAATTGGGTACAGAGGTAGCACAGGCAAAGGGCACCTCAGTGTCATGTTTTATTTCACCGCCATCTTGACGGAAACATAATCGCAGCCACCCAAATGTTAAAAGCTAAAATGTAATTACGTCCAACCTAATAATCTACTCTCTACCAAATTTTGCAACAACATATCTTTATGTGGGAAGCATATTCTGACCAAACTGCAAGATCATCAGCCCAATAGTTTGCAGATGGTGGCCAAGTATGTGTGCAAATCCATTCCCCACATCAATTCAAACACGGTGTATCTGAATTGAACGAAATTTGGTACAGAGGTAGCACTAGCAGAGGGCTCCTCAGTGTCATGTTTTATATCGCCGCCATCTTGACGAAAACGGAATGACGGCCACCCAAATGTTAAAAGCTTAAATCAAATTACGACCATGCTAATAATTTGATCTCTACCAGATTTTGCAACAACATGCCTTTTTGTGGAAAGCATCTTATGACTGACTACAAGGTCATCAGCCCAATAGTTTGCAAATAAAGGCCATGTATGTGTGCAAATCCATTCCCCATATCAATTCAAACACGGTGAAAACGAATTGATTGAAATTTTTTACAGAGGTAGCACCAGCAAAGGACACCTCATATTCATGTTTAATATCCCTATAGCACGTTGTATTTCAACAAGCTACTACAACCAACATTCAATTATAATCCTTGAAAAGGACAAAGACTTATATCAATACCCATGCATTTAGGAGAAAGTAGGCTATATGTTCTTTACTGAACATCTTGTTACTTTTCAGATTCCCTCGACATTTTGTTGACCTCTCTTTTGAGCATCGCCAGAATATTATTCCATTCGCATTCTGACGATTATAATTATAAGAGTAGCCTTGATAGAGTGCACGTTGCCTACCTTTGTTGGTTGTAGTAAGTTCCATAGCAGTAACTGACCTGTCAGTACGATGTTCACACTACAAAGGTTACAACTGTTTTGCTGATGGAGTGACCTACCATAAGCTTATATATTGGCTTATGTGTTGGCTTTTTGCGTTGGCTTTTTGTGTTGGCTTTTTGTGTTGGCTTTTTGTTTTGTTTTTTTGTGTTGGCTTTAGTGTTAGCTTTTGTATTGGCTTTTGTATTGGCTTATTTGACAAGTTATTTTTGTCAATGTATTTAGTGGATTTTTCTTGGTGTTGGAAAGTTTTTGAAAGAGAGGGAATATTTAAAGACTTAACCTCAGCTCACTAACCTAACCTAACCTAAACTAACTTCACCTAACCTAACCTCACCCAACTTTACCTAACCTAACCTAATTTCACCTAACCTAACCTAACCTAACTTCACCTAACCTAACCTAACCTAACCTGTCAACTCTCAGATTATAATTAAATTCTGGGCATAGTCGAGTTGGAACCCAAGACCTCAAGGGTAAAAACCAATTATTTTTGGTAGCTTATTTTGGTAGCTTATTTTCTTGGCTAGCCTAACTTTACCTAACCTAACCTCAGCTCACCTTGGATATCACTAGTAAATGTTCATATCATCCGCTAGGTGGCATGCTAGTTGTTCAGGTAGTGCTCATATTTACCGCTAGGTAGCGGAAACATACTTTGCCTGTTGTATGTGACTCTTGTGAAGTTTGACCGCGTGAAAGACGTGCTTGTATAAGTTCTGTATATAAACTCAATATACAATGAACCAATAAATGTTCAGAACTAACATGTATAGCCAGGTTTAGGGTATATAGGAGACCCTTAGCAAGAAAGGCTGTCTAATCCACCATTCTACAGCCTTGTCATACGCAGTAAGCACCTGTTGGCAGTAAATCCTATACCACGTTGTTCATTACATGGCACTTAAACAGGCTCTAGATCATGGACTAAAATTGGTTAAAAAATCAACATATGCCTTTATGCAAGGTCTTTGTTTAAACTTTAACACAAAAGCCATCACATGAAATCATCGTGTGTTAAAGTTTAAACAAAGACCTTGGCTAAAGGCATGCCTTAATTTTTCTACCAATTTTAGACCATGATCTAGAGCCTGTTTAAGTGCCATGTAATGAACAACGTGGTGTAGGATTTACTGCCAACAGGTGCTTACTGCGTATGACAAGGCTGCAGACTGGTAGGTTAAACAGCCTTTCTTGCTAAGGGTCTCCTATATACCCTAAACCTGGCTATACATGTTAGTTCTGAACATTTATTGGTTTATTGTATATTGAGTTTATATACAGAACATATACAAGCACGTCTTGCACGCGGTCAAACTTCACAAGAGTCACATGCAACACGCAATGAATGTTTCCGCTACCTAGCGGTAAATATGAGCCATATCTGAACAACTAGCATTCCACCTAGCGGATGATATGAACATTTACTAGTGATATCCAAAGTGAGCTGAGGTTAGGTTAGGTAAAGTTAGGTTAGCCAAGAAAATAAGCTACCAAAATAAGCTACCAAAAATAATTAGTTATTACCCTTGAGTTCTTGGGATCCAACTCGACTATGCCCAGAATTTAATTATCATCTGAGAGTTGAAAGGTTAGGTTAGGTTAGGTTAGGTGAAGTTAGGTTAGGTTAGGTGAAATTAGGTTAGGTAAAGTTGGGTTAGGTTAGGTTAGGTGAAGTTAGGTTAGGTTAGGTTAGTGAGCCGAGGTTAAGTCTTTAAATATTCCCTCTCTTTCAAATAATTTCCAACACCAAGAAAAAAATCCACTAAATACATTGACAAAAATAACTTGTCAAATAAGCCAATACAAAAGCTAACACAAAAGCCAACACAAAAAGCCAACACAAAAATCCAACACAAAAGCCAACACAAAAAGCCAACGCAAAAAGCCAGCACATAAGCCAATATATAAGCTTATGGTAGGTCACTCCATCAGCAAAACAGTTGTAACCTTTGTAGTGTGAACATCGTACTGACAGTTCAGTTACTACTATGGAACTTACTACAACCAACAAAGGTAGGCAACGTGCACTCTATCAAGGCTACTCTTATAATTATAATTGTCAGAATGCGAATGGAATAATATTCTGGCGATGCTCAAAAGAGAGGTCAACAAAATGTCGAGGCAATCTGAAAAGTAAAAATGGAAAGGTTTTAAGTGTGAGTGTTCATAAATGTAGTGCTCCAAACGAACCACGGTTGCTGTTTACAAACAATTATCAAAATGCTAAAATAGTCCAGTCAATAGAGGCTCAAAAAGGGGGTTCACCTTACATCAGATGCGGGATCGTTTTTTTATTTTTTGATGTTGTTTAGGACCATTAGGTAGTTATTAATCCAAGTTTCCGTCATCCTCCCCCCCCCCCCCTTGCTTCGTCCGCCTTCTTGAAAAAACTGTCAGAAATCGGCACTTTTTTCAGTTTTTGGCCTCTAGCTCATTCCCAGTTCATTTGTTTGAAGATATGTCTATATAAGAAAATGTAGATCACTAAATTTGCAACAACTTTCATGTGGAATGTTTTTTCTGTAGGACCAAGCGTATTCGAGCTACGAGAAGGCGAACAAGGGAGAAAATTGGCGATTCGGCATATTTTTCACTTTCGCTCCACTTTCCATCGCAAAAACAGGGGGAAAACTTGATTTCAGCAAAAGGTTTATTAAATGAAAGTTGTAGAGAATTTAATTTCCTTTGAAACTCCTGTATCAAGAAAACAATTACGAGCAATCGGTAGGAGTGGGAGTAAATTTAAGAAAACTATAGGAAATACGTTTTTTGTGATTCAGCCCTGGAGCGCCGTGTTGGTGAAAGTTCTTCGTCTTCTTCTTCTTCTTCTTCTTCTTTCCGATGAGGCCTGCTAGGGACCACGTGCCTATTTCAATTCTTCACACTTTGTTGTTTTCTCATCCGTCCCCTCCAGTACTCCTTCATCCGTTCACTATGCTGCTTCTTTCTGTCCTCGGACAACTTCGCACCAGGTTTCTTTGGCAATCTTCCTTGGAATCCTTTCATACTTAATACCCTTTTTCTAAAGATCTCTCTGTTCACCGTTCCTTCTTCACTTATATTATTTCTTTCTACATTTTTCTTTGCTTCTTGAATCCAGCTAGTTGTTGCCCTTTTCTCCCAAAGGTACCGTACTTGAATATCCTTTTTGTTAATCTGGACTCATCCATTCTGTAAATATGTCCAAAAATTTGCAATCTCCTCTTTCTTATCGTTTCTGTTATATTTTCTATGTTCCTGTGTATTTCATCATTAGATCTTAATTTACATACTTCGGCCGTTTTCACTGGGCCAAAAATTGTCCTCATGATTCTCCTTTCTAGTACTTCAAGTTTATCTAATCTATAGTTTAGTACCAGACAATCACTTGCGTATAGGCATTCCCGCTTCACCACTATAGTGTAGTGCCTTATTTTAAGATTTTTAGATAAGCACTTTTTGTTATAAAAATTCTTAGTGATACCATATGTTCTTTCAGTAATTAATAATACCTCCCTGCACAAGGGGATAGTGAGGTTATATCGCATAAAGATGGTCATAACACAAATCGCATACAGGAACAAAAAAAATCTAAGTGAATGTCCTACCTCAGAAGTCGCAGGTAACACATAAAAACCCTGTATGGACAAGAAGTACCACCGGCAAGAAACCAGTGACCTGCGCTAAATGCGGTAAAGAATTCTCCACGAATTGAAACCAGTGACCTGCGCTAAATGCGGTAAAGCATTCTTCACGAATTGAAAGCCGTATGCAATAGCACAAAAGAAATACCTGTATCTGCGGTACGTACATCATTTCTGCTACCAAATAATAGAAAAATTATGGCGGACGAAGCGGAAACACGGATTGAATTCGCTCTGAAAGCGATAGAGAATATCACGGAAACCGGTGGTTACCTGAAAAAAGAAGCTAAAGAGGATCTGAAACAGGCGGTAAATGACATTAGAGAATGTTTCAGAACAGTCAAAAACGCATTAATGAAATATTATTCCGAAAAGAACACACAAAATCACATAAAAGGAGACCAAAATTCACCAATGCGTAACGAAGAAGACATCACCCATACAGGGATGGTGCCGACTCCTGTCGATGCCGACGCAGACATTCCAGCACCAAACGGTCCTAGACAAGAAACACCACGTAGAGAGATCCAACTACTAACGAGCTGTGGTGGTCAAACGCGGGAGCAAATTCCAAAACCGGTCCACCAACACGAGAGCCCAATGGGAAACGAACGTCAGTGTGAAGGTAACGACATAGCAGCTAACGAAGAGGTAAATCTTGAAAACATAAGAGCACACATAGAAAACATAATGTTTTTTCTAAGAAATGAGCTAGACACGGTAATCGAAAACAAAATCAACCAGAAACTAAACAAAATACCGAAGGAAACAGAAACAACGGACGCACAAGAAACCCCAAATAGGAGTGGAGAATACCTTCCAGAAGTAGATACAGGAAATGAAAACCATATTCCAAGGGAGGAATGGAGGGAAGTGGTATTGAGGCCAAGTAACGAAAGTAGGATGAACCATACGAGGGAGGAAGGAAATGTACCCAACAGAGCTTTCCACCATACAAACAAAGGTAGTGGTCTGCGAACAGCTTCGAGAAAAGGATTTCCGCCTCCGAAAACTGGCACAGGAGCCAAAACAGACAGACTAAAACCAACCAAGAAACTCAAATGGATGTCCATTGGAAGATTGGATGAATCCACTACGGTAGAAGATATCACAGGGTATATGAAAGACAAGGGTATAAAGTCAGTAAGTGCCTGTGAAGAGATAAGAACCAGAAGCCGATCAAAGGTGTTTAGAATAGGAGTAACAGAGGATGAGGCAAACAAACTAGACTCGGAAGATTTCTGGCCAGAGGAGGTCACTTTTCGCCCCTATCTATTTCAATAAACCAAGTGAAGTACAAATCCAAACAATAGAACTAACTATATGGAATGTAGAAGGAATTAAATCAGCCCTGAGCATACTGCCAAACAACTCACTATTTATGCAAGACGTAATAATATTTTGTGAAACTTTCTTAACTGAACCCTTGAACATCACGGGATACTATGCGACTCACGCATTAGCAAAGCATCCCGGGAACGGGCGCCCCTCAGGTGGGATCACCTGCTTCCATAAGGCATCACTAGGACAGCCTATACAAACCCAAGTTACCGAAGATTCAGTTACAGTTCACCTCAAGGACATCACAATAATAGGAGTATACCTTCGCCCCCAGATATCATCTGAGGAAACGGTCGAAAGCATCACCAGATTTTTAGAACATATCGACCAGGAAAAATCAACCATAATGGCAGGTGACTTCAACTGCCGTCTGGATATACCAAACAGAAAAGGAAGAGCCCTAACGGAACTTATGCAAGAAGAGGGCTTCCAACTAATCAACAAGGAAGAAAGTCCCACATACATTGCACACAACGGAACCAGCACCATCGACTTAGTTTTCTATCGCGGAAGAAAGATAAAGCTAAAGGGACACGCAGTGCTGGGAAAGGATTCCTGGGATACTACCAGGAAACACTTACCAGTAAGAGCAACCTTCCAACTCCAAAAGAACCCAGGACGAGAGCCCAAGGAAACGCGAAGATGGACACCCAGACTATTAGACACAGAATCCCTCAGCCAGACCCTTGACCATGGCCAGGTCATGAAACTCATAGAAGAAGGAGAACTGGACACCGCCATGCGAATACTTCAGGACTGTCTATTGGAAGCAACTCCAGGCCCACCTCCAATAAGGAGAAGCAAGCCGTGGTTCGACACAGAATGTTATGAAATAAGAAATAACGTCCTAGGAAGACTTCACAACCTAAAGTGTAAACAGAGTCAGGAAAATCGAGAAAAGTATAATCAGGAAAGAAGGACCTATGTTAACCTACTTCGCGCAAAGAGGAAAGAATACGCACTCCGAAAAGAGCAGCAGCTACTGAGAGAAGCGGAAAATAAACCGTATAGAATCCTAGATGCAAGAAGAAGCACCTTGGTACCAAACATCCCGCTGGAGACATGGGAAGCCCACTTTACAGAACTCCTACAACTGACTGCCTTCGAGCAACAAGACGGACCAAGAGAGCGTACGGAAGGGGAAATGCCACCAACCATAACAGAAGCAGAAGTCTGGTCAGTAATACAGAGAAGCAAGCCTGGAAAAGCAGCAGGACCGGACAACATATCAAATGAAATCATCAAGGCATCACTCCCATACACAATACGAATATGGACAGCCCTATACAACAAATGTATAGAACTCCGAAATATACCTAACTCCTGGAGGAAATCAACAATCAAGATAATATACAAAGGCAGGGGACCACATGATGCACCCGACTCATACAGGGGGATTGCGCTTGAATGTGCAGCCTTCAAGATGTTATCCAGCGTCATACGTGAAAGAATCTTCGAGCGATTAATGGAAGAGACACCAGAGGAACAACACGGATTCATACCAGGAAGATCGACAATCCAAGCAATAGGGAAAGTACTTGGATACATAGGTGAAGCACTAAGTCAACCCAAAGGCAGCGCATACGCGACCTTCGTAGATTATCAAAAAGCCTTTGATGGAGTGAACAGGAACATTCTCATCCAAAAACTGAAGACAGTTCTAGGACCAGAAGACCCTTTCCTTTGCCTCATAACAAGCATACTGCACAGCAACGTAATAAGCATATGTGACGGTCAGCTAGAATCAAGGAACATAAAACAGACAAACGGAGTTCTACAAGGTGACCCTCTAAGCCCGATACTTTTCAACATGCTCACAAACGACGTAGTTCAAAAGATCACAACGGAAGGGGTAAAAATACTGCTCTATGCAGATGACATGGTGATCCTAAGCAAAAACAGGGAAGCGATGCAGCAAGCTATCAATCGGTTAGAGGAATGGACGAATGAAAACGAACTTAAAATAAACCAGAACAAGACAAAAGTAATGAAGTTTCGGAAAGGCGGACGAATATCCTCGAAGGATGTCTTCACATGTGGGGATCACACTTTAGGCATAGCGAAGGCGTACAAATATTTAGGGGTAACTCTGCAGGTCACCGGATTCACCTTCACAAGACATGTTGAGGAAAGATCAATCTCCGCAATAAAAGCCACAATGGAAATCAAAAGACTTCATAGCCTCTCACTAGAAACATCAATTTCACTGTTCAACCTGAAAATAGCCCCAATAGCATCATACGCAATTGAAATAATTTGGCCATAATTGAACCACAAAAACATCAAAGACCTGGATAGAGTTAAAGCCAGATACCTCAAGAAAACACTGTGCGTATCGAAGTACGCCCCAACCAGATTAGTTTATCAACTGGTGGGAACAAACACATTTATAGAAGACCTAATATTAAAACACAACCTGATTCAAACACAAGCATGCATCAAGTTCCTGGAAGAAAGAGACCAGAAATCAACAGAAATAGACCCCGAATTCTACCGCACCCCAGCCATGAAGGAGAAAGAATGGAGATCAGCCGGCTATGAACTACGACACCTCTACACCCGAGGAGCAATACACGGCTTCCACCATAAAATCTGCAACAGGAAAGTTTACCACAACGCCGACAGTCAATGCAGCTGTGAACTCTGCAACCAATGCTGCACACAGTATCACCTATTTGAATGTACAAAAAGAACAATGCCAATCTCGTACTATGCAAAGGACGAGTGTCAATGATATCTGTTATGTAATAATTCTGTACACATTGTGTTTAATTCCAATAATAATATGTTCTTTCCATCTTGTGTACCCTTTCTTCTACCGAAGATTTTTCTTCGTTTTCATTATATTACAACCATTTTTTGAACACAGCAGTGCATCTAAATATTATTTGAACCATTTTTGTATAAATGTAATCACTCACACTCTCACACACACGAATATTGTTTTTGTTTTATTCAGTTGATGTTCGTACTTCTAGTGTTCACATCGGGTTTAGTCGACGTGTTTGGAAAGAGTTTTCCTGTGGAGTGAGTTGTAGTGGTGAAGGATGGCTTCTTCATCCCAAACACTGGACAGTGAGTGCTTCATATGCGGGAAGAGTTTGGACGAAGGATTTGTTATTACTGTGAAGAAGAAAGGAGTTCAGACTCTATTAAGCGTAGGTGTTCGAAGGGGGCGAAACGACCACTGCCAGATTTTGAAGAAAAGAGATGAAATTAAAGTTCACAATGCCTGCTCAAAGAATTACACCGATCCAAGACGGATAGACGTAGCTCTACGCTCAGAATCCCCTACACCTCGACCATCTTCAAAGCTAAGGTCAGTAAGTGAGGCGTTTACTTTCAAGGGCCGTTGCTTTCTATGTGCGGAAAAAATTGAAGAGGATTATATGATAAAACAGAAAAAGCTCCCCTAGATTTCTCGAAATCCAGTTCCCTTGGTGGAGAAGATGGAGGTAAGGGACAACTTGTTGCTAGCAACTCGGGCATGCGGAGATGAGGGGGCTCAACAAATAATTAATCGTGTTCCCCAGACTTAGATCTTATTGCTGCTGACGGTCAGTACTACGATGCTTGTATGAAAAAGCTGTACCGACCACCGAGAGCTGGGGGAGGGGCAAGAGGATACAGAACACACCCCAGAGTTGACGAAGCAATGGAATGTGTTTATTTTTCCTCCTGATGAGAACCACATTGAGGCGCTGCTTTTCCCCACTTTCGTGGTAATCTGTGAGAGTTTACACTCTTGTCCGATGTCACTGTAAGCGACAGTTTTGTATGAGACAAGTCTCAGATTTACCCCCAAGGACAGCGGACTCCCCGGAATGTGTTTATGCTTTTCTGGAAAGAAACAAAGAAGAATGCCAATTCTCATTTGATCAATTGATGGGGGCCCTTAAGGAAGGATGTGAACTTGATCGAAGAACAGTAAAATCCCGTTTGCTGAAAAGTACGAGGATGACATCATGTTCGTTGAAACAGGCAATAAATCGATGGTCTGTTTCAAAAAATACTGGTTATAAAATATTGAATGACACTTGGTATGCCAATATAAAATCGAATCCTTATGAAGAAAGAATGAGAGTGGTGAAAGCAGCTGCAGATATAATTACAGAGGATATTCGCTCCCGTGTGTACAATACCATTGACTATCCACCCACTGATAAATTTTTGAACAGTATCGAGTCAGACATTCCACCAACGTTATTGACAATGGTCCAAACACTTGTGCTAAAACAAACAAGGAAGTTAAGATAAATGGAAGAGGATCAGTATTGCCATTTCCCATGCAATCATTGCTGCTGCACGTCCTCGGTCGTTTGGATCCCGTGAGAAGGGAGGAGAGCATCAGCTCTGGTGTAGTTGGAAGTGACCAGGTGAAGTGTCCTTCAAAAATAAGGACATAGTGATATCTTTATCAGCTGACAAGAACATCTTGAAAGTTGGGGAGAAGGGAGAAGAAGATCGCTGTGGACCCACTCACACTCTATCACAGGATGTGCATAGCAAAAACAACCCAGGACGACCTTGAGGAATACCTCTCTTATGAGCTTGCACCGTACCCTATGCCGTTGTTCAATGCCGATTATATCAAGTACATCCACCAGCATTATGGGACATTGGTCATGATCATCTTCGACGGGTACCCAGACAATCTTCTTATGAGTACCAAGAATGCTGAAAGAGCAAGAAGGCGCAAGCTGAACGCCTCAGCAGATGTGATATTTGATGAAGCCACAGTCAACAAAACTCCTCAAGACATATTTCTGTCCAATGAGAGCAATAAAAACGATATGTTGCCCTCCTCAAAACAACACTTGAAGCGTCCAACGTCACGAACAAGCAAGCTGAAGAGGATGCTGACGTGCTCATTGTGACCACTGCAACATCGATGGCTTCATCGTACGACGCTGTATTTATTGTGGGGGAAGACATCGATTTATTAGCCATTCTCACTGGGACAGCAAATACGATTAACAAATTATACCTTAAAAAACAGGAAGAGGCAATTCACCTGACGTCATGTACTCCCCCTCATCATTTATGTACGACTTCGCCGAGAACCTGCTGCTCATCCACGCCATTAACGAGTGTGACACAACGTCAAATATTTATGGATTCGGAAAAAACATTTTTTTCCCTGTTCCGGAGGACTCCATTATTGTTGGAGATAAGTGATGTCTTCATGGACCCAGAAGCCACATTAGAGGACATCTCCAAAGTAGGAGAGCAAATATTAGTCGTCCTCCATGGTGGGGAAATCGACCAATAACTTTCTGACCTCCGACACACAAAATTAGTTGCTACCACGACAAATTTGAACCTGGAAAAGCTGCCCCCAATCTCCGATGCAGCGCGATACCACTCCTTGAGGGTATACCACCAAGTGACGTCCTGGATGAGCAGGAAGAAAGACCTGATCATCTTTGGCCGGACAAGAGGAAGCAAGGGGCTTGATTTCGACAACAACCACCAGAGATGCTGCTCCTTGTACCCTGCTGAAGACGGTATCATGCAGGAGTGTCACCGGCTGTTCCGCAGCATGTGGATGCAGAAAAGCCGGTATGCATTGCTCCACTTTCTGAAAATTCTGCTGCCACGGAAAGTCTTGCGATAAGCGTCTTTGATAGTCGCTGAGGAGGAAGAGGAAAACATCGACGACCCGTCCATACCATTCGACGAAGACCCTGCCGAAGAGTCAACCCTCCCCACCTCCCTTGCGAAACGTCTCCGGTTACTGTAGCAACACCCCACCCCCTATCTATTTTAATGTTTTTATTTTAGTGTGTTCATTATTCCCTAATAATTAATATATAAAACGCATTGTATTGTAATCTATATTTTGTAAATACACACTAACTTTCTTAAATGAATGTGTAACGAATTTGCTCTCTCCCATCTATTCATATTTATACAAAAATGGTTCAAATATTATTTAGATGCACTGCTGTGTTCAGAAAATAGTTGTAATATAATGAAAACTAAAAACTTTTACCAACACGGCGCTCCAGGGCTGAATCACAAAAAACGCATTTCCCCTAGGTTTCTTAAATTTACCCCCACTCCTACCCATTGCTCCTAATTGATATTTTGATTCACGAGTTTCAAAGGAAATTAAATTATCTACAACTTTTATTCAATGAACTTTTTGCTTAGATCAATTCTTCTCCCTGTTTTTGCGATGGAAAGTGGAGCGAAAGTGAAATATTTGCCGAATCGCCAATTTTCGCCCTTTTCGCCTTCTCGTAGCTCGAATTCGCTTGGCCCTACAAAAAAACTTTCAAATCAAAGTTGTTGGAAATTTAGCAATCTACATTTTCATATTTGGACATACAGTATGTTTAAACAAATAAACTGGGAATGAGCTAGAGGCCAAAAACTGAAAAAAGTGCCGATTTCTGACAGTTTTTTCAAGATGGCGGGCGAAGCAAGGGGGGGGGGAGAGGATGAAGGAAACTTGGCTTAGTAACTACCTAAGGGTCCTAAACAACATCAAAAATAAAAAACGATCCCGCATCTGATGTAGGGTGAAATTCGTTTATTGACTGGACTAAAAAAGCAAGTTCAAGAAAACGACATTGCGGCTAAAAATAGTGCAGTGTTTGTTCAAAAGGACTTATCATGTCCTCAAAACGTCATGTTAAGACAGTTGTCAACGTCCAAGAAACCTTTAACACTATCAAAATCAACGCAGACTATAAATGAAGTGGTATTGCAAGAGGATCATAAAGGACTATACAGTAATAGTGATGATGGTCATGATGATGATGATGATCATGATGATGATAATGATGATGATGATGATGATGATGATGATAATGGTAATGCTTTGTTTACACCTAAAAAATCATTTGTTAAATTTGTATACTGGAACAAGCCCAGTAAGCTAATTCAACGGCTTCGACACTTGCATGCTTTACAACAAGCTGGGCATACCGGTCACGATTGGGAAATCAAGTAAATTGAACAAGAGCTACGTCGGTGCTAAAATTATTGTGTAATGGGTCTACCACTTTGCGACCACTTTTACCCCCACTCTTGGTTCTTATATTTGCTTATTTGCTTCCACTTTTACCTGTACTCTTTGGATCCATATTTGCTCTCACATTAAACTATTATTCTTGTTACCAAGTTGACTTTACTAGAGCTTAGTCTATGCTTGACATTTGACATGGAAATATCAGTGATAGGTATGGTAAGCCTTATGCATACTATAAAGGATATTCATATATTGTGAAACTAACCAATAAAAATGGAACTGTTATTTGGCGTTGTTCAAAACAATGTTCCAAGCATTGTCGTGGTGACCTAAAAAGTAAAAATAGTGAGGTTTTAAGTGTCAGTGATCATCAATGTAGTGTACTGCATGAAACACAGTTGCCGTCGACAAAAAATCAAGAAAACCATATTGCTACTCAAAATAGTGGTTTGTTTAATGAGCAACGTTTAACCCCTGTTCTAAAAGTTATGTTTAATCCATCTTCCACATCGCAAGAGCCATCAACATCACAAACTATGCAAGAGGTAGTGTTGTTGTTGTTGTCGTCGTTTTAAGGAGTGGAACAACTAGGTCATCTGCTCTTGATATGCAAAAAGGTACCGTAGTACTGCAAGAGGATCAAAGGACTAAATACTAATAACAATGAGGTTTTTATGCCTATAAAACCATTGCGGCTTCCCCAGTTTTTGAAAACAACAGTGAATGGACATTGCTATAAAAAGATCTACAACAAGCCTTGTGTTTAAAAACTCTAACAGACTATTGTAAAGAGAGAAAGAGTTGTATTAAGTGTGCATCTATTGTCATAATCATGTATACTCTGCAATGTTAAATATTCTAACATTGTATAAAATAAAACAACATTGTAACATCATTTTGCATTTATTTACAAACTTTATATACATTTTTTTTGGTTTCATGATAATATTTTTAAGACAATACTAAAAAACTAAAACATTATTATTCTATACCAGTTGCGGCGCGTTCTATATGTTCAGTGGTTCAGTGAACCCCCTAGAAATATATAACTCTTAGTAAAATGGTTAATCAAGCGCGTATTTCTTTAATTACATATGTAAATTTGCTCTCGGAGGGGTAATTTTGACATCAACACTCGGTTGCTCTCCGGAACCAGCGAAAAGGTTAAATTTCTGGATCGCTGGCGCGCGAAGATTTCAATTTCTGGATCGCTGGCGCGCGGCGGTGGGACGTAAGGAGGGAGCGGTGGGCGCGGGATCATGTGAGGCAAGGGGGGTAAGCCGAGAACAAACCTAAACTATCGCTGGTGAAAGGACCAGCTCAATCCAGCGCTAGATACGATCTACTTCGAACTACCCCGAAGTTAGCCGATGCAGCCCTAGGCGATGTATTGTCTCCAAGCGTGCGGTTTAAAATTTGTCTGTTATGGTACGTTTTGAAGGGATTTTAATTTCACGATTTTGCGTTATAGATATAATTAACCGCAATGAACCAGCATATGTTTGTAACTACGATTTGTATAACATCAATAGGCGTACGTAGCCTATGTTTATGTTATTAATGTAAACTTTTAATTATTTAGAAGTGCTCATAAAGCAAAATACGTCAGGATAAGAACATAAATAACAGTCTGCCTAACACGTTCTTGAAGCAGTGTTTATTTCCGACCCGTCAGTTCAACCACCTCCGGAACAGTACCTTAGCGAATATCTTCTCATGTCTGTGTTTATCGAAGTGCTCTATTGTATCGGACGTTCGCTATCACAGTGTGTGGCGGTGTCTTGATGCGTGTGACGTGTATTCATCAGTGTGAAAATGAATACCGTTAGGTTTCTTCTATAGAATACCTTTCCAACACTTAGTATAGAAGAAAACAGCAAAATAAAGCAGCTTGGCAGGCCTCTTCCCTCGCTGAATATTATTCAGAAGCAAACTAGTAGAGGTAAGGATTTTTGTAGAACTTTTAAGCCACAGATTTACGAGAGGAATACTTGGCTATGTGGCTGCGATACCATTAATAGGCTTTTCTGTTTGCCGTGCTTGCTTTTTGCTAAGGGTAAGGACCCGAATTGGACAAAAACTGGGGGTATCAGATCTCAGCCATTTAACACAAAAGATCAATAAGCACGAAGCATCTATTACACATAAGAGTGCATGTTTAGATCTCTCAGTTCTGGGGAAAACAGATATTAGGCAGCAGCTAAGTAGCGCTTTCAGAAGGAATATTGAGAGGCATAATGATAGTGTCAGAAAAAATAGGTACGTGCTCTCGAAGATCATTGACTGCGTTAAATTCTGTGGGGAATTTGAACTTGCTTTGAGAGGTCATGACGAAACACTCGATTCAAACCATCCAGGCGTATTCAGAGGACTCATTAATTTTACGTCGGCATTGGATACCGTCGATAGGTGTCATTTCAACAGTGCTAGTCTTCAAGGGTACGTCGAAGGGCATTCAATATGACATTCTGGAATGTATGTTGCATGTGTGTCGCGAGAATATTTTAGCTGAAGTAGCTACTGCAGACTTCGTCTCCCTGATAGCAGATGGAACATCTGATGTGTCTTCAAAGTGTCAGTTAGTCATTGTACTTCGATATGTATTAGCTAATGGGAAGCCTGTTGAAAGGTTCTGGACTTTCTTAAACCCAGCAGGAAACGACGCCTGCTCAGTAGCCGATTGTATAAAAGGGGTCCTCACTCACGTAGTTGGAGAGCACAAAGAAAAACTAGTCTCCCAAGGTTACGATGGTGCTAATGTTATGAGTGGCCGACATTCCGGAGTACAAACAATTGTAAGACAAGACTACCCATTTGCTTACTTTGTGCATTGTTACGCCCATCAATTGAATTTAATTCTGGCTCAGGCTGCTAGCCACAACAATGAAGTGCGATTGTTCCTTGCCACCATTGGAGAGATTCCAGCATTTTTTTCTCATTCGCCTCAGAGAATGGGCATTCTTGATGAGGTTGTGGGCAGAAGAGTTCCGCAGGGCTCAGCTACGAGATGGAACTTTAAATCAAGATGCGTTCTTGCATTGCATGAGCATAAGGATGCAATTCTGGAATGCTTGGAGAAAATCGAAGACACGAGCAGACAAACAGCTACTATGAACCAAGCACATGGACTGCGTCTGAAAATACAACAGCCAACGTTTACTTTTTGGTTAGAGTTCTTTTACAGTGTTATGCCTCACGTGGACATTCTATACAACCAATTACAAAAGCGTTCTGCTAACCCTGTATCAGTGCGAAGTGCAGTAAGCTCCTTCGAACTGCAATTTTGAAAGTTAGGGATAATGTTGACAGCATCGTTGTGGAGGAAAATGTAGAAGACAACAGAGGGAAAAAAGATGCGAAAATAGTTATTACTCGAGAAACATTGCGGCGAAGGAGGTGTGTGACGTGATTATAAATCACAGCAAAGAGAGATTGAACTTCAACAACCACTTACTGGCCTCCACCTTCTTTGACCACCAATTCTTCCCATCCTTCCAAAATAATTTTCCAGAGGAGAATCTTACGTATGTTATAGAATCCTATCCTATTCTTGATAAAAATAAACTGAAAACCGAACTGCAGATGATTTTCTCAAGAAGTGATTTTAAAGAAATGAAAGATGCAACTAACTTCCTTGCTTTTTTTGATAGAGAACAAAACTCAAGGATCCTTTCGGAGAAGTGATGAAACTTTTGAAATTAATTATTACTGTCCCCATGACAACTTCTGAAGCAGAAAGATGTTTTTCCACTTTAAAGCGGATTAAGACATTCCTGAGGAGTACAATGCATGAAGATAGACTGTCTGCACTCGCTATGTTGTCCATCGAGAAGGAGATGACTCATAAATTAGTCGATTCTAATGAGAAGGTAATTGACTTAATCGCTGCCAGGAAGGAAAGGAGGATGGATTTCCTGTACACACACTCGACAGCTGTTATACCAACGCCAGCAACGTCTTCAACATCAGACGAAACTGGATCAGCTTAAGGTAATTACACCGTATATTCTCTGTCTTTCACTTCTCATAGTTTTGGTAACTTCTTCGAGCTGCAATCGTGTGTCTTCAAAGGAAAGTCACCTTTCTAGTCATGCAATGTCACTATTTTACGTCTACGTAAACATCAAGTAACATTAAATTTGGCCACGTTATTTTTCAAAGTAGTGAATCCCCAGATGTTTTATCCACGCGCCGCCACTGTTCTATAAACATTCTTTTTCTTTCAGTCCATTGTCATCACTTATATTTTCCATTATTATTTCACTTTTTTTTTCATTTAATTAAAACGAACCATGCACCTATTGTTTTTAAAACCTTCATAAATTAAATGTACAGGTTGCACAGCATTATTGACTTCATCAAAAACACTCTCCGACATATCATTAAACCTTGTAGGCAGAAATGTCTCAAAGTATTCACATACACAAAGTACACGATCACCATATGCTGTTTTCAATTTCCGAATCTTGATAATGCGGAATGGAATATGCGTTGACAATTCACTGAGATTCGTTGTCTCTAAGCCACATGCTTGCCCCACAACATTCAAAACATTCATTGTAGTAGTCTATAAACAAAAGAAAAGCATATCTATTACACTCTAAAACAGCATTAATAATATTGTGCAATTAGGGATTTTGCACTATGCATTGTTAATAAATTATACTATTTATGCAAGAAATGCCCTAAATACTTTTCTGCATGTAGTCCAAGTGTTAAGTTCTAATGCACACTTGACACATGCTATCATGTATCCACACGGCAAAAATACAACACCTAGTTCATCTTGATAACAAATTTTACATAATTGTTGGTCACACTTTTGTATCAGTTCGTGAGACAAGTCTTTTTTTTTTTTTCAGCCTCATGTATTTGCTCCGCGTGTTCTAACTCTAAAGGCACTTTTATGTCTTGTGCCGCAATCACGTTTTCTTTACGAATAGCGTTCACTAATCCCTGACCTTTAAGCAACACCATGTATTTACAGTTAAGTAACCAACGAGCGTGTTGCACAAAAGGGTCATCAGTCATTTGCCAATCCTTTAAAGCAAATCCACAATAAAAACATACTGTTTTATCCCCTTCACCAATATAAAAAAATCCAGCTTCACTTAGCTGTTTGGTAAGCTGTTTTAATATTAATGGCCAAACATTTTTATAAGATTACACGTTGACCCGGCAGACGTTGTCCTGCCAATTAAAGAAAGTGTTGTAACTTTGTTTCTTGAAGTGGTTTTGGATACACGATATTTTTTTTCTATTTCTGTTAACTGCCTCTTAACTATCGTGAAATTAATTAACAAATCTAGAAACATTCGTGGGAGCGTGCACAACAACTCTCCGAAGTTTCATCGCATTCGGATAAACGGGATTTTGTTTAAATGATTCGTGCGCTGTTACTAATTTGTTGAATCTACTCGTGCTCTACCAACTGTGAAATGGATTTACTAAGTTAGAAAGCTTCACGTAAGTGTACACAACAACTCATCAAAGTTTCATCGCAATCGATGAATAGTATATGAACGCATACGGGATTTTGCTGGAACGCTTCGCACGTCATCACTCATTTGCTACATCTACTCATGCGCTACCAATATTGTAAAATGGATTTACCAAGTTGAAGACCTTCCCTGGCGTGTACACAACAACTAATCAACGTTTCATCGAAAATCGGATGAATGATACATGAACGCAAACGGAATTTTCTTTAAACGATTCGCGTGCCGTCACTCATTTGTTAAATCTACTCATGCGCTACCAATTGTAAAATAGATTAACCAAGCCTGAAACCTTCTCTGTAGTGTACTCAATGATTCACCAAGGTTTCATCGCAATCGGATGAATGATATATGACCGCATACGGGACATTGTAGAAACGATTCGCGCACCGTCGCTCATTTGTTGAATCTACTCGTGCACTACTTATTAAAAACTTGATTTTCTAAAAAAGAAACCTTTCCTGGAGTGTACACAACAATTCACCAAAGTTTCATCGCAATCGGATAAATGGTATATGAACGCATACAGGACTTTGTTGAAACGATTCGCGCGCCATCGCACATTTGTTGAATCTACTCGTGCGCTACCTATTTAAAAATGAATTTACTATGCCAGAAACCTTTACTGAAGTGTACACAACAATTCACCAAAGTTTCATCGCAATCGGATAAATGGTATATGGATGCATACGGTACTTATTTGAAATGATTCGCGTGCCGTCTCTCATTTGTTGAATCTACTCGTGCGCTACCTATTGTAAAATGGATTTATTAAGCCAGAAACCTTCCCTGAAGTGTACACAACATCTCACCCAAGTTTCATCGTAATCGGACGAATGGTATTTGAATGCATACGGGACCTTATTGAAACGCTTCGCGCGTCGTCGCTCATTTGTTGAATCTACTCGTGCTCAACCTCCTGTGAAATGGATTTACTAAGTTAGAAACCCTCACGAAAGTGTACACAACATCTCAATCAAGTTTCATTACAATTCGGATGAATGGTATATGAACGCATACGGGACTTTGTTTAAACGTTCGCGCGTCGTCGCTCATTTGTTGAATCTACTCGTGCGCCACCTATTGTAAAATGGATTTACTAATCCAGAAGCCTCCCCTGGGGTACACAACATCTCACCCAAGTTTCATCGCTATCGTACGAATGGTATTTGAACGCATAAGGGACTTTGTTGAAACGCTTCGCACGTCGTCGCTCATTTGTTGAATATACTCGTGCGCAACCTCCTGTGAAATGGATTACTAAGTTAGAAGCCTTCACTTAAGTGTACACAACTCATCAAAGTTTCATCTCAATCGAAGAATGGAATATAAACTTAGACTATACGGGATTTAGTTGAAACGCTTCTCGCGTCGTCATTCATTTGTTGAATCTAGTCGTGCGCTACCTATTGTGAAATTGATTTACTAAGCCAGAAGCCTTCCCTGGAGTGTACACAACATCTCACCCAGGTTTCATCGCTATGGGACGAATGGCATTTGAACGCATGCGGGACCTTCTTGAAACGGTTCGCGCGTCGTCGCTCATTTGTTGACTCAATTCGTGCGCTATCAATTGTAAAATGGCTTTACTAAGCCAAACACCTTCCCTGGGAATCACTCATAAATATCACACGAGTTTCATCGCAATCGGTTGATGAATGGTAGGCCTATATGAACGCAAGGTGACTTTGAAACGCTCTAACGTGCAGAGACAGACAGTAGAATTCGACACCACTGCCACCTTTGGTATTAAACACAACTTTCCGCCACGGGCGGAGTGTATGTAATAGTGGTAGTTGCACAGGTTGCGACCAGGTGGCTCTAACGTGAGACAAAGCGTCCAAAGACATCAGCTTTCACCAAGGCCAAAGCTGTGGTTTCCATGACGACTGTTTTTGACTGTATATTGTGGTTCTAAAATTGTGTGTAAATTGTGGTTTTAAATTTGTGTTCCTTCCACCTACCGGGTCAGAGTGTGAATCTAAACCATACATGGACCCACCCTAATGTACATACCAAATTTCATCAAAATCGGTCCAGTCGTTTAGGAGGAGTGCAGTCACATACACACGTGTCGAAGAATTATATATATAAAGATAAACGTTTTTCAACAGAGCATTACTTTGGGTGTGCTAGTGCTTTGGACTTGCAAACTCCCAATTTTTCAAAAGCACATGCCAATTCAACACTGTCTATGGCATATGGTCGACATATATCGACTTTACCGTTGTTGGCAAGTAATACATCATTATTATTATTATTATTATTTATTTGTGATTCAGCAACGTAAGTAGCGGCCAATGGGCTTGTGGTTCGTTAAAATGAATTCACGGGAATGTTACCCACTTGTTTTCCAAGCATGTAAGGACAACAAGGAGACCATCGCAAATGGTCTCTAAAGGGATCATCCCCTTCTTCCCAGTGTGAAAGTTCAATACGACAAAACACACAGCGCACCACATCTTCTCGGTTCAAGTAAAAAAAACGGCTTTTGCAAGTTTATGTGTTGACAAAAAGCCTACAGGCCAGGATTCAAATGTTAACCAACGATCATGTTCTGATATTGAATTTAACCCACGTGGTAAACCAACTTGTTCACTTGTTGTATTTGGTACTAACGCCATGTGTTATAATAAAAAGTTTTCTTATTGTAAGTTATTAGCGTTGCACACAGTACTTTAAACCACAATGTATGCTTTTTTCACTGTCTGTTCACTATGTTAATGGCGTATGACCACACATAAAAAACAAACAAAATAGCTCATCACTCAATAAATCAATCAATCAATACTTGTAATTAAACTTTAACGTTAATTGGCATTAAATAAAAACACCATCAAAAATATTTAAGCAAAATAAATTGTATGTCTGCACTAACAGTAACCCATCTACTTTTTTAATAAAGCTGCAATAATGTATAGTTCCCTTTAACCAATATATAAACAAAAATAAATATCATATCATTTTGTTCAGATTATCTTGTTCAAACCTGAGGATATTTTTGAGTCCATAGGGAACCACTCATAAATTAAATTGAAATTTTTTTTTTTAGAAAATCCAACATAGCCTTGTACTTTTCCCAGTCAACAACCAATATAGTCTTGTACCGTTTGCCAATACATGGCCATTATTCAAGGAAGCAATCATCGTCCTAGTCATGTACAGGTAATGAATTTTTTGTCTACGAGTTTTCAGTAGTGGTAAAATGGAATAGCATTTTATATTAGGCTTACCTGAGAGTTAAATAGTTCACTGCCTGGAAACAATGGTTGCACTCTACTGTGTCTCGGGTTTTCAGCAACTGCTACGGCGGTTAGATTTTTCTTTCCAAGTTTCTAAAAATAAATTAAATAAACCGCTATAAATACCTAAATTCAGGCTAATACATTCATTTAAAAAAATAAAATAATATCAAACAAAAAAATGAAACAAGTTAGTTTAAGAAAATAATCTCACCTTCACTTGTACTGGCTTGTTGCTGTTTCCTTCTAGTGGGCCCAAAAGCGCAATGGTTTCTTGTATCTCAGACATGTAAGGTATACCGGTTATCTGTAAACAAGTAAATAATTAAAAATCATTAATTACCTGATCAATAACTACAAATTTAAGGTTCATTAGCATTACATTATTAAAATAATCATTCATAGGTACTTACCAAAAAAATAAAAGGATGTTTCTTCCTCAGCTCTACTGTATACGTCTATTTGCTAGTCCTTTCAGTGTATCACTAACGCATTTCTTATTAGTCTGCTTAGCAACAGAGAGAGTTGCATTTTCTCAGCGTTTTGACCTTGAACTGATGTCTGTCTCTCACATTTTCCCACGCCTCCCCACATTCCTCAATCTCTTAAGATTTGCGTACCATATACTAGTTTCATGTTTTTAATAAGGAATCATAATGGCTGCCTGTTATACATTGGTAGTACTACTGCATAAGAACCAACATGGCGCCTGCTTAAACGTCGCACCTGCTAGCCACCACGAGGCAAGTAAGCTGATACCGCACTTCCTGCTGACGTAGACATTCCTGCCTCGTCAGCAGCAGCAACAGCTCTCACGAGGCATCTGGCTAGGTACAATATTCAGTCTCCAGTGAGCAGGACTGTATGTGAGTTAGCATTGAAAAACATGTGAGTCTTAATATTATTATTATTATTCTTAAACGTTTTACTGTAATAATAATAATTATTGGCAAGCGGCCATCCACAATACATGACCATTTTAACCACATACTTTCACCCTATAACACGTCACTTCTGCGCCACTACAGGTCTAGTAAATAATAGTAATAATGCGCGTCAGAGTAGCAGAGGAAGATAAAATCAACAAGGTCGCAAATGGATGGGGGAAAAGACGTCTTGCTCGACCCGGTGCTGGGCCCAAGGTTTTCGGAGCGAGCAAAAGATGATTTCCAAAAAACCAAATGCAAACAAATAATTGCTTAATGCAATAATCAAAAGTGCAAAAAAGAAACTCATGACATTAATTAAAGCAATCCCAGAGGCGTGTTAATCGTGTCTTTGTTACGTCACAAAGACAAGATTGACGAAATCGAGATAAGGGTACGGATAAGGAAGGGGAACTTAAATATAAGAAATGAAAAGGCAAGGGAGCTATATTACTTAAAATATAAAAATGTATTAATGATAAAAGAAAGAGCGTGTACACGTAATAAAAAATAATATTTAAAACAAAGAAAAAAGGTAGGCTAAGATAAAATCAATAATACAAAAGAAACCCAATACCAAGAATAAAGAATTCAAAAACTTAAAAGACTAAAAAGCACGACAGAACCTGAGTAACAGCTCAACAATATGAATCTAACGAAACGATACGAACATGAAAGAAAATAAAATGAAACTTACGAAAGCCAGAGCGAAACGCCAAACTTGCAAAAATTCAAAAATCGAATATTAACGAGACGCGAAGCTTTTCATGATGTTATGTAAACATACCGGAGGGATAGGGGAGGAGTGAGGGGAGTAAATCAAAGGGAAGAGAGATTTCACGGAGGTAGGAAGAAGGGGAAGAAAAGGGGGAATATCATTAAGTTATGTAATACGGCGAAAATCGAAAGAGAAAAACAAAACAAAAGGAAAATGAGATATACGGAGATACATTACATTACAATTGACTTGGGACGAAAGAGACCGGTAAAAATCGAAAGCACGCTATAAAAAAATAGGCTTATACTCCCTACATAATGCCGCACCAACGCAACATATAAAAAAAAGAATAATATGACATCGGAGCTGGAGAAATCCCAGTTAACCACCGTCACATATATTCTATAAACAAAAGGGACACGTATTAGTGGGACGTTGGACATCAGTCCCGTTACCTCACACATACTGTCCACAAACAAAGGTCCAATTGCTACCAATCAAATGAAACATTTGTGGTACAAAGAGACACCGACGCAAAAGACGAGCACTAAGGCCCGACAGGAAATATGCATAAGCCAAGACGTAGAAACGCAATACTTTCGAATCTTACAGGTATTAACCAAAATAATAAAACTGTGAGGAGGGTACATAACAAAAGCAACAAAAAGAACTCCGCCGTATGACATTACGCAAGGTCTCGGAGATCCGGTTCAAGGATTATAATACTAACAGTAACATCTTGAAAAGGAAAGAGAAATAAGCAAAAGAAGGAACATTGAACAAAAACAATTACATTGCGTTAGATAGAAATACATTGAGCCGTACTCACATTCCGCTGCGCCATGAGGGTGGGCCTCTGCCCGAATACACACGTTCGCCTTACATCTCGGCGCGTCTAAGACTGAATAAGCTTCTGTCCCCCAGAGAGGGGAGAAGCCTCTCAGAAATATCAAATGCGTAGTTTGGGAGTGGCACCAAACTCGCGTCACATATTGTCAGAGCCAATGGCAGAACGAATTGCACAACAAAATGCAAGGTAGCAACAACACTAGCCAATACGAGAGAACTAGGTAGTATGTAGCTAGGGGTTGCACAACGTTAGACAGAGAGATACACACAGACAATCTGCGCACTTTTAAACACTCGAGGCGTAATATAGAGATGTCACAACACATGACAATAATAATAATAATAATAATCATGATGATAATAATAATAATTACAATAAATTCTGAAAAGTGGTTCAAATTCCACCGCTTTCTCCAAAAAAAATTCTTTTACATAACAAAGGCATAAAAGAATTTTTTTCTTTTTCATAACAAAATTATATAAAATAACATTCTTCGATTAGATACATTTGAACAGGGTGAAGGAAAGAAAATTCCATCATGTACACTAGATACATACATGAAAATAAAGACATAATAAAATGTTCTCACATTTCTCTTATTCATATGACGCAGCTTAATTAAAAGTTCTTTAAACGTCATAACTTCCATAAAAGGCTTGACGAAACGCAAGTCTCTTTTCTCAAACACACATATATTTTCATACACACGTATTCACGAAGATGTTCACTGATGAGGAAAATTATTCCTTTTTTGGTACGAAAGAAAAAAAAAAGACTTTAAAATGAAATTAAAACAACAAAAATTCAAATTATATAAAGGATCAGTACAGGCGTGAAATAAAGGCGGATCCTACCTCTACTGCACGTCAATACGTCACACATATTAAAAATGGATGTACCAAAAAGAAAATAATGATAATAAAACGGTCAATCTTGAGCTAGACTCTGCCAGATGACGTGGAGAAAGCGAAGTCTTCTTAATGGCGACCTTCTGGAAATCAGCCAATTTTCTAATAATAAAAGAAAGAAAAAGGTTAAATCATGATCACAAAAAAAATATAAAGGGGAGCACCCTGTATACAAAATAAGGCTTGCGTCGGGGAAATATTTGGGGTTACATAAGCTGCGTAAGAGGGAAAGTAGATTCATTCTGCCAGCTGGAAAGTAAAAGTATGAATAGGCAGGGTCGTCAGACCAAATGAAAGAAGAGAAAACGAGCCGTGAACGGGGTCTAAAGGATACACCGGCCACTTCTCAGGTACTTGGAGACTAGCTATCGCTACCGGAAACACTCTCCAAATATATGACAGATACAGGAAAATAATACACATTATCTTAGAGAAAACATTAGATTGAAATGATTTATAAAAACATGATATCACAAAAACGTAAAACAGAAGTTACGATAAATAGTAAACAACTATATCAATAAACAAATCACTGTCACTACAAGAAAAGAATGTAAGTCAACAGACCATCTCAGGCGCTGTCGAACAATAGCAAGTCGTGTCTGCAGCTCGGACAATGGGCCGGGCCGGCTCCCTACAACAAAAGCAGGCAGGTACCGGAAATTGCCTTAGGCAGAAGTATAGTTCAACACATCTTTCGAAATCCTCCGTGTAACTCAGGCGGCCACGGGTGTCTCCTGCCTAACTAGATACATAGTAGGAGTAAAGGGGAAAAATGTACTATTAACCTTCATCAAAAGACATTAGGTACTAACAAATAAAAGGGAATAATAACTCAAAGTAGCTGTCGAAACAAAAAATACCATCCCGGACAGAAAACGAAAAAACAAATAATTACGTTACAAAATACCTTCCAAAAAAGAACTGACTGAAACCTCGCATAAAACCAATCAAGACCAGACATACAATCAATCAAACTCGAAACCCAATAATAAATATTACCAACCCACAAAAATAAAATGGTTACTGCGTCAATATACGGGCCGTAGACCTCAGAGGTACCGCATAAAAAAAATTAAAGACACAGAGGGTATGGCCTATCCCATACAAATATAAGAAAATTGGGTAATGCACGCCAGAGTAGTTCACACGAACATCAATGTCCCATAACACGGAAGCCGTAGACCTAAAATGGTTGGTATCTCTGAGTAATACTTATCGTATATTTGGTTTGCCAATAAAAACGAATAAATAGTTCGTATGTAATATATATATATATATAGTTTAAATTGAATAGGGTATAAAATCAAAATTGAACTAAATTTGAAACCACCCACAAATACCTATTGATAAAAATTCATTAAACTCATTGACACACACATTCATCTCAAAATACAACCAACAACAACAACACTACATACATACTCCTTCCCATAAACAAATCAAAATTTCCCCATTACATCACAATGCTAATATGAGTCGTTGGAACACCATGGAAACTCAAATAACGGACTACAGGTCATCGTGACAAACTTCATCCCATACTAAAGATTGACGAATCGTGTAGAATCTATGTACATCCTAAGTGGGCGTCGAAGCCGTGGGACAGGTCCCATACCCTAATCCCGACGGAGACCTCACCTAGCAGGTTTCCCAACGAAATACACACTACCATACTGAACATATAGTAACATCAAGCTTACCGTATATAAACAATTTTAAATGAAAACCTACATTGAAAATCCCCTGACAAAAATAAAACAATCACCCTCCCTAATTATGAAACAAACTTAACTCCCAATCATAACACACATAATAGCTCAACAGACCATTCATAACTGAGACAACAAACACTTTACTAACATCAAACGTTAGTATAATTACGCGAGGCTCAAGGTGGGTCGGGGCGACCGTAGGATTTAAAGAGTCGGTTCCCACAAGTGGGCCTACCTTCATTGGGGAAAACTTCGGAGAAAGAGGGGCGGGGGTTTTTGGCTGCAAGGTAATGTCAAGAAACCTGTCAGCGGCTGTTCCAGACTGAGACATATGGAGGCGTGAGGCGAGTTCTGAGAAATATCACAGTTAACAAAGCGACTATTTACAACAAAGGTTAGGAAGGACTCAAACCCTTGAGAGAAATGCATTTTCTACTTCACAGAAAGTAAAATAAAAACGTCCACAACACTGACGAAATGAAAAGGAAGAGAAAGTAAACAAAATTTTCTGTCGCCTTAAAATCACCGTTAACTAAACAAATGTCTACTAGAGGAAGCAAATACATAAAAGCAGGTTACAATACCGTGACGTGTCGTGTTCCAGCGATGCGATGTACTCACTGATATGTTGCCACTGTTCACCTCGAAGCTGGGTCTTTTGGATGTCTTGTTTACTTGAGGGACAAAACCACCTTTCCTTGGAGATGGGTTTCCTGGATGCCCGTAGTTCACACAGAAAGTAACTTCACCCTTTCTTCAGGGGTGGGGAAAAAACAATTCACTGAATTCCTTAAACTCAAAGAAAAACAAATTTTAATACAATGTAAATGAAGAGAAAAATAATAAAAGGTTAATAACTTGAGAGAGGAGAGGAGGGAACGATTTCGCACGCAACCACGCGATCTGCTACCATTGCGCCACTACAGGTCTAGTAAATAATAGTAATAATGCGCGTCAGAGTAGCAGAGGAAGATAAAATCAACAAGGTCGCAAATGGATGGGGGAAAAGACGTCTTGCTCGACCCGGTGCTGGGCCCAAGGTTTTCGGAGCGAGCAAAAGATGATTTCCAAAAAACCAAATGCAAACAAATAATTGCTTAATGCAATAATCAAAAGTGCAAAAAAGAAACTCATGACATTAATTAAAGCAATCCCAGAGGCGTGTTAATCGTGTCTTTGTTACGTCACAAAGACAAGATTGACGAAATCGAGATAAGGGTACGGATAAGGAAGGGGAACTTAAATATAAGAAATGAAAAGGCAAGGGAGCTATATTACTTAAAATATAAAAATGTATTAATGATAAAAGAAAGAGCGTGTACACGTAATAAAAAATAATATTTAAAACAAAGAAAAAAGGTAGGCTAAGATAAAATCAATAATACAAAAGAAACCCAATACCAAGAATAAAGAATTCAAAAACTTAAAAGACTAAAAAGCACGACAGAACCTGAGTAACAGCTCAACAATATGAATCTAACGAAACGATACGAACATGAAAGAAAATAAAATGAAACTTACGAAAGCCAGAGAGAAACGCCAAACTTGCAAAAATTCAAAAATCGAATATTAACGAGACGCGAAGCTTTTCATGATGTTATGTAAACATACCGGAGGGATGGGGGAGGAGTGAGGGGAGTAAAACAAAGGGAAGAGAGATTTCACGGAGGTAGGAAGAAGGGGAAGAAAAGGGGGAATATCATTAAGTTATGTAATACGGCGAAAATCGAAAGAGAAAAACAAAACAAAAGGAAAATGAGATATACGGAGATACATTACATTACAATTGACTTGGGACGAAAGAGACCGGTAAAAATCGAAAGCACGCTATAAAAAAATAGGCTTATACTCCCTACATAATGCCGCACCAACGCAACATATAAAAAAAAGAATAATATGACATCGGAGCTGGAGAAATCCCAGTTAACCACCGTCACATATATTCTATAAACAAAAGGGACACGTATTAGTGGGACGTTGGACATCAGTCCCGTTACCTCACACATACTGTCCACAAACAAAGGTCCAATTGCTACCAATCAAATGAAACATTTGTGGTACAAAGAGACACCGACGCAAAAGACGAGCACTAAGGCCCGACAGGAAATATACATAAGCCAAGACGTAGAAACGCAATACTTTCGAATCTTACAGGTATTAACCAAAATAATAAAACTGTGAGGAGGGTACATAACAAAAGCAACAAAAAGAACTCCGCCGTATGACATTACGCAAGGTCTCGGAGATCCGGTTCAAGGATTATAATACTAACAGTAACATCTTGAAAAGGAAAGAGAAATAAGCAAAAGAAGGAACATTGAACAAAAACAATTACATTGCGTTAGATAGAAATACATTGAGCCGTACTCACATTCCGCTGCGCCATGAGGGTGGGCCTCTGCCCGAATACACACGTTCGCCTTACATCTCGGCGCGTCTAAGACTGAATAAGCTTCTGTCCCCCAGAGAGGGGAGAAGCCTCTCAGAAATATCAAATGCGTAGTTTGGGAGTGGCACCAAACTCGCGTCAAATATTGTCAGAGCCAATGGCAGAACGAATTGCACAACAAAATGCAAGGTAGCAACAACACTAGCCAATACGAGAGAACTAGGTAGTATGTAGCTAGGGGTTGCACAACGTTAGACAGAGAGATACACACAGACAATCTGCGCACTTTTAAACACTCGAGGCGTAATATAGAGATGTCACAACACATGACAATAATAATAATAATAATAATCATGATGATAATAATAATAATTACAATAAATTCTGAAAAGTGGTTCACTTCACCCAGTTCAATATTTAGTTTATAACATCTTTGGGGAATGACGTTACAGTTTTGTCTCTTTGCATTCATGCACATAGCTTGGTCGAGCGAATGTTATAGATTTCCATATTCTACAACCATTCGTTCTGCCAGACAGTGGTCTCGCTTATTACCGTTTACTAGCATGTTAAAGATCCCCTTCGGAGGTAAAAAAATTCTTAGCATTCTTCACGCATATTTTCAATTATTCGCCTCCATCCGTCATAGGAAATATCACAAAACCAGCCGTCATATTTAGCCGCCCCGCCATCCCACCAAAATAGCAATTAATTTTTTCCGGGCACGGTCATCGAAATCGCCATGAGGGATTTTTGAAATATTCGTCATAGGAAATATCTGTAAAAAGCGACCCCTCGCCCTGCTGCCCCGTCGAAATAGCCATTTCCTGTATTCACCATGGCCAGTCATAGCCTCGTTGTAACATACGTCAAGCGCTACCGGCTCTCTGTCTTCAAACACTCTTTTATTTAAAATAAAATTAAAAATAATTTTTAAATGCATAGTTCTTGTCCTAGAGACTTGACATTTTTTCATGGTAGAGGGGGTAGAGACCTTTCATTTATGTCAAACAAACTTATTTGTAAACTTGTTAGTTTCCAAAATAGCAAAATTACAAATTTATGTGTTTTCACAAAATCTCAAAAAATAAACGAGTTTTATTATAAAAAAATAAAGGACATACAGCCCATTCTTTTAAGCCCTTACAACACCTTTTAGAATGTTTGGTTTTCGAACTATCACCTACTTTTAGAAACAAACATTTTCAAAAGAAAATTTCAAAGTATAACGAGTAGTCTATAGGAAAGAGGACGTCAGCTCGAGTCCAACGACACCTCATTCGTTAAAATCCGACCATCCATTCGCCAATTTTCGCCAATGTTCGCGAGAAAGTAGGCTATCATTTTGTTCCTCCTACACCCTTAAAACTTGCCGCCTGCCTAGAGGGCATGCCCATATTTCATTAACGTCAAACGAACGTTTATCCAAAATTCACCGTTTCCAAAATAGCGCCAATCCAAAAAACAAGAAATTTCAAATTTAAAAAAAAAAATACCAACACACATTCTTAGCCAAGAAGGCCTCATCCCAACGCCAACAATACCTCATTCGTTAAAATCCGATCATGCCTTCTGGAGATATCGGCAAAGTTTATATGAAAGTAGGGGGAGAGTCAGAACGAACACTACCACACTACTACCAGTTTTTACCCTAGAGACTTGAAATTTATTTTGGGAGTAGAGGGGGTAGGGACCATTCATTTACGTCAAACAAACTTTTTTGTAAAATTCCTAGTTTCCAAAATATAGGAATTTCAAAATTGGACTGTTTTCAAAAACATCAAAAATCAAAAAGTGTTATTATAAAATATAAAGGACCATTCATTTCAACCATGGCACAACGTTCTATCATGTTCGGTTTACAAACTATCGCCTACTCTCAAAAACAAACTTTTTGAAAAAAAAATGTAATACGTAGTCCATACCAAAGCCCCCATCAGCACGAGTCCAACGACACCTCATTCGTGAATCTCCGACCACGGGTTCGGGAGTTATCGGCTTGCATTGGGATTAGTGGTGGGGGGAGTTAGATCCCGTCTTGCCCCCCTACTTCCTCCACTTCACCCCGCGGGGCTCCTGCTACAATAATCAACAAACACTGGCGCAGCCACGCTCAGCGGCAATCAAATCTTAAATGGGTAAATAAATAATAATATCGTATGGCCTCGGTGCCGTGTGCAAGCTTTGAAATTTGCTACCCAGAGGGTAGCTTGCATGTCGAATGTCGTTGTCCCTTGAATCACTATGAAAGTCAATGAGGTTAGATATCTAAGCTCCTTGAACACTATAGCGCTTTCAAGTAAAGGAATTAGGAACTTTATGTTGGCGGAAATTCCCGAGATTAATTTTGCCATTATGAACACGGCCTACTGAATTCAAATGGGTTCTTTGACATGTCAACATCGTATGACATGCGTGTCGTATTTTTGCCGCCTTTCAAAAATCACTTACCACGGCCAGGAGCGAACCTGTAATCTTGGGGTTAGTAGACCGGCACGCTATCCACTCACCCACCGTGGTACTGCTCGAGTCTAAGCTGTGTGAACCTGAGAGGAATGTGCATCGCGGACTATGAGTAGTGGTGTTGACGAGTGATGAGGTTTCTCGGTCCATGCATAGTGCAGAACCAAATACATTGGTCGGTGACTCACTCAGTCATTCCTAACACCACAGTGGTTTGAGCAACGGCCGAATGTTAGCAGTATTGGAATAGAAAGGAATACCATATATCACGATGGACTGTTGACAGATCCTTCTCTTCACGCCCAACCCTTCCCTGCTCTTTCTCCTCACTCCGCAAGTTCATAGAGCTTGGAATCGAGCAGTAATATTACCCGTTTGACGAATCCTTGCCGGCGAAAGATGTATGAACTACAACCTATCAGTGGTGTAACGCAATCTGTTTCCCGGCGATATCGGTACAGTCTGCACTGTATGACGATGGATCGTTGAGACATTACCTTTGCGTTTGATCAGATGGGTGTTTTTAAAATGTGTTACCGTACCAGTATGTGAATCGTTTTCAGGCATTCATACGTTTAATGGAAGAGTAGTGTATTATCACAGTAGAATGAATGTTCTTAGTAAGGTTTGGATGTTTAGAACCTAAAGAAACTAGAAATATGCAGGCAAATATGCCCTAAAAATACTGAAATATGATCCAAAAAGGTACAATATATTTATATGTTTTTTTTTTAAACAAGTGTTAATAATGTAGTGAAAAGTTATTTTTATGATTAATTCTACATTCAAAACTAAAACATTGTCAAAGTCTACCCTGATTTCATAAATTGGCCTAGGATTAAAGAAAATCCTCTAATTTTTATCGCAGAATTGTTAAAGAGACTTGCGTAAAGCAGCATATATCTTCACCTTCTCGCGCGTTAAAAACTGTGACACAAATCACATTTCCTGTAATAGAGAAAGAAAATGCCCTAAGTTTAAAATACTACCAAGTTTAGTTACAGTTAAATATTTTTTGACAGTCTGCAACAATTGGCAAGTTTTTTAACTTTTAGCGCCACGAACGCACAGAAACCTTGCAGTGGCCAGCGGATACCATATTTTAAGTCCACCTACCCTTAAAATATTACCAAAATATGACCTTAAAACATTAATATTGATGAAATGTGACAATAACTATGAAAATGACCCAAATATGCATTTATATGCTCTATAAAATCCACCAAAAAGAATCAGGAACATTGAACTCCTGCTTAATTACAGTTTTTAATGAAAATGTAGTTAAGGAAAAAATATGACATTTCCTAAACATCCAAACCTTAGGTATTAGTATAATTAATATATTAGTACCAGAAGCAGAACAGCACACCATGGGCGCCCGCATGGGGAGGGGGGGTCAAGGAGGGGCCATCCCCCCCACCCCCCTCCCCCTGGATTCCCGAGAATATTTCGGTTGTTGTTTGTCACACCAGTTTATTTCATAAATTGAAGTTACTGATAGTGAACTCATTTAGATGTAGGGATAATTGCACAGTTTTATTTAACTTAGTAATTTGGGATTATTTGAAAATATCTCCAATTATTTAGAAAATCGGCGAACTGGATTAACATTGCCAGTTTATTGAACTGCTTGATTTTCATTTCTGCCGATGCATGGTGGTACCACTACTTTTTACCTGTTTTTAAGAAATGAACATTATGACGCTGATTCACAAAGAAAAGCGAACTTCTATGGACAAAATCTCTGAATTTAAAAAAATATGTTCTTCCCATTCATGCCAAAATGATAATGTACCCACGGTTTCAGAGCAGTCAAATAATGAATATCACGAAGCAGGTAAGAAATAAAACGAACATTGCGGGGGAGTGACAAGTAGGTGAAAAATGAAAATCCACAGCCTGCTGCCAGTCTCCGACCAGGTCAGGAATGGAATGAATGAAGCCCCCAACTAGCGGCGAGGATATGAACTGTGGCGGCTGTCGAAGCCTGTTGCACTCCTCTGGGGCAATGATGAAATGAATGACAGATGAAATGAAATAATAGTGGAGAGTGTTGCTGGAATTAAATTTTGATAGGGAAAACCGGAGTACCCGGAGAAAAACCTGTCTGCCTCCTCTTTGTCCAGCACAGATCTCACATGGAGTGACCGGGATTTGAACCACGGACCCAGCGGTGAGAGGCCGGCGTGCTGCCCCCCTTCCCCCTGAAAAGAATTATGTGGACCCCATGCAGCACGCAATATCCTAGTGTCAAAACACTTGATGCGGAGTATACATTCCTTCCCTTCTGCCCCACACAAGCATTGACGCGCCGATAGATGTAAACATTAGACAGCGCACTCACATCAAAACGGCAAAGACGTGTAATACTTATCTTAATTCTCCTCTTCCTAATCATTGGGTTGGACGCTCTTCATATGGCGACTATTCTAAATAGACATGCACCCATCGATTTAGAAACGATTGACCTAGAGCAAGGAGTGGGATGATGTATCTGCTGTAACCATCTCTACATTGCATTTTGCCGACGTTGTGCGCTGCTATTGTGTCGTGATGTTACGTATTTTTCTTGTGGGCGTGAGATACCATCTCAACTCGCCGAAAATGTCAAATTCTGTGATTTATCTTCATTTGCGGGAGGTATGACATCGAATAACCTTCAATATTATTCATGTATTACTTTGGTCGGACGTGTAACTAAGTTATCTCTTGAATCATCACAAAAGTAATCTGTGACAATCGGTGGCACAATCTCCATGACTTCCTGGTCACTGGCGATATAGATTCTATCCCTGTCTCCCACACGCCGCCATCATGAGTCGCGCGATAGCCCTGATGGTCCTGGTTCTGAGCGTAGGGTACTCCAGGGCAGCCTTCAAACTGGCGGTGAGTTACGGACTACTCGACAATCTTCACTTACAAGCAAAGTTCGTCAGTCTCCTACCATTGCTTCGGTGGCGTAGTTGGTAGCATGCTGAGCTTCTATGCCCAAGATCGCGGGTTCAAACCCGGCCGAAGTCGTCGGATTTTTTAAGAGCGTTAACACTTAGAGCGCAGACGCCGTAATATTACGTTCGAATGTTACTTTTTAAAACTGCGGCACGCGTAATATTTCGTTGATCGATTTCTCGTGCTTTGTGTTGGAAACGAACGTAATATTACAGCTCTAGCACTCGCGTGTGGGTGCCAGTAAGCATGAAGTTGCACATACTATCGCTAGATAGCACCACGTCACTGTCCAGCGGAAGAATATCGATCTGTTCGAAGGCAAGCGATGCAAGTTCAAGTAGGTCAAATCTGTCTTCCTTTCCTTTGTTTTTATTCTTTGTGGACAGATTTTTCTCTCGTAAAAACGTTGAGTTTATTCTATGACTAGTATATATATTTGGGGTTAAAATTCGCATTACAGATTCTGAAACTGACGCAACCGAAGAGACATTTCTCCCTTCAACTTCTGCCAGCGCGCCCGCTCGTTCCAGGACGAGAGCGCGCGTAACAGCTGTTTACTGAATTGTTATTATTTTTTTTTTATAGTTTTATTTTCAATCGTGTCGGATTTTTATTAAATTTGTAGTGTGAGGGTTCAAATCGAACGGACTTTTCAATTTATTTGTAACTCAAACCACATTCAGTTTGTGCCATTCTGAACATAGCCATAAATTCTGGAAATCAGCCAGCACAGGGGTGAGGAGCAACATTTAAGGCATCAGCAGGGTAAGTGTTAAGAATCCCACAGTATGCCTTCCTTCGGAGCGGAAGTAAAGCCGGCGGTTCCATGTCATAGATTTATGGCATGTTAAAGAACCATCCACTAATTACATCTGCGTGAAGCTAAATTATAGACTAAACATTTGGCAAACGCTCTTAGGTTCCAACGTTCGTCGCCAGGAGCCAACTGCGGTGGCATCTGGTAACCAAGTTCTGAACTAGTAGTGGTTGACGGTGGCGTTTGGCGGCAAAAGTAGGAACTACTTGAAAAAATTGAATAGCTGTAGTCCTTACTTGAATTGAAAACAGATAACACACACTAATACAGTCATCATAATTAACACCGGTTATCAGACAGATTCTACACACACGCAAGGTACACGGGACTACATGACCGCGTTGTCGAGCCCCTAAACTGAGGAACCAACCAACCATCTCTTACCATTTGCTGATGATTGCAATATTTTCAAAATTGATATTTTTTTGAGCTGGAAATCTATCTGTAATTAGCGTGGAGAAATTTTCAACACATTGTAACCATAACAACAAGTGCAAGAGCACTTGTATCTCACACGTTGAAGCGTGTTCAGCGACAAATTGCTTACATCTAGTGACCATGGCAACAAGTGCAGGTGCACTTAGGTCCCACACGTTGAAGCGTTGGATTGTTATCTTGTGTTTGTATTCACTCATTGTTGACTTTAGACACTATTAAATACCATACCTTGAACAATCAGTTGTAGCCTACTTGAAGAAGCCCAGCAATCTTATTATATAATACGCTAAGGTGTATGTTTCACAAAACTCAAGCTCCTAAACCAGAGGGAGTTAGAAGGTGTGGTTTGTATCAAAATCTTCCAAATAGTCTCAATAGTAGAGTGAAAATCTTACATTTCTTGAAAAGTCAACGAAAATATATTTATTTGTTTATAAAGTGCTTTCAAACAAATAAACAAGACTATATCCTCTGCAGAACTGTGCCGCGTACAGCCCGCATAGCACTAGAGCGAGCGGGTAGTCTGTACACATGGGGCGCACACAACTCATTATACGTGAGTACTTGCACGGGTCCACTATAGTACTGTACAAAAATTCAGGTCAATAATTTCAAAGACATCCATTATACAGTAGTTACACCATCGTTTCTTGCTGACTTGGCTGTTGCAGTGATATATGTGATGCTTCGTGTATAGGTTTCTTTAGTTGTTTTTTGTGTTTAAATTATGTTACAGTGAAGTGACAAAGGCATGTGTCATATTGTGGTCTTTCATCAGAGGTACCGGACTGGAACTGACCGCCTCTTCATTGTTCAAGGGACCATGAACTAACATCAGTACGGTGCATCAAGTTCTTGGAAAAATGGCTAATGTGGGCAGACAGTAGATTTGTATTCATGCATAATTCTGCACCTAGTTTGTCTATTATTACATTTTATCGCTTATCCTCCCAGTTCGGCTGCACCCACCTACTCTGCTTCAGATCATTCCTCTACCGTCACAAGGACTTTGTGAGCTAATACATCTGTGGATGGTGACAGGCGACCGCGAACTTGGAGTTAATTAAAGAAGGGGCATGGAAGGGGAAGAAACCGTCCCGGAATTTGCCTGGTGGTGAAAATGTCGAAACCACGAAAACCATTTTCAGGGCGGCTGAGGTGGGATTCGAACCACGTTCTCCTGATGCCTGCCACAGCGGCCGTGGCACCTTGTTATTAACTATAATAATAATAATAATAATAATAATAATAATAATAATAATAATAATAGCTATAAATCACTACAGCCCATGAAGGGCCTAGGCCTAACAAGCGACCGCTGCCCAGCCATTTGGCCTGCAGATATTGGGGTGAAGCGTGGTCAGCTCGTCATGTCCCCTCGGCCGTTAATCTTGGGTTCCATGACCGGGGCGCTGCCTCACTGTCAGACAGCTACTCAATTGTCCTCACGAGGCTGAGTGCACCCCGTTCTAGCCCTCACGTCAGTTTCTAAAATCCCTGATGGAGCCGGGAATCGAACCCAGGGCCTCCGGGTGAAAGGCAGGCGTGTTACCCCATCACCACGGGGCCGTCCGTCTGCACCTTGTTACAAGACTAGAACTAGTGAAAAAGCTCCTTCATGAGAACAAATAATGAATCTGGAGTGGAATGGCAACTTTCGAGATTTCAACCCAATTTAAAACATTTATGAATTAATGAAGAGTCATTGCCATGGATAAAATCGAAAGAATAATAAAAAAATGAATAATGTAGATGACGCTAAAGACGACTCATTTGGAGCAAGTCGGATAGTGCTCAAACTATGATCGCTGCTAAGGGAGTTACTACAAAATATTAGATTTTCTATACTTTTTCCTGATTTTCATTAATTTTTCGAAAGGATTGTACAGCAGAATATGCTAATTTGTCACATTCAAATTTAGGTAAAGAGAGTGTGTATTTCAGTGATATTTTGTTTCGCATGTCTTATGAAGCAGTAAAATCTATTACTTTTTTCAAATTGCCCTAATACCCACTGTAAACATGGCTTGAATGTTAAATGTTGAAGAGTGTTCAATGTTTCAGCGTTCAACATTATGCGTAACAAACGAGGTACGGTACGCAACTAAAACACGTAACTAAGAGCTTACGTTCTTATAGCAGCATATAGATGGCGCTAATGACCTACTATGCATAGTTGAACAAACAACACGTAACTAAGAGCCTGCGTTCTTATAGCAACGCATAGATGGAGCTACTGGCCTACTATGCATAGATGAACAAACAACACGTAACGAAGAGCATGCGTTCTTATAACAACGTATAGATGGAGCTACTGGCCTACTATGCATAGTTGAACAAACAACACGTAACTAAGAGCCTGCGTTCTTATAGCAACGCATTGATGGAGCTACTGGCCTACTATGCATAGATGAACAAACAACACGTAACGAAGAGCATGCGTTCTTATAGCAACGTATAGATGGAGCTACTGACATAATTAGCATAGATGAACAAACTACACGTAACTAAGAGCTTGCGTTCTCATAGCAACGTATAGATGACGCTATTGACCTAGTATGCTTAGATGAACAAACAACAAGTAATTGAGAGTTTGCGTTCTTATAACCACGTATAGATGACGCTACTTACCTACTATGTATAGATGAGCAAACAACACGTAACTAAGAGTTTGCGTTCTTATACCAAGTATAGATGGCGCTAATGACCTACTTTACATAGATGAACAAACAAAACGTAACTAAGAGCTTGCGTTCTTATAGCAACGTATAGATGACGCTACTGACCTAGTATGCTTAGATGGACAAACAATACGTAACTAAGACTTTGCGTTCTTATACCAAAGTATAGATGACGCTACTGACCTAGTATGCTTAGATGAACAAACAGCACGTAACTAAGAGTTTGCGTTCTTATACCTACGTATAGATGACGCTACTGACCTAGTATGCATAGATGAACAAACTGACACTCATTCTAGGTCGAACCCAGTCCAAGAACATTTGCATGTAAAATCTGAAAGACAGCCGCAAAAGTGCGGCCCAGCGGACACCATTAGTTACCACTCCCCTTAGGATGAGTGCACTTTACCTTACATAATGCTTTCTTACAGGGTGAATATGAGGCGTACATCACCGGGTTCGACTACTGTGACGACAAAGGCACTGACGAAATAAAATACGACATCAAGCTCCATAGGAAGAGTAAAACTGAGAAAGTGTTCAATGGACAGATAACGTTTCCATACGGCCTGGATGATGACAAGAAGGTAAGTCTCAAAATCAGACCACCTTAACTCTTTCACTTTCAAGCTATCATCTGATGAATGTGTGAAAACTGTCGGCCATGTTTACCAAGCTGTGCACAAACTTCTTTTAAAATGAGATGGAAGAGAGACCAATAAAGATATTAAAATAAAATAGTATAAACAAAGAGTGATAAATCACTTGTTATTACTGAAAATACTGAGCCATATGAATTGAATGTTTAAAGACACAATAGAAAATAATTACAAATTTCAGATTTGACATTTTTGAAGTAATATTGGGAAATGGTATTCACTTGTTAAGTGTACTATTCATGTTAAAATAAACTCTATATTAATTGATAGCATGGTAAATGTCAAGATTCCAAAATTGCCAACAACAATAAGTTCCGTGACGAACTAAAGAGCCTACTTTTCTTAAAATTTAAGATTCATGCCAATGATTAATCGATATAGATCTATCTAGAATAATGATGAAATTAAGTTGGTAATATCGAAATTTCTAATTAGTTCGAAATACTGTATACCTGGCATAATGTAGTCTAATAGAGCACTACAGTTGGCAGCCCTGGTGACTGAATATATTCTTAGTTCCGTCTCTTAAGGTACAGAATACAAAATTAGGTTGGAGTCCAATGAATAGCATGGACGTTACATGCAGTTAAACATTGGATCTAACAGCGCGCGTAAAATCATGTTGGCAACAGTGTCATGCATGTATTGGTCAGAAATAATCTGAAATAATATGATCTATTGTTGTGTCAATTTTGAATGAAATCCATCAGTTAGTATAGAAGTTACACGCATTTTAAAATGGGACCTATCAGCAGGCTTAGAATCAAGTTGGCAGCACTGACGTATATTAGTTACTCCAAAGTAATCTAGAATGCCAGGTACTATACGTGTGCAAAGTTTAGAGCTATTGGCTTGCATTCTTTCTGATATATTGATATTAGGGTAACAAATATAGAGACAGCATTTATTAACAGTTGTCAGCCCTGGTTGCTCTTAGGAATACGCATAGTCATAGCTGTTATGGTACACATAGCACATACGAAATTTGGTTGAAATCCAAATGATAGTATGGAAGTTACATGTATTTAAAGTTGGACCTCTCAGCAGGCTTAGAATCATGTTGGTAGCACTGACTTATATAAGTTACTCCAAATTAATATAGAATGTCATGTACTATACGTGTGCATAGTTTAAAGCTGTCGGCTTGCATACTTTCTCATATATATTGGTATTTGGATAAAAGAAATTAAGAGCATTTTTAACAGTTGGCAGCACTGGTGGTTCATACGAATACGTTCAGTCATATCTGGTTATGTACCCATACAACATACGAAATTTGGTTGAATTCCAATTGATAGTGTAGAAGTTATATGCATTTAAATATTGGACCTATCAGTAGGCTTATAATCATTTTGGCAACACTGCCCTGTATGGCCTTCTGGAAAGTAAACTGCAATATTATTATGTATATGTGTGCCGATTTTGAAATAGCTCCCATTCATACCTTCCATGATATCCAACATGGAGCTCAAATTTCAATTGCGATTTTTCAGCAGTTGGTAGCACTGACATCATTTTCAAATATGGCCGTGAGATATTCAGGTATAGATCTTTACTCTTACCAAATTTTATTTCGATTGCTCCAGCCGTTTAGGAGTTGATAGGGGGACACACACACACAGCCAGCCAGACAGACAGACACACATTTTCCCGGCTCGATCTCATAAGACTACGTTTTCCTCATTTTTGCAAAATGTGAAAAGTAGGCTAAAAACTGAGAAAAATACACGCAAGTTTGCCACCAACGACGACGTAAACGAGACATGAAACTCCGTGAGCTTATGTTTCAGACTCTAAGAATTAATATACATATAGATTGTCAGAGGTTCCCGGGGAATATAAACGTAGATAAAATTGCCTTCTTAATATTCCCTGAAAATTGTTACTATCAAGCGTAAAAACAACGAAATAATTAACAATTAAGGCTGATAACGATGGATCGTTCCTCTGACAGTTTTGGCACGAACAGGATGTAACGACAGATCGTTACCTTGAAAGTCAAAGGATTAAGGTTTAGTGATGCTCACCCCTGAGCTCTAAATTCCAATTTATTAAAGGGCCTACTCCACCACTGAAATTTGCAATTAGTAGGCTACTTTTAAATTTCTTAAAATGGTAAAGACCATCTTTTCCACCATCAAGTAGAGATTGATGATGTTAATAATGATGATTAAGGTTCCGATGTTTAGGAAATGTCATATATTTTTCATTTCATCAAAAACTGTAGTTAAGCAGGAGTTCAATGTTCTGGATTCGTTTTAGGTGGATTTTTATGGAGCATATACTTAGGTAAATGCATGTTTGGTAATATTTTAGGGGTAGGTAGTGGACTTATAATATGGTATCCGCTGGCCGCTGCAAGGTTTCTGTGCGTTAGCGGCGCTAAAAATTAAAAACTTGCCAATTGTTGCAGACTATCGGAATATATTTCACTGTAACTAAACTTGGTAGTACATATATTCAACTTCGGGCATTTTCTTTCTCTTTTACAGGAAATGAGATTTGTGTCGCAGTTTTTAACGTGAGAAAAGGTGAAGAATATGCTGCTTCCCGCGAGTCTCTTGAAACATTCTGCGATAAAACATTCAGGAAAACATTTTTATCGTAGGCCTATTCATGAAATCAGCGTAGATTTTAACATTTTTTTAGGTTTGAATGTAGAATTAATAATAAAAATAATATTTCACTACATTAATAACACTTGGTTTTAGAAAGTATGTAAATATATTAGGGGGCTGCACGGCGCAGTCGGTAGAGGCGTTGGCCGCTGAGCCTCTAATTGAAAGAGAGTGGGTTCGATCCCCACCCAGGTAGTGGATTTTAGAAACAAACTACCACTTTCAGAAACGCAAATGTCCCTGGGGTTCATTCAGCCTACACCAGAAATGAGTACCAGGGTAATTCCTGGTAGCAAAGACGGCCAGGCGTGGAGCTGACAACTCCATCCAACCCAGTGCCGTTGTCACAAAAAGTGGAAGCCTCTACCTCCACTGCTCCAAGGGCCTCCATGGCCTGTGTGGAGTTGGCTTTGCTTTGCTTTATGTAAATATATAGGGTCATATTGTACCTTTTTTCGATCATATTTCAGTATTTTTAGGGCATATTTGCCTGCATATTTCTCGTTTCTTTACGTCCTAGTCACCCGAACCTTACTTATGATGAATGTTGTTTTAAGGGTCAGAACAGTAAGGTCATCTGTTCCTAATAACACAGCTAAAACACTTTTTTTTTAATTTAGCAAGATGTTCAGTAAAGAACATCTAGCCTACTTTCTCCTAAATGTATGTTTGTCCTTATCAAGGCGTATAATTGAATGTTCTTGAGACGAGCGTTAATTGCTGTATCCTTCATGAGACTCCCCGTTTAATAAGTCTTATGATAATTCCAATTTTTCATCCAGAGGAATTAGAAAAGTAGGCCCATCCACCATCTTGAATGTTTGGAATCGTTTATCTTGAGCCTTCTGCAGAGAAAGCGTTTTATATGAGACTACATATTTCGTCATTGTAAATGTAATAGTTGATTGCCATATTTATGTCTTGACTGGCTGCGTAGCTCAGCGGTAACACTCTCACCTGCTGCTCCCAAGGCTGTAAAATCGAATCCTGGCGTATCCTAGTCAGTTAGTATTTGAGGGTGCGCAAATGCGAGGGAGCCGTGCCATTACTTTTACTGGCACATTGAAGATCCCCTTTGGGGCAAAATTTCGGCACCCCTGCGTCTCTAAAAGCCGCAGTAGTTAAAAGAGATGTAAAACCAATAACCATTATTGTACTTTCTTTCTTTCTTTCTTTCTTTCTTTGAATGAGCCAACTATGGACTACGTACGTTAACCAAAATGGTTTCCAGCTTGATGAGTTGGGATTGGTTTAACGTTCTTAAGAGTCCTCTTCCTAGCCCATATCTCCTTCATTTTCTGACTTTATTGATGTGTAACATCTTTCAACTCGGTATCTGTATATTTTTTGTGGGGGTGATTTTGAAAAATTAAACGGAAATAGATGGGACGGAAACAATGAAACGGAAATGGATGGGACGGAAACAATGAGCGCGCGCGGTGGCGGAGATTGATACGCGCGCTAATACAACGACGTACTGTCGGTCATGTGGCTACGTGGAATGTACATCGCATACGGTTGGGTACAAGGTTTGGAGGCCCCATTAAAGATACTCCTACATTAAATCATCTTCAAGTTCTTTGGTGTGAAAATATTCATTATAACATATTTGCTGAAAACAATTATGATTTTTAATCTTCATACTTTTTCTGTATTCTTATTTAATGTAAGCACTCGAGGTACTATCGGCCATGTGGCAATGTGGAATCTTTATATCGCATACAAAATTACTTCAAGGTTTGGAGGCCCCATTAAAGATATTCTTCCTACAATAAATCATCTTCAAGTTGTCGTTGTTTGGTGGGAAAATATGAATTATATCATATTTGCTGAAAACCGGTCAGGATTTGGCACTGCAGTTTTACAAGTAGTTATTTCAATGACCAACAGAGTTCACTGTTAACAAGGGATAACATGTCACATGTTACACATCATATGCGACGACTGTAAGGCTCGTTTTTTTTATTATTATCATTATTATGTCATATATTCAAGACGGCAGCTACATGCTATATGCAGTGTGATAGTCTTATAATCAGGATATTTAGGTGCGCGCCTTTTTTTTTAGGGTAAATTAAAGCTGTTCGGAAAGATATAAAAGTGTGAAATTTCGTTTCTAGTTGCGAAAAGAGGTATTTTCACACACCTGTTTCCCTTTTTTGGGACCTATATCCCTTTTTTCTCCAACCATACCCATAATCCCCACCCTTTATTCTTTTAATTTGAATTCCAATTTATTCCATAAGATTTCTAATCAATATAAAATATATGTAACTTTCAATTAACGTCTCCTCAGCTTGTTATATACGTGCGAATAGTAAGCCTACCTATTTCAATAAACACCGCGCGGAAGTTGAAAGCACACCTCCAACAAAGGAAAATTGTGTGTTCGACAAAAACCTCTTCCTCTCGCTTTACCGCTATAATGTAGCCCGCGATTAACAATGAGTGATTCTATCCCACCAGAATCAGTAGCCTTCTGTTCGTGAATGTGAGTTTGTTACTGTGAGAGACGTCATCTGTTCGCATGGAGGCGAAGGCTGGTGACGCAGAGATGTCAGCAACCGCACCCGCGTAGTTCCGAGAATTAAGACTGGGCTCTGCTCGAAGCTACTAGAAATCACGGAGACTACAGTTCCAGCATAAATGAGAACATTCTGGTACTGCTTGGGTCTAAGCTGCGTGAACCTGAGAGGAATGTGCATCGCGGACTATGAGAAGTGGTGTTGACGAGTGATGAGGTTTCTCGGTCCGTGTATAGTACAGAACCAAATACATTGGACGGTGACTCACTCACTCATTCGTAACACCACACTGGTTTCAGAAAAGACCCTATGTTAGTAGTATTGGAATAGACGAGAATGTCAGGTAACACAGCGGGCTGTCGACAGGCTTCTCAATTCTCGCCTGCTCCTTCCCTGCCTCTCCGTTTCATCCCGCAAGTTCACAGAGCTTAGACCATAGCAGTAATCGTCGCGGTGTTATACGTGAGTGTGGAAAGCAAGCGAGTGAGTGACACGCAAGAGTGAGTTGTGTGATAGTCGCATTGAGTTAGCAAGTGAACTGCTGTTCGCAGTTTGTTACATTACTAAACGAGTGTACTACTAGATTTTACCATACCAAAGGTGTCCAGTGCCCGATGTATTGCTCTGGCTCAGGAATTTCAAACAGTATTTCATAGGCACTGATGGAGCTGTTATGTGATGAACTATTTGTGATTCAGGAATTTTGTTAGATCGAGATCGCATCAAACAACACATTTCCAGCTCTAAGCCTCAAATGAATAAGACTCTTCAAGCAAACAAATCGCGGCAACCTCTATTACAAGATGCGTTTCAACCAAGTTCTTCAAAAAGCCAAATTTGAAGAAAATATGCATTGATTTGTGTATAGCTCTTACACAAGCAGGTATTTCCACTCAATAAGGTGAACCATCCAGCATCAAGGGATTTCTTGAAAAATACACAAAGATGTCAATGCCCGATGAGAGTACTTTAAGATAAAACTACATGGAGCCTGTTTACTGAGAATCCATACAAAGAATCAAGGAGAAAGTGTCTCATTTCGATGTGGGAATCATTGTGGATGAAACCATAGACTCAATGGAACGATATGTTATGAACAATTTAGGTTTTCCCTTAACAGGGGAGAACGTTAAGCCCATGTTGTTAAAAATGTATGAGCTGCAGAAAGCCATTGCCAGTACAGTAATGCAATCAATTACGGACTTCTGTCAATAACTCTGGCCTACTGGTATCGAGATTGAAAAACTTCTTGTGGTTACGAAGAAGATTCTACTGGAAGTTCCGAATCGTGTTGTTGCCTACAAGGAAACCACTAGCCTGCCCCTTCCAAATTTCCCGGTCATTACTCGCTGGGAATCGTGGCTTGAGTGTGCTGCTATGTTGTGTGAGAATTTTGACAAATTTCGAGAGTTTGTGCTTTCTTTGGATCCAGCCGACTCAGGTGCAATTTCCAAGGCACAGCAACTACTGTTCCCGGAGAAAATACATAATTTTCAGACAGAAATATATTGTGTCCATAGTTGCAAGTACCTGACTGCAGTTATTAAACGATTAGAAGAACAAGGTCTGGAAAAGGAAAAACAATGGGATATATTTACTTCTGTGAGGGAGCAGTTAGATGGCTTTACCAAATACAAACTTGAGCCTAGTCTTCAGAAGATTTTAGAATTTGCCACATCTGTAGGGTTGTCATTCCGAGTGAATACATAATTTGCCCTGCTGGTTTCTGTGGATGTCGAAAGAAGCTTTAGCATCTACAAAGACATTCTATCTCCTAAGAGAAACAGACTTCCTTTTTTAATTGTAGAGATGCTTAATGTCTTGAAGTACAACAGCTTCATGTTTTTTCATTCTTTTTAACAGTGATTTGATGTACTTGTTTGTAATTCAATAAACTAGAATAGAGGAAAGAGAAAATTAGTCGAATAAACCAGCACCTTATTTCCCCTTTTTTACCTTATTTGAGCACTTTTCCCCTCATTTTCTCTTCTGAAATTTGCACCTAAAAATCCTAACCCTGCTTATGATTAATACAAGCGAGGTATCTTATCTATTTTTCAATTCTTGCAAAGTTGCGTGTTAATTCTTCTCAGAGGAGAAACAGAATATTGAATTCTCTTATCACTTTCTACCGTCTACTCCACTCCATGGTGTTAGAAGTATTTGTGACCTGGGAGTAACATTCTCAGACACACTTAATTTTAATGAACATGTAAAAGTATTTAAAAAAAAAAAAGGCTTTGCAGAGATTAGGTTGCATAACTCGTTATTCCAAGGAATTGTGTGACTCAATTATTTGTATGCGTATTGTTTCCTACACCCAATAACGAATCATAACTACTCTGAAGTAATGATGCATTTGAAGCTGCCAACTCTTAAATCCCGTCGTGATAATTTTTATATTCTTATCTCACATAAACTGCCCAGAATTACTAAATTAAATCAATATCTATGTGCCACCCCCTCCCCGTTCGATGCGCAAGCATCATGTCCTTGAAACAAAGTGGCATCCGACTAATTATGGTCTAAATAGTCCCATTGACAGAATGATGCGAATCTCAAATGGGGTCAGCATAGACTTGTTCAATACTGATGAAAGACCCCTTAGAAAATATATGTTTTCCTCTTCATTAGACCATCTGTATGTATACAGTTGATTGTACTAGTAGGGTACTCGTATTAACGCTTAATGTCTTTTATCCAGTATAAAAGAAAATGGTGGAAGCCGTCAATAAATACGTATGTTTGTATGTATGTATGTATGTGGAACCTGACACGTGAGATATTCATTCCGAAGTTTTAATAGTACGCTCAGCCACCATTATGAATATATGGTGTGGGTGTTCTTTTGCTTTGGCATACAAAGCCCATTTATGTATTCAGTTCTGCCAAACTCATGTAATGTTTGAACTTTTAGTTGGTGCTCAATGCTGCCAACGTTATGTAATGTCTGCACTTACAGATGGTGCTCAATGCCGCCAAGTGGGGAGCAGGTGGATGGGGGCTGAACGCTATCAACATAGACATGGACAAGCCGTGTACCGGCCTTATGCAAGACGTACCTGAGTTCATAACCGGACTAATGGCGTCCTTGGGGACGTCTATGGAGTGCCCAGTGAAACCGGTACGTAACTTATTGAAGAAGTAGCCTACCATAAGCTGACTAATCTTCTATGGAAAGACGTCATTCTTCAGATGCATTTATAGAGTCATGTGCAATGTGCCCTCGATCATTCCTCTACAAACATGTGACATACACTTCATCGCAGCAAAATGTCAAACATATGTATTATGTAGAATACTTCTGAAAAGCTTTGTGCAATACAACACCTTCCACCTTGTATAGGAACCCCAATGTCAGTTAGAACGTCAACTTACACAAAGCGCAAATCCAGAGGGGAGTAAAGGGTCTGTTGACCCCTCCCTCCGACCTTGACGGTATTTATGCCTTAAAATTAAGGTGGAATTAGCAAAAAAATATTCAAGATGGCGGTTGTGCGAAATACTGTATTTGAAATTACCTTTCTATTTCTTGTGTCCTAACCAAGTGATCAAAAATAATCCAAAATGGCGGTCGTGCAAACATTTCACTGGTTCTCAATATTTACAAATATATTACAGCAATCAAACTGAAATCTTGTGTGATGATAGACGCTATTGGAATACGTTCATCTATGCAACTTTCAAGAACCTGAAAAGCACAAACCAACACTACGGCCACGCGAAATTTAAACATTTTAATGGAATTTTCTCGCGACTTAATCATCCGAGCGCAGTGAAACTTAATACGGTAAACCTATATACCAGGTTTAACATACTAGCTTCTAAATTAATTCATTTTAAAGGAGAAATTCGAGATGGCGGCTGCCTGAAATTTAAGAAAATATATTTTTATTTCTTCTGTCCTAATCAAGCGATCAAAGTGAATCTCAAATAGTTAAATTGACTTTTCTCGAGATTTTATCATCTAAGTGCCGTGAAACTTGGAATGATAATGTCTATACAAGGCTGAATGCATTGGCATCTAATTCAATCTACTGTAAAACCCATTCAATAAGCGAGAGAGTTTCGAAATGAAAATAATAATAATAACGATATTGGTTTTACGTCCCTTTTAACTACCCTGGCTTTTAGAGACGCCGGGGTGCCGGAATTTTGCCCCGAAGGGGATCTTTAACGTGCCAGTAAATGTACTGACACGGCTCCCTCGCATTTGCGCACCCTCAAATGCCAGCTGACTGCGCTAGGTTTCGAACCTGCAACCTTGGGATCAGCAAGCGAGAACGTTACCCCTTCGAAATGAAAAAGACCAGAAGAATATATGAAAATGGACTGTCTAGTTCTTCATTGAACTAATTGTTGGATTACAAGTTAAATATTCTTAATTCGCTAAAATATCCCAAAAAGTTAGAAAACTTCTTTTTTGTTTGTTTTTGTATTACAGATTTAAGAACATATGTATTCGACTTGAGTAATGGACCACTTTCCAGCCCATCTCTTGGAGATTATCTTAATCCCAAGCATCTTACTCTAATTCCTTAGCCAGTTGCGTGACACAGATTCTAAGGTTCTCAAATGCGGTGTCCAATGTTCTGGATTCGTACCCCGTCAATGTCGGTCAGTAGTTGAAGGTGCTTATATTAGAGATCCGTATCTATGGATATGCAGATAGAATGAAGAACCCCTCCAGGGTTTCTCCAGACTAAATTATTAGCACCATGCTTCTAAGAAATTACAGCAGTTAAATGGCATGTTAAACACATAATAAATTATAATTATTTGTATTATTAAATTTACTATTAATAATAATATTTTTGCGGTGTTATGCCCAACTAAGGAGCGCGATTCAATCTATTTCACACATGAATTTAAATTAGCTTTCTTCTCTTCTCAAAATCTCTTCATTCACTCACTATGTTTATTATTATTATTGTTATTTCTACATTCATTTCACCACATAAGTGGGACATATCAACATATCGTCGGCTTGTTTGCAAGACGGTATGGCTAATTCTCTTAAGGTGGCACATTGAGAAACGAGTGAACAATGGAACAGGTCTCCAAGATGACAGCCTTCTGCATGGTGATATGTAGACCAGGATGTATTCCCAATATTTGTAGATTACGAGCCAATAATTTGGGGATGATGCCGGTAGATGAAATTACTATGGGCAGAACCACTACACTTTCCTGTCTCCACATTTGCCGTATTTCCTCAGCCAAGGGCAGATATTTGGTGATCTTATCACAGCAGGTTTGTTGCAGATTATGGGAATTGGGCACTGCAATATCAATTAGGAAGGTTCTCTTCTGCACCTTGTCCACAAGAACGATATCTGGCCGGTTTGCTGGTATGGTTTTATCAGTAATAACTGATCGGTCCCATAACAACTTGTGACTGGGATTTTCCAAAACGGCGTCAGGAACATACTGATAGTAAGGCAAAATATTATCAGATAATAAATGCTTTTGAGCAAGGTGTTGGTGCATTATTTTGGCCACTTGGTTGTGCCTTTTCATGTAATCAGTACAGGAGATTGCTTGGCAGCCTCCTGTGATATGTTGAATTGTTTCCGGTTCTAGTTGGCATCTTCTGCATTTATCATCCTGAATATTTGCCTTAACTATATATTTCAGGTAGTTTTTGGTAGCCACAACTTGATCCTGGATTGCAACCATGAATCCTTCAGTCTCAGTGAATAGGTCAGCATGAGTCAACCAGCTGTTCGACGCATCAATGTCGACATGTTTCTGGTTGAGATCATACGGATGACGACCGTGCAGAGCTTTCTGCGTCCACTGCTGAAGCTTGGTAGCTGAACATTCCTCATCAGTGGCTAACTGTATATCCCTTACGTGAAGAAGATCCAGCGGTGTGCACTTGTCATCTGCCTTCACAGCGGCTTGATGTATGGGAGAGTCATGTCTTCCCAGAAAATATCTCTGAAGGTTCCTCACTTGCCTTGCATGCAATTGGATAATGTCCGTGAGCCCTCGTCCACCTCTTTGACGTGGGATTGTCAATCGCTCAACAGCTGACTTAGGGTGGAGACATCTGTGTTTTGTTAAGATGGTACGTGTCCTAATTAGGATGTTCTCCAAGTCAGTCTGCGTCCATTTGATAATACCGAAAGTATATGTCAGAGCAGGGATAGCATAGGTATTAATAGCCTGAAAGGTGTTCTTTCCATTCAACTTTGATTTTAAAATCTTGTTAAGACGTTGATTGTAGATAGCTATGGTTCTATCTTTAATACCTTTCTGATCAATTCGATTAGATTGCAGGAGACCAAGATATTTGTAGGTCTCATTACCTTCCATAGGCTTTATGAAACAACCGTCATCAAGTTGAAATGCTCGGGCCTCTAATTTTCCACGCCGAATGGTGAGGGTGCGACACTTATCTAATCCGAAGGACATTCCAATATCAGAAGAAAATGAAGCAGTAATTGCAATTAGATTGTCGATGTGTTTCTCAGAGGATGCATATAGTTTAATGTCATCCATATACATCAAATGAGAAATTTTGTATTTGACTATACCATGGTGCTTTATTGGAAAACCACACTTTGCATTGTTCAGCAATGATGATAGTGGATTGAGCGCCAAACAGAACCATAGAGGGCTCAAGCTGTCACCCTGAAAGATACCTCTTTTGATTTGAATAAATCCCGATTCCATACATGTGTCTCCATTAGACATTAATAAATTGGTCCCCCAATGGGACATCATATGTTGCAGACTTATAATGATGGCAGGATCAACTTTATATATCTTCAGGATTTGGATTAACCAGGAATGTGGCACTGAATCAAAAGCTTTCTTGTAATCAATAAAGGTCATGTAGAGGTTACGCATCATCTTTCCTGCTTGTTCCATAGTAACTGAATCGATTACAAGTTGCTCTTTGCAACCTTGAGACTTCTTCATGCACCCCTTCTGCTCTTCAGCCAGGATGTTATTAAGATTTATGTGTTCACAAATCTTACGTGCAATGCAAGATGTAAATATCTTATACAGGGTGCACAGACAGGTGATAGGTCGATATTTGGAAGGATCATTGGTTCTATCACCTTTTGGCAGAAGGTATGTTTTACCTCGCATCAAGTAAGAGGGGATAAGCTGTGGATTTTGGATGAAATCTGTGTAGCAGCGGGCAAGATGCTCATGAGTACAAGTGAAACGTTTGATCCAAAAGTTGTGGAGGTTGTCTGGTCCTACCGCTTTCCAATTTTGGGTCTCCTTAACCACACGGGTCACATCTTCAGTTGATACCGAAGAGTCACTCATCGTGTCAATTTCTGACATTCTCTCCTCCTCCTCCGTAATCCATTTAGCGCTGCTGTTATAATCTCCAGCATTCGACCATAGGGATGACCAGAAATTCTCTACCTCTTCTTTTTGCGGTGAATTGCCCATTTGAGTTCCAGGATCGTCAAGATTCCTATAGAACCGTTTCTCATTGGTAACAAATAGCTTGTTCTGTTGCTTTCGTTCGTTCGATTCTTTATATCGACGTAATCTCTGTGCCTTTGCCTCAAGTTGTTGCTTTAATGTGTCTAGGATCTCAAGGGGGCTACAGTTCGGAGGATTATACTTCGCATGTATACTCTTCGTATGGCTCAACATGTTAACACATTGAACAACCTTCTTACTTCTATTGCCTGCAATATACTGATGCATTCTTCCGATATTTACTCTCAGTTCATCAACAGACTTTCGTAAACGTATCTCCCAAGCTGGCATCTTCTTCTGTCGACCTGACGTATATTTAGGTCGCCATAATCTACCTCCTGTCACTCGTATCGCAGCTATCGCTCCAGCGTAAATTGCAGTCTGAACATGGTTGAAACAATATGATTTCTGGGACAGATGCTGAGAGAGAATGTCGTTCATTGTTACAGCAGCGGTAGCAAGTTTCTTAGAGCAATGTTGGTTCGGGATCATGGGCCGCTCTATTGGATCAGTCCCTTCAAATTCTATGAGAGCCTTCCCAAATTCATCTTCGAGTTGTTTCCGCACTGGATCTCCGAGTGCTTCCGGCGATATTCTTACATCTTTGTCATCTGAGCGATGATCGGTGTGCCTTTGTTCATTGACCAAACGTGTACTCTCCTGATCTATGGATTCGTCTACAGAGGTATGTGTATTGTCGGCAGCTACGTCAACCATTAGCAGCTTGAGGTGATGTTCTGGGATAAGTTTCTTCAAAACTATAGCACGGCGCTGATCTGCTATTCTCTGTACCGTAACATTAATATCAGGGAATTTCTGGCAGAATGCAGCGTGCAACTTCTGTCTATATGCAGTAGTGTCAGTTTCCATATTCGTTATCTGATAATATGAACGCATGATGTACATATTCATTTCATTTGTCCATTTCATGCACTTTCTCGGTTTGCCTGCTCTTGTGGTCTCCTGAGTATCAGAAGAAACACTAGGAGCAGGTGTAGCGTTGAATGCTGTTAGGATGCTACTATCAACATCGGCTGTAACATGTTCGGGGTGTTCCCCGATCAGGGCCCGCCTGTTCAGCTCCTGATCACCACCGGCTTGTATGCTGTCACCCCCAGCGATGGCTCCAAGGGTGCCCCGACGCTCCTCGGGTAGCGGCCTTTTATTTCCACTTTTCTTATTTGATCTCATCATGATGATGGTGTGCCTTTTATACCTACGGCCAGGATATGATTTCGACCGCCCCTAACATGGGGAACAGACGTCGTTAGCAGCCGCCCGCTGCGGGACAGACGCTGCTGCAATGAGTTTGATTTCGGGGTTTTCATCCCCTAGGCAGGTTGCCTTCACTACGGCTGAAGAGTCCTACCTACCCTAAATGATTAATAGTCTAGCAATCGTTTCTTGTAAATTTTGCCGACGCTTTTGAAGCTGATATCGAAAGAGTATGAGACGAGTTATCCCTAACCTGCATTGGAACTGTCAGATCTTAATCGACCTCTTCGTGTTAAATATTTACGCAATTCACCAAAGTTGAGCACATGCAAGCAGTATAGAAATGCATAAATACTCACTGTGAAAGGAGGGGCGAAAGCAACTAGCTGTGCTAGTAAACTAAGGTTACAATTTATACTCGTAGATCCTGGGTTTCATTGATGTCACACCAGCCGACACTTAATTTGCACAACTTGCGGTATGTAGCATAACTCCATTCAACAATTTATTTTGCAGCAATATCTGTGCCAAATTCAGTTAGAGACTGGATGAAAGAAGTTATAAACACGCAACATATGGTTCAAATCTAACAGCGACAGCGACGTACTTATGACAACTTACATAACCTAACCTGGTTGTAGACCTTCTTATTTCTTATTATTATTATTATTATTATTATTATTATTATTATTATTACTAGCGGACCCGTACGAGAACTCTCGCATAATGGGTTGTGTGCGCCCCATGTGTACAGACTACCCGCCCGGCCCTACTGCTATGCGGGCCATACGCGATACAGTTCTACCAGGGGCTATCGTCTTGTTTATTTGTTTGTAAGCATTTTATAAACAAATAAATATATTTCCGTTGACTTTTCAAAAATGCAATATTTTTCCTGTACTATTGAGACGATTTGGAAGATTTTGGTACAAACCACACCTTCTACAATAGCACCTTGTGGTTTAGGAGCTTGCGTTCTGTGAAACATACACCTTAGCGTATTATATAATAAGATTATTTTACATACTATACACTCCTGTTGTTACAGAGGGCGGGAAACGATCACAAACGGCATTCTACTGCAAGTTGAAGATCTTCTAATTTATTAATCTGGTGATAAGATATAAAAACCTGACTACGTTTGATCAAGTGTCAAGAAATACAGATTTTTGCAGTGAATGATTTTGTCGACATTATTGTGCCTTTGGATGTAGTCTGTGTTAGCTAGAATCTGACAGCGTGATGTTATGTGTTAGAAGTACTGTGACATAATCTTCATGCATCATTCTTAGCATTTTCATCCTTTACAATTTACTTCATGTAGTTCTTTGTTGGCAAAACCTGGTCTTGAATTGCAGAAAGAAATCATTAAGTTACTGGAAACAAGCCCCCATGAGACAGCCAGAAGTTCGACGCACCACTGTCTACAAGTACAAATGCTTAGATGGGATTATTATTATTATTATTGTTACAAGAATTTCTCCCTCTCGTGGCTTCCTAGCATGTATTTAACTCGCCACTCCTTCGTGAGGTTTGTCGTCAGTATGTGGCTCGCTGCGCCATTTAACGATTTTTCTCAGAACTACTTCGAGCTGTATCGATCAGAACGAGATCGATCTCAGAATTAAGTTCAACACTGGCCGATGCTAAAACAAGTGATTGTTATTCGCTTGGAATGTTAAAAAAAAATTACCTAGAAGATGTGAGGTCTGTTCTGGAGACTTACCTACGGGGATTTAAACCCCAGTAGGGCTTTAAGTGTTTCAATGTAAACACAAAATGGAACTTATTTTCGGCAAACTTATCCAGCAAAATTAACATGGAGTTGAACGGCAAATTGGTGAATACATATATGACCTCGTTTGGTCATGCCATGTAGCGTCTAGTTTAAGGAAGGAGTGTTCCTTATGTAAATGGGTTACTGACCTTGTTATTTAATTTATTGAAATGTTTGTCAGTAATAAATAAACTTTAATTATGAGATTTTGGCTGAGTTGATCTTTTGTTTTTCTTAACCGTCGGTCCGAGACAAGCAGTTTCGATATGCAGGCCCTCACTTTGTTGACTTAAATCAGAGATTTTTTTTTAACAATACTGTCGATGGGCAATTGATATTTTGGGGTTATCCATGTTAGCTTTGGAAGAGATACCGTAAGTCTTGCCTATAAATATTTCATTTGGAATTGATTTCCTGATTCTCATTTAACTGAATTTCCTTGTCATTGGGCTCGTGTTCCTAGTTCTCATTTATTAAATATTTAATGTCAACCCTTTGATTCGGGTTGTGTTTGAGTTAGGCTATTTTATTTGATCACTTAATTTCGTTTCTTTCATCTTATTTTATTTGGGGACGATATTCCTCTGGTTTAAGTACTTTACTGGCCATTTCCTTCCCATTTCATTCTAGGCCTAGCCTACGTTATTTGTGTTGATTTGATTTATGGTACCTTCCTTCTGTAATTATTTTACTGTTTAAATTATATTGATTTATTGAAACTTTGGTCTTTACTTGAGTTTCGTTTCGTAAGTTTCTTCTAATTTTAGTTACTGATAATTTTCCCTCTGGATTATAAAATCATCTCAGCCCTCCACTTTCATTTAAACAGAATTAGGTTGGTAGTTTGGGAGTTACAATTATTGTTATTATTATTATTATTATTATTTACAAAGATCTTCCCATACAGGTTGACAGCGCCCTGCTAACCCATCGCCTGGTTTAAGCGGAGCTGGGACATGCTTAGCTAGGCTCAGAGACAATGGCTTACTCAATAGGTTTATCTTATTCAAGTATGTTGCCATGAAGTCCAGATAAATTCATCCAATCAGAAGTAGTAGTAATACAGTAAAACCTGCCTAAAGCGGAACGCAATCGTTACGGATTTATTTTTCCGTTTTCTCAGGTTTCCGTTTTACAGATGGTCGAGTGTTTATAAGACAAAATATACTACAAAGAAATACTGCATTGTCGCATAGGATTACTATGAAATAATTTGATTTTTCCCACTTTAAACAACACGGTTATTTCTTTAGCCGGACGTTTGTTTTTCTCGTGTTCTTCAATAACTTTAATTTTCTTCTCCAGTATAAATGTCTTATGTTTAGAAATACCATATTCATAATGGTTAATGTCTATGCATTTTATGTTTAGAAGACATTGCCACTGAATTACAGTACGTAAATAAATGCAGTATACTTCACCGACCAGCGAATTGTTACCCGGTGGCGGAAATCGGAACTAATGCGCTCTGCCCAGCCACACGCTTGCGATGGACTTTATTTGTGTGCCTGATTCATGCTGCGCCGTGCGCTGTGTTGTCATTGTAGTCTATGACTGTACATGAGTCCCCCCCCTTGCTCCGCAAGCCGCTCGCTGCAGCCATAACGAGGCGAGATGTAATGTATACACAACAGCTGCGCTCTCCTTCTAGCAGTAACAATTCCCTGGTAGGGTAGTAAAGTAAAAATAACTCCTTTAAAAATCACTCAAGTTCACTGTTTTCTTCTACTCGTACTTGTACTCTCATTTCTCAGAATGAAACTGTGTGTGTATTACAAGAGGGTTGGAGGAAGTAACGGCACAATCCATTCACTTACAGATGTGAAATGTAGCATACCTGCGGCATCCTGGAGGATGAAAGTACAGTCACGCTCAAAATTTAGTACATACCTTTGTATTATGGATAAGATAGTCCGTCTTATTAGTCAGGTTATTTTCGACTACAGTTCCGGAATTTCTTTCCGTTTCCGCGTTAGGCAATTTTCCGGTTTTCTGTGTCTTTTTCATAGGAAATACCTCCGTTCCGAATTTTGTTTTCCGTTTGTCCAGGTTTCCGGTATATAAAGGGTCCGGTTTAGGCAGGTTTTACTGTAGTAGCTTTCAGAAATGTTAGCTGGTTGTGTGGTGCAGCGCTGTTCCCAAGGTTACAGGATCGAATCCTGGCGCAGTCAGTTGTCTTTGAGGGTGCGCAAATGCAAGGGAGCCGTGTCATTGAAGCTGTAATCACTATGGCTCGGATTTTTAGGTGCTAAAAATCGGGAAAATATTTATTTTTAGCCTATTTTCAATTTTGAAAAAATAGGCTTATGAGATCACCTTTTGTCCGTGTGTGTGCGTGTGTGTGTGTGTGTGTGTGTGTGTGTGTGTGTGTGTGTGTGTGTGTGTGTGTGTGTGTGTGTGTGTGTGTGTGTGTGTGTGATTCGTGTGTGTGTCCCCCCCCTAATAAAATCTAAACGGCAGGAGCGATTTCAATGAAACTCGGTAAGTTCATAGCACTATTCCCGGCGACCTCGACCGTGCCCTTCAAATTTTGTTACGACTCACCAATCCAACATGGCGGCTGTGCGAAATATTTCACCAGCATTCAATATCTCCGAAACTATTACCGATATTACCCTGACATTTTCTATGGTGATAGAGGGAACTACTATAAGTTCACTTATGTGACTTTTGAAAACCTGGTAACTACAAAACCAACATGGCGGCCAAGCGAATTTGCGACTTTTAAATAGACGTTTCTCGCGATTTGACCAACCAAACGCAATGAAACTTGTTACAGTATATGTTTATATACATTGTAATGCACCGACATCTAACTTCGTTCAATTGTTTACATAATCACAAGATGGCGGATGTGCGAAATATTTCACCGGCATTCTATATCTCTGAAACTATTAGCGGTATCTCCCTAAAATTTTGTACGGAGATAAAGGGCACTACTGGAAGTCCATCTATAAGATTTTCAAAAACCGGTTAACTACAAAACGAACATGGCGGCCAAGCGAATTTGAACATTTTAAATAGACCTTTCTCGCGATTTAATGTTCCAAGCGCACTGAAACCTGGTAGAGGAAATATTTATACACATTGTAATCCACTGGTATCTAATTTAGTTCAATTGTTTACATAACCTCAAGATGGCGGCAGTGCGAATTTTAAAATTAAGTTTTTATTTCTTGTGATGTAGTCATGCGATCGAAGTGAAAGTTTGAATAATGAACCTACGCAATAATTTTCCTTTAATGGTACATGACTCTATGGCCTATAGATTTAACAATCCAACATGGCGACCATCCGAAATATTTAGACGATACCGAATATCTACGAATCTATTTTAGCAATCAAACTGCATTTTTTAATGTTCATAGGGGCTATGAACTTAAGTTCACCTATAGGAATTTAAATAACCTGGTGATCACAAATCCAACATGGCGGTGACGCCAATTATAAATATTCACATGGTCGTTTCACGCAATTTAACCATCCGCGTGCAGTGAAACTTGGTACAGTAAATCTTTATCCGAATGTTAATCCACTGGCATCTAATTTATTTCAATTGTTTCCATAACCTCAAGATGGCAGCTGTGAAAATTTTTTAAATCTCCTTGTTTTTTCTTGTGTCCTAATTATGCGATTGAAGTTTGAATACTACACGTTCACAATAATCTGCATGTAACAGTACATAACTCTAGGACCTACATATATAAAATCCAACATGGCGACCATGCGAAATATTTAGTCGGTTCTCAATATCTACGAATCTATTACAGCAATCAAACTGAAATTGTGTATGTTGATAGTGGCAATTAACATAAGTAGGATATATGAAAATAGGCTGTATAGTTCTTCACGGAACTACTTGTTTATGTATTAAAAATACCTGAAATATGTGACAAAAAAGTAAAAATATTAAATAATAACGTAGTTTATTAATGTGAATATAAACAATATGCAGTACTCACGAAAGCAATTTATGCTTTGTCTCACTGACTGCTGAAGCATTACAATACACAACGAGATACATCTTCAGGTCGTCCATCACAAATGACCATGGGGCCGATAACCTAGATGTTAGGCCCCTTAAAACAACAATTATCATCATCATCATCATCACGAATGACCGACGATTATCGCGAAACACTTCTTCTGAAGGAGCAAAACTGCGGCAATAATGTTTCTTGCCCTTGAGGTGTTGAGTAACTTGAGGTCGCTGTTCAGCCTTGATAGCTCTCCCACATGGTTGGCAGAACAGAACGCCCCCATCAGAAGTAAAATTATCTTTAAATTCTGCAACAGATGATAAGATGTAGTTGTTTTTGCTTTAGACATCGTAGAACTGCCTTACACTTCACAGTGCCTGAAATTAACTGCATCTGAGTGGCACTGGTTCTTGGTAGACGGGGGAGGGGGAGGGCTAGCAGGTGGTGCAATATGGCTATGGGCAAGGAAATTCCCGGCTTCCACATTGAGTGGGACGGGGCGACAAGTTAAGAATAACACAGTTGCAAGCTGATATACGCTCTGCATGAAGATTAGATAGCCCACAGGTTGAAGTAACACATGACAAATGGGCAATAAACTGAAATATCTAGCATACTGATTTTAAACAAGTAGTTCCGTGAAGAACTATGCAGCCTATTTTCATATATCCTACTTATGTTAATTGCCTCTATCTACATACAAAATTTCAGTATGATTGCTGTAATAGATTCGTAGATATTGAGAACCGACTAAATATTTCGGATGGTCGCCATGTTGGATTTTATATATGTAGGTCCTAGAGTTATGTACTGTTTCATGAAGATTATTGTGTACGTGTAGCATTCAAACTTCAATCGCATGATTAGGACCCAAGAAGTAACAAGGAGATTTTAAAATTTCGCACAGCTGCCCCATCTTGTGGTTATGGAAACAATTGAAATAAATTAGATGCCAGTGGATTAACATTCGTATAAGGATTTACTGTACCAAGTTTCACTGCACTCGGATGGTAAAATTGCGAGAAACGTCCATGTGAATATTTATACTTCGCGTCGCCGCCATGTTGGATATGTGATCACTAGGTTATTTAAAGTCATATAGGTGAATTTAAGTTCATAGCCGCTATGAACATAAAAACATCAGGTTGATTGCTATAATGGATTCGTAGATATTCAGAGCCCTTCTAAATATTTCGGATGGTCGCCATGTTGGATTGTTAAATGTATAGGCCATAGAGTCATGTACCGTTAAAGGAAAATTATTGCGTATGTTCACTATTCAAACTTTCACTTCGATCGCATGATTACGACACAAGAAATAAAAAGTAAATTTTAAAATTCGCAAAGCCGCCATCTTGAGGTTATGTAAACAATCCAACTAAATTAGATACCAGTGCATTACATTGTGTATAAACATTTCCTGTACCAGATTTCATTGCGTTTGGAACATATCGCGAGAAAGGTCTATTTAAAATTTTCAAATTCGCTTGGCCGCCATGTTCGTTTTGTAGTTAACCGGTTTTTGAAAGCCTTATAGATGAACTCCCAGTAGTGCCCTTTATCTCCGTACAAAATTTCAGGATGATACCGCTAATAGTTTCAGAGATATAGAATGCCGGTGAAATATTTCGCACATCCGCCATCTTGTGGTTATGTAAACAATTGAACCATGTTAGATGTCGGTGCATTACAATGTGTATAATCATATACTGTACCCAGTTTTATTGCGTTTGGTTGGCCAAATCGTGAGAAACGTCTATTTAAAAGTTGCAAATTCGCGTGGCCGCCATGTTTGTTTTGTAGTTACCAGTTTTTCAAAAGACACATTGGTGAACTTCTAGTATTTCCCTTTATAACCGTAAAAAATTCCAGGGTGTTATCGGGAATTGTTTCGGAGATATTGAATACTGGTAAAATATTTCGCACAGCCGCCATGTTGGATTGGTGAGACGTAACAAAATTTGACGGGCACGGTCGGGGTCTGCCGGAATAGTGCTATGAACTTACCGAGGTTCATTGAAATGGCTCCAGCCGTTTAGAATGTATTAGGGGGACACACACGCACACCTCTCTCACACACACACACACATACACACATACACACACACGCACGCACACACACACGGACAAAAGGTGATCTCATAAGCCTATTTTTTCAAAATTGAAAATAGGCTAAAAATGTACTTATTATGTATTTTTATGTGCTAATGGGCGAAAAGCAGGAATTTAAGTATTTATAGAAAAGAAAGCTTAAAATATGTATTTACATAAAAAAATATTTATTTACCTAAAAATCCGAGCCCTAATAATCACCTTGGATGCTTTGTCCCGAAAAAGAACCCTCCGATCTGAAGATGACAATATTTTGTAGTTATTCGCAATAGTCGAAATGAATACAACTCGACTCCAGTTCTTTCAGTATAAAATCATCCCTAACTTCATTGTTCAAGAATTTTTTTCAAAGATGTTTTAAATTATTTTTTTATTTTACCTTTTCCGTTTTATTGTCCCTTTTTTACTCTATAATTAATATTTTTATCACGAAGACATAACAAACACCCAGTCCCCAAATCAGGGGATTAAACCAAAGAAGATTAAAATTCCCTCCAGCTCTTATCCCTCTGGCACGTTAAAGATTCCCTTCGGGGCAAAATTCCGGCACCCCGGCATCTCCAAAAGCTGCAGTAGTTAAATTGGATGTAAAACCAATAACATTATTTTTTCTGAAATGTTATCGTAGTCTGAACAACTTGTGCAAGACATGAAGATGGAAGGTAGGGATTTAAAAATCCCTCTCGTCACGTCGGAAGGCGGAGGTGGATTTCACCGGGCAAAGAAAAATGTTTCATATTCACCACATTTGTCAATTGTTGTATACCTACAAACATTCCACATGTTTTGCCATAATAATGAAAACATGGTGTCGCTAAATGCTGCGCACCACGTTGGAAACCGTCATAATAAATGAAAAGGGGGTTTACTCATTTTTTTTTAAGATGTGAGGGTTTATCATTCGTTTTTGTGGTAGTTGTAATCGAAGGCCGACTATTTTCCCCCTGCGGTCTCCTCCAGAAGCCCCTCTCCGAGCTTCACTAAACTAAACCGACTTGATGCGATCATTGATTCCTCGAGTATTAGCGTTCGATCGCCCTGTAACCATCCGTCATCGGATATATATATAAGTTATCTTACCTTTCCGGTTTTGCTCAGCTCGGGTGGCGGTAAGTTCCCCCCCGTAATTGGTAGTACATACAGTATATGAGGATCTCACCAAGGATCACATCTCCCCAACAATAATTATGAAAATATTTTGCTCATCCCTTGGCGTAAGGGTGGGTCATATCAAAAATGATTTCAGACAAAGGTTTTATGTGATTCTTAGAGGACTATTGATCGTTTCAAATGGTTTTGATATTGTGATATTGTGTAGCAAAATTTTTAGGTTATAATTTGGCTAGTACACAACGCACTATCAAGTTCCAACGTTCACCGCTAGTGTTAGTGAGAGTAGCATCTGGTAGCCAAAGTTGGAACTACTTGAAATTGAACTTGTTGAGAGCCCTCAGGCGTTCAATCAAAAATATTACCCTTTCACGAATTGATTGCCGGTGGTCGAGATGGGAACTATTCTTTTTTTATTTGTGTCACACGTCAGCCTGCTTCGTTGACAGGTACAGTAGGATATGACTTAGCTCCTGTAACCCCAGTCATCGTTTAACTGTCCGTGGTGACATGAGCTCCTGTGACGCTTATCTGATGGCAATGCTCCTTGGCTTATGTGCACTCTGTCATCGCTGTGTCCTCCGCTTCGCACCGTGGGGCTCATGCTACAATAAACAACAAACGTTGACGCAGCCACGCTCAGCGGCAATCAAATGTTGAGTGGGCAATACCCAGCTTATGGCCATTGGCTGCGATTCATATATCAAATTGAGCCTATTAAGGAAGGTATTTTTCCCCCATCCCTATGGTCAATGGCTGGTGCTATCAAACATTTTCCGAAGAACTTTGAATGGTTTCGATTTTTCATATACTAAGAAAGTTGTAGCGACATGTCGAAAAAGGCCCCCTATTTCCACCCCCTTGGTCCGATTTTGTCCATTGACGAACTCCACTGAGTTTTAAACGGTTATATTTTATGTATTATTTTGAAAGTGATGGGTAGTTATCGTGTCCACTAGAAAGTGGTATATAGGAGTCGAACATAGTACCCTTTGCAAAAATGTATTCCACATGTAGGATTCAGACCCATGCCTTTTCTTTCACATTCAACCTCCTCTGCTCTTCGAGCTGATCTAACGGGATCGACGCCTTAATCTCATGACAAGAATTACATCTATGTTTGCTAGCCTGTGCCAGCCTTTTATATTGTTATTTTCGCTCGATGTGGGCTATAATAATGTTTATGTTCGACGATGTCGATAAGTAAATATTATATGTCAGAAATCTGAATCATAATGGGTGTCATTAAAGTACTACTTTTGATTATAACACAGTTTTTCCAACCAATCAGAGCTCAATATTTTCATTCATTGACCAATTAGGTAAGGATAGCGACTGGCATGGACATGTCGGACATGAATTACATGATTTGAAAGTTGACAATGAAGCCTATATTGGATCAACCATTGTACAGGGCGCCTGAGAATGTTCTCCGCGGTGGGTACGTGCAGCTGCGAGTGGTTGAATCATGAGTTTAGTTAGCTGCACTGCACTGTGTCCTTGAAAGGGGGACTCCCGCGTGTGGGCTGTCAGTGTGTATTGCGATAAGCGAGCGAGCCTGTATGTCTTCAGTGTGTATTGCAGTAAACGAGCTTTCAGATAGATTATTGGAAGAGTGAAACAGTATACAGGCGGTAATGTTTACTGCTGAAGTGAGAACTTTTTGGTGGAATACGTTTTTTGCGAAGGCGATCGGTTTACAGAAAATGTAAAATTAAGATTTCAGGCGCGGTTTCCTAATTCAAAGTGTCCAAACCGTGAAACTGTTCGGGATTTGGTAAGTAATTTAGTGGCCCAGTTCACGATGTACCGGGAACAGGCAGGCCTACGCTTTTAACAGACGAAAATCTTGATAAAATCTCCGATATAATGCTGCGTAGTCCAAGTAAATCAACACGAATATTAGCTCAAGAAACAGGAATCTCTAAGTCGACAGCATATAAAGCTGTAAGAGACAAGCTTCAGTTGTTCCCTTATAAAGTTACCGTGGTTCATGAATTAAAACAAACTGATTACGGAAAAAGAGTGATGTACTGTGAATTGTTCCAGCATCTGATATGAATGGCTGTGGTGAGTACAACGTTTACTGTTAATTTGTTATGATGCAAGCGGCAGCCGTGCTACCAACGTAACTGCTGTAGCTAGCTCGCTCAGACGCATCTGGGCGCTGCGGAGAACATTCCCGGGCGCACTGTAGTTAGAAAGATAATCCACAGCCTGCTTCCAGTCTCTGACCGGGTCAGGAATGGAATGAATGAAGGCCCCATCTAGCGGCGAGGATATGAACTGTGCCGGCTGCCGAGGCCTGTCGCTCTTCTCTGGGGCAATGATTAAATGAATGACAGATGAAATGAAATGATAGTGGAGAGTCTCGCTGGAATGAAATTTGACAGGGAAAACTGGAGTACCCGGAGAAAAACCTGTCTGCCTCCGTTTTGTCCAGCACAAATCTCACATGGAGTGACCGGGATTTGAACCACGGACCCAGCAGTGAGAGGCCGGCGTGCTGCCGCCTAAGCCACGGAGGCTTTGTTATTACAATACATAAACAAATTGGGCAATATTGCAAATCAAATAGCACTGTACCTTAATATCCGCAACTCCAATTTTTACACAATCGTAAGATTTCGCCGACAATTTTAGTGAATGCAGTTGTTGACATAAACACACCAGAACGTCATGGAGGAAGCAGGCATATGACATTAGTTCCACGTAAATTATAATCCAGCTCCCTGTTCAGTAAATTGATTTCTTATGAGAAACTTTTCCGCCAGACACCGTTACTGTTCTATTTGGGACTAAATTGATTTGACTTCCGTTGACATTCTATACGCATCGAATTTGAAGAATAACTCGTTGATAATACATTATATTTTAATTTTAAAGCGTTTGTAACAGCCAATTTTTTGTTATTTGACCAAAATAACAAAATGATCCAACATAGTACCTGTGCGCTATCTGTTTTGCGACTTCAGGATAAACAATGTTTCAAAGCTTTGGGATCCGTTATTGGGTAGAGATCAAATGCTGAGCCCACACAATTCCCAAGAAGAAGAAGAAGTCAACCGACAGAATATCGACAGATATTTATGAATATTTATGTTAAAACATATAATAAAGTTATAATTATCATCGAACATAAACAGTGAACTCGACTAGCCTATAATGGCAAAGAAGACACTCGTATGCAATAATTATTGACATTATAAGGTCGTTGCATAATGTACTATCTTATTATATAAAACGCTAAGACTGAGGTGTATGTAGTATCACAAAACTCAAGCTCCTAAACCAGAGGAGTTAGAAGGTGTGGTTTGTACCAAATTCTTCCAAATCGTCTCAATAGTACAGGAAAAATCTTGCATTTCTTGAAAAGTCAACGGAAATAATTTATTTTTTTATAAAGTGCTTTTAAACAAATAAACAAGACGATAGCCCCTGCGAGAACTCTGTCGCCTACAGCCCGCAGAGCACTAAACCGAGCGGGTAGTCTGTACACATGGGGACGCACACAATCCATTATGCGAGACTTCTCGCACGGGTCCGTTAGTATAATATCAAACTCGGACTTTCTAAGCTTTACCGTGCAGTGGAAAAAATGTACGAATATTCTCCGCTTAAGTTAAGTACTCAATAGAGATCTGTAAATAATGTCTTTGTGGTTTTCTCGTATATTGCAGGGAACGTATGAGATCAAAGACCTCCAACCAGGCAGCTATATATTCACCAAGTTCCCCAAGTTGCCGTACGGGAAGTACCGAATTGACATGGTGGGCTACAAGGACGGGGAGATATACGGCTGTATCAGATTCCTGGCCGAGATCAACGAGGTGGCCAATTCGGGCTAAATATGTCACCTTTTACTGTACAAAACTAGAGTTTTTGTTGTAGAATACCGTAGGTGGAAAGTTATCGAGGCGTGAACAGTACAGCTTACAACACAGAACGTTCGTTTGGGCGATCGTTTACGAATTGTGTTATCAGCTGGGATATATCATGTTGATTTTGCAGTCAGTAGTTCTGTCTTGTCTAAGTTGCCAACTATCATTACGAGTTGGATTTGCTACAACCAAAATAAAAATAGATAGAATACCCTCTGTTCCAAATCTTGGATAGCCAGGGATTGGGGCGGTATTATTATCTAATACAGCCATTTTTTTCTGCCATTACCTGATATGTGTGCTAATAGTTACAACGATTCCCTAATAGCCTAATACTAAATCCTGCTCAGTAAGATTAATAAATCGCAACATGAATTTAAAAAATAGGTCACAGAACCTGCAAATACATTAATTTAGAAATCTTATAAACAATATCAAAACACTAATATATATAACGTGTTCTGACCTTAGGCAGGTCTTCACACAGCAGCTCTCCATGCAGTCCTGTCTTCAGCCGTTCTCTTTGTTTGGTGGTAATTTCTTGCTATCTCGTCACTGTCCACCAGCTGGTACCTTCTCCGTCCTCTTCCTCTCTTTCCGTTTACTGATCTTTCGAGAGCATCCCTCAGCAAACACTTTCATCGCAGCCAGTGCCCAAGCCAGTCCCTCTTCCTTGTATGGATGGTATGTAACAGCCTCCTACTTTCTCCAACTCGCTCCAATACCTCCTCATTCTGGACCCTTTCCACCCAGGATATCCTTTGCATCCTCCTCCAAAACCACATTTCAAACGCTTCTAGTCTTCTTTCATTATCCTTCCTTAGCGTCCAGGTCTCGGCTCCGTATAGTGCCACACTCCAAACAAAGCATTTTGCCAGCCTCTTCCTTAACCTCAAGTCCAAGCGTCCACACAATAGTATCTTCTTTCTGTTGAAGGCTTCTTTAGCAACACTAATAATGGCTATTAATTATGTACTCTTATTGTAATAATATCCTCTTCAACATTGTTCTGGAGAAAATCATGAGAACCTGGGAGGAAGCTTTGGACATGAAAGGAGTAAGGGGGATACATCTGGGAAGGAAAGGACAGAACCTGGAAATTAAATGTTTGGCTTTTGCTGATGATCTTGCCCTCTTAGCCCACAGCCGAGATGATGCCCAAGAAATGCTGGATACTCTGCACGAAATCGCTGAGAAAACGGGTCTTAAAGTCTCCTACGAAAAGACAGAATATATGAAATGCAGACACCTTGGAGAGAGACACATAAAAGTGAAACATGGGACTGTCAAAAGAACTGAGAAGTTTAAATATCTAGGTGAATGGATAGAACCCAATGGGCTGGATAAAGAAGCAAATAGGGCAAGAGCTAGAAAATTGGATTTGGCTTATAGGTTAACCCAGAACAGATACAACAAACGAGCAATATCCTACAAGGCAAAACTCAGACTCTATAGCACAGTAGTAAAGCCAGAGGGTCTGTACGCCTCGGAGTGCTTGACACTGAATAAAAAAGGGGATCTTCAGGAACTGGAAAAAAGGAGAGGAAAATTTTGCGGAAAATTTTAGGACCACAGAAAACTGCTGACGGAACATGGAAGAACAGAAAGAATGATGACCTCTATAAACACACTGAAAAAATTACTGTCACAATGCGGAAGCGAAGGTTGAAATTCTACGGATATTTGGTGAGAATGGACGAGAACCGACTGACTATGAGGATATTCAAGTACATTACAGAGCTGAAGGCTACAACTAAGTGGGTAGAAGAGGTTAAAAGAGACGCCAAGGAAAGTGGACTCACAGTGGATGTGATCCACAACAGAAAAGAGTTTAGAAACCGAATTGACAACATCAAGATGTTCGAGGAGAAAACACCTAAAATTAGAGCCAAACTGGTAATATCCGAGGAGGAGCGAAAGATCAGAAGTGAACGAATGAAGAGGTTTTGGGAAGAGAAGAGGAGATTAACCAGAAAGCCTTAGGTTCCATGCGGTCCACAGGCTGCCAAATTCGGAAGAAAGAAGAATAATAATGTTATTGGTTTTACGTCCCTTTTAACTACTGTGGCTTTTAGAGATGCCGGGGTGCCGGAATTTTGATCCGAAGGGGATCTTTAACGTGCCAGTAAATCTACTGACACGGCTCCCTCGCATTTGCGCACCCTCAAATGCCAGCTGACTGCGCCAGGATAACTCTTATTGTAATTGATACAGAGAGGCTTTAACTAAGTTTTATAGTTTAGAATAGCGTCTCCTATACCCTTAAATTTGTTTCACATGCATGTGTGTTGTGTTTCTGATTTGTCGCTTTCCTATCCCACATTCCCTTGATAACATTTACCAGGGCTTCCGCCATTCCCTAATTAGTAATTTTATTAAAGTGTGATATTCATTTTCACTTCTATTCTGTTTATATCTCCCTATCTACAGAGAGTTTAGTTTGGATGTATCGGAGACCCTCGCTAGCCCGCTCGCCCGCGGCGCGAGCCTGTCTCCCGCCAGGCACTTTGGCGTTATGCGGCGCCCGCACGGCACTGATTCATTGAGTATAGGAATGTGTACTTACCTAGTTCACAGCTGGTGCTGAAAATGTTCGCCATTTACTGCTACACATCGCTGGCACCTTTTTATGAAACTGGCATGTACTCTCTGAAGTTCCTCAGCACCGATTGACTGTATATCAGCTGTAATATAGTCTTTAAGCTCATTTATAGTGGAGGGTTTCTCGCATACACTCTATTTTTAAGCGTCCCCCACAAATAAAAGTCACTTGGTGATAAGTCTGGGCTTCGCAGGGCCACACGTTCCGACTAATAATCCTAGTACCAAAAATGCGATGCAATTCTGTCATAGATGCTTCGTCAGTGTGAGCAGTGGCAGAATCTTGTTGAAAATAAGTTGACAATCGCTCTCCGTAAGTCAGTTCGTCAAAAAATTGGTCAAGGATCACATTGAAGTGCAAATTTAAGTAAAAATTCCTATACCCAACGACTCAATGCCGCACCAGCGCCGCATAACGGCAAAGTGACTGGCGGGAGACAGGCTCGCGCCGTGGGCGAGCGGGCTACCGAGGGTCTCCGATACATCCAAACTAAACTCTCTGTACAAACTTTGCTTTCATTGCATTCCCTGAACAGGTGTGCTGCACCCATAACCTTCCCACACTGCTTCTCTCAGTGCTTTGTTCTTATACACCCCCATTAACCATCAAATTATCCCTCACATTTCTCTTTTCTTTGAACCTTCAGGCTTTGTCCTAATAAATTTGCTTATTTCACAGAACTCTTGTTAAAGTTAACACACACTTCTCTGAGTACTTACAATTCTATGTTATTTACCCTTCTGCACACTTTTCTGCATAGTCTAACCTCCTACCTTCGTAAGTCCCTGTCTCATAAGTACCCCAATCCTAGTCTTTCCAGTATATTTCTTACCGTTTTTTGCTGATGCTTCATTTGGTGTAGATAGGCTACCTTTAAAATTTCACCCCCTCCATCTACAACAACCAAAATAAAATAAGCTTCTCTCGTTGATAACAGCATGCACAATACCCCCACAAACATTGACGTAGCGTGTTCAGGCGCAAGTTGGAGCAGTTCTTGTAGAGTGAAGTTTTACTGCTGATACACAAACATGGTTACAGCTACTCGACCTGAGATGTGCAGGTATGGCAGTTACCAAAAATAACTTTAGAAGTCTCATTCTCGTAAACGATAGAATTTATGTTCATAGGGACGCTTTGTGGTGATTTTGGCTGGTACGATGCACGTCCCGATGATCTCTCATATTTGTGTGAATATCATACATCCTTATAAGTATTCAATACAACACAGCCTCTAAGCTCTAAAATAAATGAATTGGAAGTAGATTGGACTATCTGTAAGTGAATACGGTATAACCAAAATTGTAAAAGTGTCGTGATTGAACTTACACAATATGTAGAAGAGTCCAAACCTCCTGATATGCAAGTATGCAGTATCGTGCTGATATTTAGTGATGTAAAATTGTTCCTATGTATTAAAATAAAATTTTATTGCAGTCAAATGACCATGAATTAAAATCATCATCATCAAGTTTCCACTCCAGTTTCCCGGGTGTGGTTTACGAGTGCTCTTCATTTTAGTATATTCATGTACCACTGCTCCTTCAAGACTGCATCCCAGTTGATTCCCTTGGATGTGGTATCTTCCTTCACATAAATTGAAATAATATTATGAATTATTTCACTCTTCCTGAATTAATAGAGTGGAAAGGCCACGATGAATGTTTTAATTTAGTCTTCTGTGCTTAGTTCCATGGTTGATTTGGTGTTTCTTTTGTATGATAGGACTAGCAGAAGTACCCGCTCTTCGAACGGTCTTCGGTATTAATAACCAGACGCTATCAATTGAGCTACTTTTGCAATGGTTAGGGGCATATCATTCCTTCATAAGTTTATCAGAACGAAGTTAGTTTTCTGGGTATATCACAGACACTGTTAATTTAAGGGTCTTAAAATGTGGGTTTCGGAGACCCATTATAAACTCCCTAGTTTTGTGTCACACATTGAGAAGCGCAACATATGCTTTGGTCGTCTTTCTAGGATAATTTTTATTTTTCGCCTATTTTAGCATGTATTTCGAAAAGTTTTTCCCTATACAAACCCTTCTATGAGAAATACGGTTAAGAGTTTTATAAATGATTGGTGTATTGACTCTTGGTTACAATACCTAATTTTACGATGCTCCAAGCACCCGAACACGAGTTATAGGTGTACATAAACATAAAGATATATCAACCACACAGTGTCAAACAAAATCATCTTTACGAAGAACCCGTTTGTCGACAAAAATATGGTAAGTTAAAATGTACTCTCAAACTAAATTCACCTATCTTGTACTTCCTGACATGAAAATAATATTGAAAACCTTGTTGACGAAACGCAATATATGTCAAATAAAAACTGACCCTCACCGTTGTGGAAAGTCCCCATCCCCAGGAAGACACTTTTATTAAATCATAAAGGCTTGTGTTGCATGAAAATTCAGGTTGTTTAGCCTCTAATGGACCAAATTCCCAAAAGCTGCAAAAAACACTATTTCAATTCAGGAATTTTTGAAAATAATGTTGCTGTTTGGAGGTATAATATACCTTCTGTACAACATATCGCACGTGTAAGTTGCGATTAAAAATTCTAGGGTACCCCATGACCCCCTTAAGCGCATTGATGAATTTTACAGTCTATGTTTGTTTCCATGATGACCTTATAGCCATTTGCAAACTTTTAAAGAAATTTAATAAATTGAGTGGCATTGCTTCTTACAGAAATAGATGGAAAGTCGGAGGACACCTCTTGAGATACTGTTGTCATGGTTACCGGCTTGCATTCCTTCATTCGTTTCTTCTTGTTCTTCTTCTTCTTTCGCATGGGCCAGCTAAGGACCACGACGTTCAACTTTTCAGCTTGGCGAGGGACTTGATGTTTGCCCAATATTCGCGCATTCTCTGGCTATATTTCTCCTTTCTCTCTTTTGTCCAGATAATGCCGGTTTTCTTACAGGGTGGGATGTCCTGAAAACTCTTCTGTGTAAGTATCTTTCTGAGATGTGATCGGATTCTAATATCACTTTCTATTATCTTCAGTTCTTGGATGTCCTTGTTAACTTCTGTTAACCATGGTGTCACGCTCTGTCTATTCTCCCAGTAGTTGAGAACCCGTTTGGTTAGCCTTGTTGGGTTCATCCTTGAGACATGTCCGTAGAAAGCCAGACGTCTCTTCCTGGCCACATCTGTGATTTTATCAGTAGGCTATATCTATATAGCTCCTGATTCGGTCTTCTTCTGTACTCGTCATCTATTATTATTAGTTTATTAACTGAAATTAGTTTTCTGAGAATATCTGAGGAATGTGGTTTTAGAGCCTTAAAACGTAGTAGCTTCCAAGCCACCAAGGGGCTGAAAATGAGTTTTGTCTCATCCTTGTACGCCAGAATGTAATAATAATCATAATAATAATTTAATAATATAGGGATGGGGATATAATAGACCTTTAGTACCACACCCGCACGTGCAAATCGCGTGAAGTAATTTAAGAGTACCCCTTGACCCCCTTAAGCGCATTATATACGTATTGATTCATTTTACAGCTTACGTTGGTTCCGTGATATCCTTATTGCCGTTTGCGAACGTTCACAGTATCGTAATAAATGGATGGCATTGGTTTTCTGGGAATATCTCAAAACCTGTTGGTTTTAGGACCTTAAAATGTGGTTTTAGGGGCCGTAGGGCCTCCGAGTTTTGTTTCTCACATTGAGACGCTGAAAAAGAGCTTTGTCTCGTCTTTCTATGCCCATTTCAGCATGCATTTTAAGGGGGGTAGGCCCTCTTTTATGAGAGGTATGGAGAGGAGTTACATCAATGATTACTTCCGTGCTTCTGATGGAATCCTGTACCAAATTTTACGTAGATCCACTCAGCCGTTCTCGAGTGATGCGCGTGCAAAGTTGTACACAAACAAACAAACAAACAAACAAACAAACAAAAGAAAACAAACAAACAGACAGACAAACATTTTGTTTTTGCTTCATAAACCAGTCTGAAACGCGTTAATAACTAAATTTTCGTGGAAATTCAGAAAAAAACAGACAAACTTTCATGTTTATATTTATAGAGATACTAGAAGAAGTACCCGCTCTACGAACGGTCTTCAGTATTAATAACCAGACGCTATCAATTGAGCTACTGTTGCAATGATCTTGACATTCTTTCATAAGTTTATCAGAACGAAGTTAATTTTCTGGGTATATCACAGACACTGTTAATTTAAGGGCCTTAAAATGTGGTTTTCGGAGACCCATTGTAGACTTCCTATTTTTGTGTCACGTATTGATAAGCGCAGCATATGCTTTGGTCGTCTTTGTAGGATAATGTTTATTTTTCGCCTATTTTAGCATGTATTTTGAAAAGTTTTTCCCTGTACCAACCCCTCCATGAGAAGTACGGTGAAGTGTTTTATAAATGATTGGTGTATTGACTCTTGGTTACAATACCTAATTTTACGATGCTCCAAGCACCCGAACACGAGTTACAGGCGTACATAAACATGAAGAGCAATCAACCACACAGTGTCAAACAAAATCATCTTTACGATGAACCCGTTTCTCGACAAAAATATGATTAGTTAAAATGTGCTCACAAACTAAATTCACCTACCGTGTACTTCCTGACGTGAAAATAATATTGAAACCCATGCTGACGAAAAGCAATATATGTCAAATGAAAACTGACCCTCACCGTTGTGGAAAGTCCCCATCCCCAGGAAGACTCCTTTACTAAATTATAAAGGCTTGTGGTGCATGAAAATTCAGGATTTTTAGCCTCCAATGGCCCAAATTCCCAAAAGCTGCCAAAAACACTATTTCAATTCAGGAATTTTCGAAAATAATGTTGCTGTATGGTGATATAATAGACCTTCTGTACAACATATCGCACGTGTAAGTTGCGTTTAAAAATTCTAGGGTACCCCATGACCCCCTTAAGCGCATTGATGAATTTTACAGTCTATGTTTTTTTCCATGATAACCTTATAGCCATTTGCAAACTGTTACATAAATTAAATAAATTGAGTGGCAATGCTTCTTACAGGAATAGATGCAAAGTGGGAGGTCACCTCTTGAGATACTGTTGTCATGGTTTCATTAGTTTCTTCCTGTTATTCTTCTTCTTCTTTCGGATGGGCCAGCTACGGACCACGACGTTCAACTTTTTGCTTGGCGAGGGACTTGATGTTTGCCAAATATTCGCGCATTCTCTGGCTATGTTTCTCCTTTCTCTCTTTTGTCCAGATGATGCCGATTTTCTTACAGGGTTGTCTTTTCTGAAAACTCTTCTATGTAAGTATCTTTCTGAGATGTGATCGGCTTCTAATATCACTTTCCATTATCTTCAGTTCTTGGATGTCCTTGTTAACGTCTGTTAACCAAGGTGTCACGCTCTTTCTATTCTCCCTGTAGTTGAGAAGCCGGTTGGTTAGTCTTGTTGGGTTCATCCTTGAGACATGTCCGTAGAAAGCCAGACGTCTCTTCCTGGCCACATCTGTGATTTTCTCAGTATATCGATATAGCTCCTGATTTGGTCTTTTTCCGTACTCGTCATCTATTTTTATTAGTTTATTAACTGAAATTAGTTTTCTGGGAATATCTCAGAAATGTGGTTTAAGAGCCTTAAAACGTAGTAGCTTCCGAGCCACCAAGGGGCTGAAAATGAGATTTGTCTCATCCTTGTACGCCATAATATAATAATAATCATAATAATAATTTAATAATATAGGGATGGGGATATAATAGTCCTTTAGTACCACACCCGCACGTGCAAATAAGGTGAAGAAATTCAAGAGTACCCCTTGACCCCCTTAAGCGCATTATATACGTATTGATGATTTTTACAGCTTAAATTGGTTCCGTGATAACCTTATAGCCATTTGCGAACATTCACAGTAATGTAATAAATGGAATGGAATTGCGTCTTACAGAAATAGATGGACTTCTGAGATTGTGTTGCCATGGTTACCGGCTTGCATTCTTTCAATAGCTTATTACAGTAAATGAAATGAGTTTTTTTGGGAATATCTCAAAAACTGTTGGTTTTAGGACCTTAAAATGTGGTTTTCGGGGCCCGTAGGGCCTCCGGGTTTTGTTTCTCACATTGAAACGCTGAAAATGAGCTTTGTCTCGTCTTTCTACGCCCATTTCAGCATGCAATTTAAGGGGGTAGGCCCTCTTTCATGAGGGCCGATAACCTAGATATTAGGTCCCTCAAAACAACAATTATCATCATTATTAGTATCACCTCTTTTATGAGAGGCATGGACAAGAGTTACATCAATGATTACTTTCGTGCCTCTGATGGACATCTGTACTTAATCTTACGTTGATCCACTCATCCGTTCTCGAGTGATGCACGTGCAAAATTGTACACAGACATACAAACAAACAAACAAACAAACAGACAAAAATTTTGCTTTTGCGCGCAACCGTCATAAACCAGTCTGAAACGCGTTAATAACTCAAATTTCCGTGGAAATTCAAAAAAAAAACAGACAAACCTTAATTTTTATATACATTGTGTCCGTATGAGAGGCACTGGGGTTCGAACCTATGACATTTTAAATTCAGAAAAGAGAAAATATTCATAAGATATTGGCAGTCATACGGACTGGCAGTGAGGCGGTATGGGGCAACTCATGGGATGACTCAAAGCAGTTAATGTCCACTATCATGAAATATTGCATACACGCCGTATCTGACTCACTGGAAGCGTGGGCTAACGCAGTATCAGCTAGTGAGGTCATGCAGACGGAAAGTTTTTAAGCCAGCAGAGAAGAAGGGAATCCACCTATGAATGCAAACTCATCATTAAAATGGCAACTCTGGATTGCATTACAACACCGCGAAATTGAGAAATATCTGGTTTTCATGGAAATTACGCAAAATTGATAAAATATTTTGGCGTCAACCTGAATAATCCAGGGAGTTACGAATTAACGAAGTTTAAAATTTAGTAATTTATGCATAGGAAAAAAGTGTTTGCGAAGCTATACGTCATTTAAGGCGGAGCCATCGAGCAGCCCTTGGTAGGATAGAAAAAAAACACTTCGCCCACACAACGTAGGAGCGGTTTTGATTTTATTTAAATAAGGTGAACGATCTATTTTCGAAAAATAAGATGGAAACGTAACGTTTGGATTGGTGTATTCTTTGAATACACGGTACGAGAGATATAATGTCTATTGCTCTTTGCATGTTCATTTCTTCCTTCCTCTTTGCCAAACACCAACAGTGATCATCTGTTTTCTCCTTGTTGGGCAAATCTCTTATGTCTTCATAAGTATGTTTCAGATATATAACTTCTGTGACCCACCTAGCGTCATCTCGCAGCGAATCTCTGAAGCTCCTCAATTCTACCTGGTGCTAGAGGACTTACTTATCCATTTGGCTACCAGATCTTGTTACCATCGTCAGCTATTTTCTCTTGGAGCAAGAGGACTACGTCCACTTCTTTACTCACCATGCTGCGCTAGTATCAACTGTGATCAACTCTTAGAAGACCAGCTCAGCAAGAGAAGCTAAATGTTTTATTTTTAAGTTGGCAATGTTTATATGTTCTCCTTTTGTTTCCTACCCCCACTCTCTCCCCTTCCTAGGACCTTCCGTGCTTCGTTGAGCTGCTCTCACTTCTTAGTCGGCAGTTGTAGTAATCAGTTAAGGCTCAACCAGAGCCAGCCTCCTGACCTAACGAGGCATTTTTTTAAATTCCACGCCATGTTGGAACTCTAAGCATCAGTGAGGAACTTCACTTCGACATGCAACAAAGATAAGTACCTTCTTCAAGTTTTAACCTCATCTTCATGGTTTTAACTTCCACGTGTTTTTAATGATACTTTTATAGACAGTGTGAAAGTATTTATTTTGGGGCAAAAATCATTCTTCGTGGGATTTGCCATGTTGAGCTTTCGCTTGTACAAGCCGACTTTACCATAAAGAGCTTTTATTAAGCTATTCTAATGAGAAATCCTCTCTCTACGTGGGATATTATCTAATTACCCGCTGTCTATAATTCAACAAGCTAGTTCCTCCGCTGGATTTACATTAGCCCCATTTTACTACTAAGATTGTTCTGGAACTTTCCAGATTCGGTACTCAATCTACGAGTCCTGCCGTCATGTATTTCTCACGTACTTGTGAGAATTCTGTTTAAAACTGAATTATCTTACTTCTAAATTACTACATAGTGAAGTTTCGTCCACCGCGGGAATTTTCTATAGCGCATTTAATTGTAATTTACAACTTTCTCAAGAAATAGACTCTCACTTATCTAGTGAAACCAGTTATTTTCATCATTGCAATAAGTTTCTTTTCCATAAACTTTGTGTCTCCACAGTGAACTTTTCATATGTTTCAATGAACTATAGTGAAAACCAGTGCTTGCTCAACTTTTCTACCGCGTCGCGATCGTCCGCTTATATTCAAATAAGGCCATGAACATTTTCCTTAATTCCCATTTCTCTTTCCTAAACCTCTCACTAACAATCTGCAATAAACTTTTAATCTAGGTCTGTTCCAATAAGGTGTCATTCTAAGAAGTGCCCTTCCATTTTTGTTGGTTTATCATTAAGTATCTCTGTATAATCTTTGTGATACGTGTCTAGCACACGTTTCAAACTTACATTGTTCCTCCCTTCAAAATTAGGGAAAACAATTCTCTAAACTCTTGAGCGAGTCATGTTCAGGTTTCACGAAATGGAAACTGTCCCATTTGGCGAGTGATTCCTGCTCAAACTTGGGAAGTCTAGAACTTTCCCTTTCACTTTCTTCAGGTTTCACAGTAAGTGACCTGCCCTCTTTGTATAATTCTCATATATTAATTCTGTATAAATATAAGAAGTTGCAGGAACTTCTATTTTATTTTTCACGTTGTTATTATTGTTATTTTCAAAGTTGTCACTTTCTCTAGAACATTCTCTCCTGAATTTCTTAAGGTGCACTTTTTGTACTCCAATTCACGTTCAAGCTTTAATTATTTCATTGCTCATTTGTTTAAATCTTATAAAGATTTTAGAAACATGTAAGGTTTGAAACCTTGTAAATTGTCAATTGCCTGGAGCAACCGTTTAATGTTGAGAGGTCTGCGACCCCAAATTGTTAACTACATAGAGCATATTTATTTGTTAAAGTTACGCTTCTTTGAATTGTTAAATAAATTAAATATTTGTTTTTGGATTCATCATTTCTCTGATACTACCGTTAGGCAGGATCCTGGCCTTCCTAGCTCTTCCTAGGTTTATGCCCTCGTTCATATACAATAAATCGTTTGCTCTCAGTCTTGTCAGACCATCACCCTTCCCTATAGTACTTTCATTCGTGCTTGGGAGGAAACACACTAAAGCCTCTCTCTGGCAAACTGCCCAAGTCTTAGCTGCGGTTCCCGTCAGCTTCGACCAAGCTCGTACCTACTTTAGGTATCAAGGTGTTAATTTTCAGTGGCAACTGCCTCTAAAGGTATTTAAAGTTGAACTCATTAATTTTGTGGGACTCTCCTCCCATTTTTCTATCCTTTTTCTCCAATCCCAAATCTACTTCCTTCTCTCAATCATCTTCCCTTGGTGGGTGGGTTATTCCTCAGCCTATAATCTACCCAAAAATTGGTCCCAGAAACCCGGGAGAGCCCATTTTTTCTTTTTTCTTTTTAAAATAGTGTCATTTGACAATACTTTGCATATTTCTAATATCTGTGTTGAATATTTCAGCTATAACCACATCGTGCAAAGCCTGTGAACGGGAAAGAGGCCGCTCCTGTCTCCTATGGTGTGTCCCATTCTTTCTACTCATTCGCTGCTGCCAGCTTGACAGCATTTCCAAGGTTCCACAGTTTCGTGAGTTACATTTTCATTTATCTTCTTTAATATGGCTCCCACTGATAAGGATAAGGATGAAAAACTTACTTCTAAACGAGCATCCTATAAAGGGCAAATTACCCGATTAGAAGGTACATAAAAGAATTAGATCCCTCAGACGCGCAATTAGATTTGTTGAAACATCGTGTAAAGGATTTTGAACGTTCTTATGAAAACTACTGTAACATTCAAACTGAAATTGAAACTTGCATGCTCAATCAAACAGAAGTTCGTGTCGAAGTAGAAAACTTATATTACGAAGGCATAGGTTCTGCTTTCAAAATAATACGCCAACTCGAAGAGGAGCAGAAAAAGGACGCTTCTGTTCTTGGTTCCCTTCACGAACCCCAAACTTCCTTCCGTGAGGGCACTCACAAGCCCAAACCTACTTTACCGAAAATTGATTTACCCCATTTTTCTGGAGATGAATCCACTTGGGATTCTTTCTATGAATTATTTTGCTCCCTTGTTCATGACAATGAAGACATTCAAGTCATTTACAAGTTTCATTACTTGAGATCTATCCTTCGAGGTCAAGCTTTGCAGTTAGTTGAAGCACTTCCTCTGCGTGCCGAAAATTACCCCCATTGCCTTTAACTTATTAAAAGAAAGATATGGAAATTCACGTTTACGTATTCAACGCCATATTAAGGCTCTGTTTAACCTACCTGCGTCACAGCACAATGACGTCACTAGTTTGCGTACTTTAATTGACACTACCCAACTCCACGTTAAAGCTTTGTCCCAATTAGAGCAGCCTACTGAACATTGGGATACTTTCCTAATACATTTAGTAGTTTCTAAAGTTGATGCTGCTACCCTCAAAGCTTGGGAAATTGAACTTTCTAAGGAAGACGACTACTCTTACGAGCATTTAGTCACTTTCATAAACGCTAGATGCCAACTTTTAACCGCTCTAGCTAATCAAAGTGAACCTTCATCTCCTAGTTCCAAATTCGAATTAATGTCCATCAAATCCAAAAGTGAACGCTCAGCGTCCAATACCCAAAAACCCGGGTCCAGCTCATCCAAATTCAAATCAAACTCCACTGGTTACCCAACTAGGTCTAGTGAACGTCGTGTTGCTAGCTCTATTGTTTTAAACACGCAAAGTGAACCTCGCAAAAGTTTAAACGAACCTGTAAAGTGCATTCTTTGTAAAGATCCCCATGCCCTATACCTCTGCAAATCCTTTAAAGAAATGTCAGTCGATGACAGACGAAAATTAGTCGCTCAAAACAAACATTGTTTCAACTGCCTAGCGCCCACGCATTCTGCTTCTAACTGTAAGTCCACAAGACTTTGCTACCATTGTGAAAAGGTTCATCATACTCTGCTACATCGTCATGATCAGGCAAGGTCATCGACAGCATCTACTTCGCCGAAAAATGATAGTGCTAACAATTCTAATGCTTCATCTTATATTCAAAATGCTAAGTCCATTCGCAGTGCGCAAGTATTGTTGTCTACTGTCCAAATTGACGTTCAGGATAACTTTGGCAACTGGGTCCGTGCACGCGGCCTTCTAGATTCAGCTGCAACTCATGATTTTGTTTCCAATTCCTTGATTAGAAAACTAGGCCTACCTGTAAACCCCACTTCTATCAACGTGTCGGGCATCAACAGCTCAAAATCGCAAGCTTTACAATTCTCAAAGCTAACTATAAGAGATACTTGTCATAGAAACAACTTTCTTAAACTTAATTGTCTAATTCTTAATAGCATTGGAGAAGACACTCCAAGTCACTCTGTGGATATTTCAGGGTTAAACATTCCCTCGCATTTAAAGCTAGCCGATCCTTGTTTTAATATGCAGAATCCTATTGACATACTTTTTAGTGCCAATGTTTTCTGGAATTGCCTACGCAAACAGGTTCGTAAATTATCCTCAAACGTGGTCGCCAGAGGCACTAATTTTGGATGGATCGTCACAGGGCAACTTCCCCATTATTCTCTTCAACCCGCATCGCAATGTTACTTCTCCAATACTGACCTGGAACAGTTCTGGAGGCTTGAAAATGTCGATTCTCCTAATGTAACCTCTTCAGAAAATGAATTCTGTGAGCAACTTTTTTTGAACACCACCACTCGTTCTTCTGATGGCCGGTTCGTCGTTCAAATGCCAAGATTAAATAATCCTCCTAAACTTATCAACTCTCAGCCCAAAGCTCGAAAAGCTCTCTTCGCTATCGAGAGCAAATTCAAGAAGGAACCTCTTGTTAAACAACAGTACACTGATTTCATGGATGAGTATGAAAGCTCAGATCATATGGAAGTTGTTAACAAATCTAATGATGAATTGCACCCCCCAATTGAAACGGTTTATTTAAATCATCATCCCGTGTGGAAAAACCCTCTTGTAAAAGACAAAATTCGAGTTGTTTTCAATGGTTCATCACCCGACGTTAATGGCAACAGCCTTAACGACACTCTTTATTCTGGTCCTGCTATTCAATCAGATTTATCTGCTATACTCTTAAATTTTCGATTATTTCCCATAGCTGTCATAGCCGACATAAAACAGATGTACCGTCAAGTGTTAATTCAACCAGAACAACGAGATCTTCAAAGAATCTTGTGGCGTGATGAAACCAGTAAGCCCATTAAGGTATTTCGCTTGAAAACGGTTACTTATGGCTTAAAACCCTCTGCTTTCCTTGCTATCCGATCCCTACACTTGCTAGCCTCTCAAGATGGTCATTTATTTAACCCCAAAGCCTCTGAAGCACTAACTACGTCATTCTATGTCGACGATTATTTGCAATCCTTCCCCTCTTTGGAGGAAGCTTCTTTTGTATCTTTAGAACTTCAAGCATTACTAAGGAATGGAGGTTTCCCACTTCATAAGTGGAACTCCAACTCCCCTGAGTTTCTCGCTCAGTTTCCCACCGAAGACGTAGATCCTTCTTCTGTCGAAATTTGTGGTAACTCCCAATCTATAAAAACTCTAGGAGTTCACTGGTGCACTAGCACTGACACTCTTATCTATAAAGTTTCGCTCGCAGAAGAGCTTCCTAATACAAAAAGACAAATTCTCTCTGAAATTGCAAAAATTTTTGATCCACTGCAATTCCTTGCTCCAGTTATCGTCATAGCCAAACTCTTCATGCAAGAGCTTTGGTCACTTAAATGTGAATGGGATGACGCTGTCCCTCTTTCTTTTCTTAATCGTTGGCTCTCGTTTCGCAGCAATTTGCTGGATCTTTCCCTTATTGAAATTCCCAGGAATTTAATCAGCTCTCATTCTAATGCATCTTTTTTCCTTCATGTGTTCGCGGACAGTTCCGAAAAAGCTTATGGTTGCTGTGCATATTTAGTTTATCACGATTCACTCTATGGATCTCTAGTTTCCAACCTTGTTTGCGCCAAATCGAAGGTCGCTCCTCTTAAAACTATCACTCTGCCTAGGCTCGAACTGTGCGCTGCACTCATGGCTGCAGAACTTGTCAAGAAATTACGGGAAGTATTAAAGGTCGAATTCTCGCAAATCTATCTTTGGAGCGATTCCATGATCGCCCTTGCTTGGATCGCCAAGAACCCCTCTCACTGGCAAACTTTCGTTGCAAACAGGGTTTCCAAAATTCAAACTCTTTCTTCTGGATGTCAATGGAGGCATGTTCCCAGTGCGGATAATCCAGCTGATATTATCTCTCGTGGTTGTTTACCCTCTCAATTGGCAGCTTCCCAATTGTACTGGCATGGGCCCTCGTGGCTAATCGAAGAATCTTCCTCATGGCCTTCTAAAACCCCAGCTACAAACTCCAACTTGCCTGACGCTAAAGTACCTCTACCCATTGCTTCGTGTCTTGTTTCCAACGCATCTCATCTTTTGTTGTCCCGCTATTCTTCTTTTCATAAATTACTACGGATCGTCGCCTATCTCCTTAGATGGAAATATCTTGTGGTTGACCAACCTCTCCTCCCTAAACCACACCTTACCAATCATGAATTGAATCTCGCTACCATTAAGATTTTACAACTGACACAGCAAGAAGCCTTTTCTTCTGAATTGTCATTGCTTTCTTCTAAAAGAGATCTTCCCAAATCCAGCCGTCTTCGTGCTTTAGCCCCGTTTCTTGATGACCATGGGTTACTCAGGGTAGGTGGAAGGCTCTCGCAATCTTTACTCTCTGAGGACAAAAAGCATCCCGTTATTTTGCCTTCCAAACATCACGTAACTTCCTTAATTATACGTTACTTTCATTACCGTAATCTTCATGTTGGTACACGTACTCTGCTTTGCCTCTTAAGGGAAAAGTACTGGATTATAAATGGAATTCATGAAGTTTCTTCTGTAATTCATAAGTGCATTCCTTGTTTCAAAGCGAAACCTAAAATCCACACTCAATTAATGAGCGATCTGCCCTCTTTTCGTTCTTCTCCTATACGCCCATTTGCTTTAACTGGCGTGGACTATATGGGTCCGTTCCAATATCAACGAAACTCTCCTGAAGCTAAACGCAAATTGTTTGGTAAGCTTTATGTTTCTCTTTTTGTTTGCATGGTTACCGGCGCAATCCACTTGGAACTAGTAACGAATGCTTCTACTTCTTATTTTTTATCAGCTGTCTCTCGTTTCACCGCTAGGCGTGGTGTTCCTTCTGAGATGTTCTCTGATAACGCTTCCACCTTTCAGGGCGCAGCTTCCCTGTGGAAGAAAGCTCTCACTTCCTCTCCAGCCATGGAACAAATCTCTAATTTTTCTTATTCAAAAGGTTTCAAATGGCGCTTCATACCTCCTTACGCTCCGCATCATGGTGGTAGGTGGGAATCTTGCGTAAAGCTCACTAAACGTCATTTAAGAAAAGTCTTAGGTAATCGAATTCTGACTTACGAAGAATTCAATTCTCTGTCTGTTCTGATTGAAGGTGTTGTTAACTCTCGCCCCTTAACTCCGCTTTCCAATGACCCTGATGACCTACTTCCACTCACCCCTGGTCACTTCCTTATCGGCACTTCTCTTTCTGCCCCTCCTCCTCTTCCCAATTCTTACAGGGATTCTAATTTACCTATTGTTTGGCGGAAGCTTGAAGCCCTCCGTAATTCTTTTTGGAAGAGATGGAACTTGGAATATTTAACTTCCTTGCAACGGAGGCAGAAGTGGTTTCTTTCCAGTCCCGACATTAAGGTGGGGGACTTGGTCTTGGTTAGGGATGTTTCACCCCCCCTAGTATGGATTTCTGGTAGGGTGACCGAATGTTACCCTGGGAGAGATGGGAGAGTCAGGGTGGCCAGAATCTTGACCACAAATGGACCGATCACAAGACCACTGTCTTTGATCGCTCCGCTGCCAATAAATGTGTAACTGTTTATTTGCTCGCTGTTGGTGTTTGACCCCCCAGTATGGTGTATTCTTTGAATACACGGTACGAGAGATATAATGTCTATTGCTCTTTGCATGTTCATTTCTTCCTTCCTCTTTGCCAAACACCAACAGTGATCATCTGTTTTCTCCTTGCTGGGCAAATCTCTTATGTCTTCATAAGTATGTTTCAGATATATAACTTCTGTGACCCACCTAGCGTCATCTCGCAGCGAATCTCTGAAGCTCCTCAATTCTACCTGGTGCTAGAGGACTTACTTATCCATTTGGCTACCAGATCTTGTTACCATCGTCAGCTATTTTCTCTTGGAGCAAGAGGACTACGTCCACTTCTTTACTCACCATGCTGCGCTAGTATCAACTGTGATCAACTCTTAGAAGACCAGCTCAGCAAGAGAAGCTAAATGTTTTATTTTTAAGTTGGCAATGTTTATATGTTCTCCTTTTGTTTCCTACCCCCACTCTCTCCCCTTCCTAGGACCTTCCGTGCTTCGTTGAGCTGCTCTCACTTCTTAGTCGGCAGTTGTAGTAATCAGTTAAGGCTCAACCAGAGCCAGCCTCCTGACCTAACGAGGCATTTTTTTAAATTCCACGCCATGTTGGAACTCTAAGCATCAGTGAGGAACTTCACTTCGACATGCAACAAAGATAAGTACCTTCTTCAAGTTTTAACCTCATCTTCATGGTTTTAACTTCCACGTGTTTTAATGATACTTTTATAGACAGTGTGAAAGTATTTATTTTGGGGCAAAAATCATTCTTCGTGGGATTTGCCATGTTGAGCTTTCGCTTGTACAAGCCGACTTTACCATAAAGAGCTTTTATTAAGCTATTCTAATGAGAAATCCTCTCTCTACGTGGGATATTATCTAATTACCCGCTGTCTATAATTCAACAAGCTAGTTCCTCCGCTGGATTTACATTAGCCCCATTTTACTACTAAGATTGTTCTGGAACTTTCCAGATTCGGTACTCAATCTACGAGTCCTGCCGTCATGTATTTCTCACGTACTTGTGAGAATTCTGTTTAAAACTGAATTATCTTACTTCTAAATTACTACATAGTGAAGTTTCGTCCACCGCGGGAATTTTCTATAGCGCATTTAATTGTAATTTACAACTTTCTCAAGAAATAGACTCTCACTTATCTAGTGAAACCAGTTATTTTCATCATTGCAATAAGTTTCTTTTCCATAAACTTTGTGTCTCCACAGTGAACTTTTCATATGTTTCAATGAACTATAGTGAAAACCAGTGCTTGCTCAACTTTTCTACCGCGTCGCGATCGTCCGCTTATATTCAAATAAGGCCATGAACATTTTCCTTAATTCCCATTTCTCTTTCGTAAACCTCTCACTAACAATCTGCAATAAACTTTTAATCTAGGTCTGTTCCAATAAGGTGTCATTCTAAGAAGTGCCCTTCCATTTTTGTTGGTTTATCATTAAGTATCTCTGTATAATCTTTGTGATACGTGTCTAGCACACGTTTCAAACTTACATTGTTCCTCCCTTCAAAATTAGGGAAAACAATTCTCTAAACTCTTGAGCGAGTCATGTTCAGGTTTCACGAAATGGAAACTGTCCCATTTGGCGAGTGATTCCTGCTCAAACTTGGGAAGTCTAGAACTTTCCCTTTCACTTTCTTCAGGTTTCACAGTAAGTGACCTGCCCTCTTTGTATAATTCTCATATATTAATTCTGTATAAATATAAGAAGTTGCAGGAACTTCTATTTTATTTTTCACGTTGTTATTATTGTTATTTTCAAAGTTGTCACTTTCTCTAGAACATTCTCTCCTGAATTTCTTAAGGTGCACTTTTTGTACTCCAATTCACGTTCAAGCTTTAATTATTTCATTGCTCATTTTTTTAAATCTTATAAAGATTTTAGAAACATGTAAGGTTTGAAACCTTGTAAATTGTCAATTGCCTGGAGCAACCGTTTAATGTTGAGAGGTCTGCGACCCCAAATTGTTAACTACATAGAGCATATTTATTTGTTAAAGTTACGCTTCTTTGAATTGTTAAATAAATTAAATATTTGTTTTTGGATTCATCATTTCTCTGATACTACCGTTAGGCAGGATCCTGGCCTTCCTAGCTCTTCCTAGGTTTATGCCCTCGTTCATATACAATAAATCGTTTGCTCTCAGTCTTGTCAGACCATCACCCTTCCCTATAGTACTTTCATTCGTGCTTGGGAGGAAACACACTAAAGCCTCTCTCTGGCAAACTGCCCAAGTCTTAGCTGCGGTTCCCGTCAGCTTCGACCAAGCTCGTACCTACTTTAGGTATCAAGGTGTTAATTTTCAGTGGCAACTGCCTCTAAAGGTATTTAAAGTTGAACTCATTAATTTTGTGGGACTCTCCTCCCATTTTTCTATCCTTTTTCTCCAATCCCAAATCTACTTCCTTCTCTCAATCATCTTCCCTTGGTGGGTGGGTTATTCCTCAGCCTATAATCTACCCATGGATCGTAAGGAACATAAAGGTTATTTTTTCAAAAACGTGCGACGTCTAGTTCAAAAGATAATTTCAAGAAGGAGAGCAAAATGATTTATTTTTTAAGTTCTAAATAAATAGCGAGGCTTCCAGCCAGAAATTATTCAGTCTACCAAAGGTGCCTGTGGGCACGGTACTGTTTCGCAGTATTATTCAGTCTACAGCGAGCGCATGGGACGCGCCGCGCTGGATCGCAACAGTATTATTATTCAGTCTACAACGGACCTCGAAGGGAGGTCATGCTGATTCGCAAGCAATAGTCGTCATTACGCCAAGTGGGCCAGATAATAGCGAAAGAACAGTCTTTAAAATTCAATTCAGTCTTCAAGTGTGCGCAGAGGCGTTACATGCTGGATCACCGATTTATTCAGTCAACCGAGAGCGCGGAGGCGCAACGCGCCATTCAAAGTACATCAAGTCTTCATGCTACTCTTAACAGGGCATATTAGATTGCATCGCAAAAGTATAAGCATACGCTGCTAGTTAAAGACACGAAGTTCAGTCAGTCAGTCTAAACGAGACTTGACTTCACTCATAAAGACAGTAAATCGAACATGAGACCTCTGAGAGAGGGCCATGTAGTCGACAGTTTACACCAGTTCGATATGACGCACAGTAAAGGGCAGTAGGAACCTGCAAGTATAACGTCGTGAGTATACGCAAGTCCACAAGTTAGGTCCGAAAGTGTCGCACTTTAGCTAAGGTACTAGTGATAGGTCGAAAGTAGGAGCTGAATGGTCTTTTATTGTAAGCCATACAGACTTAGGACCGTGGAACGAAATAAAAGTGAAATACGCGCTCAAAGTATAAGTATACGCGCTGTAAAAGTGAAGATAGTGAACATAACTGGTAGCCAAGTCGAACTTTGCTACGAGAAAGAAATCGTTCGAGAACTATCAAACCCAGAACCGAAATTGTCAGGAACGTCAAAGCCCCGTTAAGTTATAAAAACCAGTATGTTTAAACGGTGGAGATCGACAGAACATTGAAGCCGAGACCGAGGATCGAAAGCTAGGAGTTGTCGCAGTATAGGACGTAGAATTTGAAGAGGAAATCGCTATCCAGAAAAACGTGTCGGAGGCCGCCGCTCAAAACTGAGATACGACGATAGACAATTACATTATTTGTAATCCATTGTAAAATATTAAGTGTTTAACAGGACTAAACCTCTATCGTTTTTTCAAACACGTGTGAAGTGTTTTAGTGTAGAAATTATAAAGGTTAAAACGTGTGAAAGGAAATATGTGTATCTTTTAAAGGTTAATATGAAGTTTTGTGAAAGTGTTCCCAAATTGGGTTTTTTAATGTGTAAAAATATGAATATGTTATACCCAGTGAAGACCACGTGTGTTGTGGAGAAAGAAATTATGTGTCACCATATTGTCGGTAATATGTGGTAATTACGGCAGTATGGGTGAACTCCTTCACATCGGGAGGACCATGAGTTCCAGGCGCGGTGAGTACCGAATGAAATAAACATATTGAGCCATTGTGTGCCCTATTAGGAAATGGACCATTGTGAAATAATTATATGTAAATTGTTGACAATGAATATGTCCATAATAATTCGCTTCTTGGAAAGAAAGGCCGAAAAAATGAGGCCACGTAATGTATTAAATGTTATAAGAATTGATACCCGATTGCGTGCAAGCAAATAATAATAAATGAAGGGATGGAGCCAAATTATTGTTGAAAGAAATTAATAACGTGATTAGAAATCAGTAAATGCATTAAAAGTTGATCGCAACTCAAGCTATGATCTATTAAAAAAATAAAAGTGAAAGATAACTTAATGCAAGTTAAAGTAATGCAAAGTAAAATCAAATTAAGTGATTAAATTAATAAATGAACCTAGGACGGTTAAATCATATAAATGGAAGTAAATGCAAATGACCTTAGCAACATAATTACAGACATAAAGGCCTCAGTAAAGTAAAAGAAATAATAACAGACCACCGTAAATAGTGAAATGGAAATAATGATGTAATAATGTAATAATGTGAAAGTAAGTTCGTTGTCCCCGCCAGGATATCCGAACTGAAGTAATAAATGTTTGAGTATCCAAGTAATGTATTATTGTCGCCAAAATTGGCTAGACCAAACGTAAGCTGAGGACTTTTAAAATAATGAATTAACGTGCAATGAGGAAGATCATTATAGTCTATGGGAAAATTCGTCGAGTGACCAAGGTAGGTCTTATATATTTGTATCAGAGTGAAGGGTAATGCTCACTCCAGAATTGTAATTCTCACGTAACCAAGATGCACGTGAATGAAATGGTATCGTAAGACTGGATAGATGATTGTTGTGTTAGGCGGATAGCCCGAGCTGAGTGGAATTGATTCCCTCCCGTGCGCTATACTGACCTCAGCAGCCAGACAGGACATGGCGTTCCTGGGCTGGTTAGCTTTATGTATTGAGTTCCTATCGCAGCAGAAAAGATAATACGTAAATGTTAAAACCCTGATAGCAGAGAATGATCCTCCATATGAGTGCACGGATACATATGAATAAATAGACTGTGCGCAGTCCATAATGAAAGAATAGAAAGGAAATGCTTGGATCCTCAATAAAAGATGTGGTCTCTGTGAACGATTGAAACAGATGGTTGTTCATTGAGTAGTGGGCTAGGTCATGATGCAGAAGGAAGAAGGACACGTTTGTTTACAAGAGGTTCATCGCTCCACTCGATATGAGGGGGAGACTTAATGACGGTCGCGCCGCAAGCCGACCCGGCCCTAAAAATGTCATAGTGTTAAAGAATAACGTAAGGGAGACCTTGTGGGTTTATTTGAAGAAACAAAGTACAGCAGAAGTATTGCCTGCCAGATGATTATTATTATTATTATTAGTCGTGGATTGTTCATCCCGAATAATAATAATAATGATAATGATAAAAATACATAATGATAATAATAATAAACGCATTTCGGAAAATGCCAAATTTGGTTCCTCACCTCAGATAAAAATGAATACGGGTAAGATAAAAGCACTAGAATTTGACTTTGTGAAGTGCGGGCTTCATAAACAACCTATTCTTCGGGACACAACGGCTGCAATAAAAGTATTTGAAATGAAAGTGTTAGAAATGAATTGTAATCATTTTGAAAAGATATTATATGTTATTGAAAGATAATGTATGATAAGAATATGTGGAAACAGAGATTAATAAGATAAAGATAAATGTAGAGAATTATAAGTTCCAGTTATAGCCAGAAGAAGGCATTATTTTTTTCTCTAAAGGTAAATGTTCTGAGTTCGAGCCCGACCAGGCGAAAACTCAGTAGAAGTGATGGAAATAACCCATATTTAGGGGACGTAAGATTTAAATGTTTAAGATTAACATGTCATTGTAATGAAGTGGATCATGAATGTATCCAGTGAAATGAAGCAAGATAATTGAATGGCCATTATTTTAATTATGTTTGAGGGTAACTTTTACCATTATATTTGTGTTGTGACTACATGTTTGGATTTTTAAGGATAATTAAAGTTATTAGTTAAAGTAGTTGGTGTTGTAGTCTTTTATAGCTTGTCCTTCCTTTTGTTCACATTCTGAATACATGGTCAGACAGTGGGATGAATGGTACATGCCCTGAACTGAGCTTAAGTCGGATGATGACCTGTATTTGCGCTCTTAGACGGGTACAATATAGAGATGGAATTTTGGGCATTCTTCATTACAAAGTTTGCACACGCACTCTCCATAGGCTGTATGATACAAGCTTGTGCTGCAGACCTTGTGATGGAACCCATGGATTGCAAGTCTGTTGACTGCACTTCTCATCACTTGATTGGGTTTATTCCAACTCCGGTCAGTCATGGCACTCTTGCAGTAGAAGTGTTGAACTATTTCCTCCCTCTTTCGTTGTCTTTCTGCCAGTAGTTTATTGTATGCCTCAGTTGATGGTAGTAGTAGCGAGTGTCGCAGATCTTCCCACAGGAAGGATTCTCTGGTGAGTGTGTAACCTATACATATCTGATGGAGAATATTTGGATATTCCGCGTAATCTCTTCAGATATAATGCCTTGATTATTTCCATTGCTTTCAGGTTCGCATTAAAAGTTCCCATATTATATGTATCCCATAGCTCAGGATGGGCACAATTTTGGCTGTGGTCAGGGATATTAATTGATTGTATTTGTCTAATATCTCTTATTGCTGTGCTGGCTATAATTAGTTCCTGTTTCACAAGATTGTTGAATGAATTTCCTGAGGTTTGAAGGGTAACTCCGAGATATTTGTACTCGTTTACTAATTCACGTTTCTCATTTCCGAGCTGTAGTTTCTCGTTCTCTGCAACCCTTCCTCCTTTCCTGAATATCATCACAGCGTTCTTCTAGGAATTTATTTCTAGGCTGTTTGCATCTGCCCACTTTGCTAGGTTGCAGATTCTCTATTGTATTGTGACGTAGTCAAGTATGCCAATGAACAGCCCGAGAGCATAATTTCTGAGTACAAATAGTGTTCGCCAATCATCAAGAAGTTTGGGCTCCCCTGTGATATCAAAATATCGTTTAAATAAAAGTATAAGATTCTAATAAACAGTTATTTCATGTTCCGGTGTTGGTCGGTGTGAAAATGACTTTCAGGTTGTCACTCATGTTGTATGAACTTGTTGTTTCTGCTTCAATTTAGAGCCTTGCAAATCTTTGGTCATCAGCTTCGGGTAGTTGGGTGTGTGTTGAACTTGTCTGATAACCTGTATTTCTGTGATGACTGTAGTACTGTGTGTAACTGTATTGGGGACAGGGATGAGGTAGGCAACCCAGGACTTGAAGTAAGGTACTATCCCGGCATTTACCCAGGGGGAGTGTGGAAAAACGGGGGGAAACACACTCAGGTACTGTCAGTTGTAACTCTTCAATCGGTCAGCACGAATTTGTCCAATGACTAGGCGGGAGTACAATGTATATCTTATCTATTATATAAAACAAAGTGTCCTGACTGACTGACTGACAGACTCATCGCCCAGAAACATGAAATTTTGGGGATATGTTCGTTGTAAGTCGAAAACGCCCACTAAGGAAGGATTTTTGGATATTCAGGTTCTAAAGGGGTGTTAAGGGGGAACACCCGAATTTCATTGAATAACAATATCTCCGGCTTGATTTCATTGAGGGATGTGATACTCGGCATATAAACTCATCATTAACAAGTAGATCCGTGAAGAACTATACAGCCTATTTTCATATATCCTACTTATGTTAACTGCCACTATCAATATACAAAATTTCAGTTTGATTGATGTAATAGATTCGTAGATATTGAGAACATACTAAATATTTCGGATGGTCGCCATGTTGGATTTTATATATGTAGGTCCTAGAGTTATGTACTGTCACATGAAGATTAGTGTGGAACTGTAGCATTCAAACTTCAATGCATGATTAGGACACAAGAAATAACAAGGAGATTTTAAAATTTCGCACAGCTGCCATCTTGTGGTTATGGAAACAATTGAAATAAATTAGATGCCAGTGGATTAACATTCGTATAAGGATTTACTGTACCAAGATTCACGGCACTCGGATGGTTAAATTGCGAAAAACGTCTATGTGAATATTTATACTTCGCGTCGCCGCCATGTTGGATTTGTGATCACCAGGTTATTTAAAGTCCTATAGGTGAACTTAAGTTCATAGCCCCTATGAACATAAAAAATTCAGTTTGATTGCTATAATAGATTCGTAGATATTCAGAGCCGTCTAAATGTTTCGGATGGTCGCCATGTTGGATTGTTATATGTATAGGCCATAGAGTCATGTACCATTAAAGGAAAATTAATGCGTAGGTTCATTTTTCAAACTTTCACTTCGATCGCATAAATACGACACAAGAAATAAAAACTTAATTTTAAAATTCGCACAGCCGCCATCTTGAGGTTATGTAAACAATTAAACTAAATTATATACCAGTGCATTACCATGTGTATAAACATTTCCTGTACAAGATTTCATTGCGTTTTGAACATTAAATCGCGAGAAATGTCTATTTAAAATGTTCAAATTCACTTGGCCGCCATGTTCGTTTTGTAGTTAACCGGTTTTTGAAAGTATTATAGATGAACTTCTAGAAGTGCCCTTTATCTCCGTACGAAATTTCAGGGTGATACCTCTAATAGTTTCAGAGATATAGAATGCCGGTGAAATATTTCGCACATCCGCCATCTTGTGGTTATGCAAACAATTGAACGAAGTTAGATGTCGGTGCATTACAATGTGTATAAACATATACTGTACCACGTTTTATTGCATTTGGTTGGTTAAATCGTGAGAAACGTCTCTTAAAATGTTCAAATTCGCTTGGCCGCCATGTTCGTTTTGTAGTTAACCGGTTTTTGAAAGTCTTATAGATGAACTTCTAGAAGTTCCCTTTATCTCCGTAAAAAAATGTCAGGGTGATACCGCTAATAGTTTCAGAGATATAGAATGCCGGTGAAATATTTCGCACATCCGCCATCTTGTGGTTATGTAAACAATTGAACGAAGTTAGATGTCGGTGCATTACAATGTGTATAAACATATACTGCACCACGTTTATTTTTTATTTTTTTTGCGTTTGGCTGGTTAAATCGCGAGAAACATCTATTTAAAAGTCACGCATTTGCGTGGCCGCCATGTTGGTTTTGTAGTTACCAATTTTATAAAAGTAACATAGGTGAACTACTAGTAGTTCCCTTTATCACCGTAAAAAAATCCAGGGTGATATCGGGAATAGTTTCGGAGATATTGAATGCTGGAGAAACATTTCGCAAAGCCGCCATGTTGGATTGGTGAGACGTAACAAAATTTGAAGGGCACGGTCGGGGTTGCCAGGAATAGTGCTATGAACTTTCCGAGTTTCATTGAAATCGCTCCAGCCGTTTAGAATTTATTAGGGGACACACACACACACACACACGGACAAAAGGTGATCTCATAAGCCTTTTTTTTTTTTTTTTTCATAATTGAAAATCGGCTAAAAATACGAATACACGTGTCTGAGGGTTTTTCGATGTGGTGTATATTATGAGGTGAAAGGGGTGAAAAGTGGGGGTTGAAGGATTCCTAACGGAGCGTGTATCTCTTAAACGAGATATGAGAGGAGTTTGAATCACAGCGGGAAAAAATCAGCTTAAAAGATAAGTAAATAGGTGTTCGACCGTTTTTTTTTTTTCATAAATCCAATTTAAGGGGCCCATGGGGAGGGGTGAAATTCTGGGGGGAAAAAAGAAGGAAAGAAAGGATCCTAACTAATTGACTGACTCAGTCACTCTTCAAACTCAGGGAGAGAAAATTACTTAAAAATTAGTAAGTGTTCGACAGTTTTTTTTATAAATCAAATTTAAGGGGTTCATGGGGAGGGGTGAAATTCTGAAAAAAAAAATGGAAGAAAATGTCCTGACTCACTCACTCTCTCACTCACTCATCATCGCCCAGCCAAAATTATTGAAGTTAGAAACATGAAATTTTGGGGATATGTTCGTTGTATGCCAAAACCGTACACTAAGGGAGGATTTTCGGATATTCAGGTTCTAAAGGGGTCTTAAAGGGTTAAACCTGCATTTTATTGAATAACAATATTTCACGAGTGGTTTCATTTGTTGATGTGATACTCGGCATATAAACTAATCATTAAAAATAAGAGACATGTGTCTAAGAGTTTTTCGATGTGGTGAATATTATAAGGTAAAAGGGGAGAAAAGTGGGGGTTGAAGGATTCCTAACGGAGCATGTATCTCTTCAACGACATAGGCGAGAAGTTTGTAACTCAGCGGAAAAAACAGCTTAAAAATAAGTAAATCGGTGTTCAACCGTTTTTTTTTTTCATAAATTCAATTTAAGGGGCCAATGGGGTTGGGTGAAATTCTGGAAAAATAAAGGAGAGAAAGTGTCCTAACTGACTGACTAACTGACTCACTCATCAAACTCAGGGGAAAAGGCAGCTTAAAAAATAAGTTAATAGTATACCCGCTTGGCGGAGGATGCTCAGTCAGTACTCGGCTTGGCTACTGCGGTATCGGGGCGCGTAACATTCCCTCCAGCACTGACTTAACATCCGATATGTAGACACAATCAGGTTGAAAAGAATTAGGAAAAACTGAACATTACAATCTTATATATTAAAATAATTTTCAAAAAATTTCACCCTTTACTAAAACTGAAATATATCGGGAAGTATTTGCGCTACGACGACGTTTGTTGTCTTAAAATGTAATGCCCGTCAAGCACCGTCGATTGATATCCAACGTGCTTGATTATGTAGCAGTTTCGCTTAGGCTGGGATGACAAGTGAAACGGTATTTACTTTGCTCCACATTGAGCGTACCAATGTAGCAGTTTTGCTAGCCCACACTGTTGGATGATAAATGTAACTGTTTACCTTTGCCTAAGCTATGTTGTTTTAATGGGCGCCAAGACCTCAATGCAATGTTGAAATCTAAATTTGTATTTAACAACGTCTAGCTCTGGCAGAACACCTTCAAGACTCTATTCACTCAGATCGTGGTATGATTTGATCATTAACCCAACAAACAATTGTATCAGGAGAAGGAATTGGTCTATATCTAATGCTACCTACTGAAAGCAAAGATTGCATTGTAAAAGAAATGAATTTATTATATAAAACAAGTATAGCAAAATTAATAATAATAATAACTATAAAATTTAAATTGGAGCGTTGTGATTTGAATATTACCGATAGAAAATTACGTGAAAACGGAGTTTGATAAATTGATTTTACTCTTATTTCCAAGCTATGAAGTTACTGAAATATGAAATGTAAAACAAAGAAAAATGAGAGATTGCGTATTTCTGCGTCATTTGCGCTTACCACTGGAAATTGCCAAAGCATTTCCCTCGTACTTGATGATGCCGTGAGCTTCCCACAGTCTCCTGGACGTCGTCATCTCCGTCGGAATTTGATGATATTCTGGTAGATTAGATAATTCTATGGTCCGTACCTCGGACCCAAACACTCGTACAACCGCACTGGTTAAGTTTTGCAAAAGTTAGTCTTCAACTCCACTGAACATCGGAGCGACACGCACTTCCAACCGTACTCCGCAAGTTCTACACAGATAGTCCCTAACTCCACTGAACATCGGAGCGACACGCACTTGCACCCATACTCCTCAAGTATTTCACAGATAGTCCTCGTTTCACGGCGCGTCGAACGATATATGCACCTGTTGGCTCCCCCACCACGGTACCGTCTTCCAGCTTACGTTGTCTCCCCTGATTGGCTGAGCACGCCGCCAGTTCCCCTCCTCTGCCTCATTACACTCGGCGCGCGAGAGGGAGAAGTCGTTTTCCGTTCCAACAATTCGCCTTTTCTAGACCTTGCGACCCAGCCTTGCGTAATACTTCTCGACAGGAATCAGCTTGTATTCGAATTCCCAGTGAGTCATGTCTCTCAAATACCCTAACTGACAAAACTCCGTAAAATTCCGTATTCACATAATTTTCTATAATATTGTCGTTCGTAATAATTTGCTTGATAGCGTTTTCTAAGACATAGAAAACCTATCTGAATGCTAATAATTTTTATAAAATGCTCCGAAAATACCTTAATAATAATTATAATAAATTAATAATAATAATAAATTAACATGAACAATTCTCTTGGCTGAACAATTTGCCGCGTAAATAAATATAGAATGGCTTCCTACTGACTTATGCCAGTTGCATAAAACCCCTCGAAAAACACGTTACATATTCGCCTCGGATCATCGGATGATTTACCGTGACGACGGTCCATTATCCGATTATCCCAGACACGTTAATAAACCCCATCCAAAATACATATTACATAAATGAAATCACCCTAAATTACAGATATATATACACTCATATTTTTCCTTCACGCACTTTGCGTCAAAGTTTGTTGTCACTATGGATTGCACTTTGCAACCAGTCCAATGTTTTACATATGGAATAGTGTTCCACGGATATTTCCGCCTCTCAAATTTCTCTATGTTGGAGAAATAGACATAATTAATGTGTGAGCACTATGTATTTATGATGTCATATCACACGCATTGAAGGTGTTCTGATATATTTATATCACCATAGAACTCCCTAATTTCACTGGAGGTCCCCTCCTTATGGTGAAATTTAATCTCACTTATCACTGAGCACACGATCACACTACTGTGGCAGCGCCTCGTGACCATAATACTTAATCTCTCTTTAAAGTAGATTAAATTAATATTGACTTCTGAAAAAAAATACAGTAAATGCGCATTACATATAACACCAAATATTTCTGTGCCGTAATCGCCCTGTCTTGTTAAGTTCCCGTTAACCATATTCTACTTAATACTAGTTCTCAACACAGACCATTTCTCCTCACACAAATAATACCATTGTACAAATTATCTTAAATTACACACTTACAAATCTTACATGGCGAGGCCGTAAACAGAAATCACGTGTGCTGATATGTATGAGTTTCATGAAGGACTGTCTCGCATTCTGATGGCCCATCTTTTATCTCGTGGACGCCTTAAGCTAACAAGCCCTATTCAAGCGCTCCCCCATCTCTTGGAGATAAATGGGAACCCATCAGCGCTGCCAAAATGGCCTTGGTGCATCGAGACAATTTAGTGCTCAACAGCATCCGACAATCCCGTCATATTTCCCTGTACCTTAAAAACTCTCATTTAATTACATAGTACCCCCTGTGTGACTTCTGATACGCCTGCCTGGAAGACCATCTCCTCCCACGCACCAAATACCACACTTACTCATTTGATAGGCTGGCTCGCCAGCTAAACATCCTTACTTTATGACACATACTTTCGGAGACTATGTATATTATACGTTCCGTATAATCTGTTTCCCTCACTATTCTCCAGCACATATGCTGTTTTTCCAATACGTTTGGAAACTATAAATGTTTCTGCGTCACCTGCTTCCAACCTTGCAAGTGGCTCCCTTAAATGAACGTCATCACGTTGCTCTACCTAGCATATTTCTCAGTGTCTGTAACGATGCCCTGTTGCTACTGTCCACACATGCTAACCCTACCTTCCTATGGTGTCACACCTCTACTTGACACTCTATGACCTAAAAATGTCACTTCTGACTGACAGAATGACGACTTAGACAGCTTCAAAGTGAACCCTGCCTGATCTAACTTCTGAAAAACTATATTTAAATGACGTAGATGCTCCTCAAAACTGCGTGAACTAATTACCATATCATCTATGTAAATGGTTACAAACTCTCCTGTGTCATCCCCTAATGCGATGTTTAAAGCCCTAATTAATGCTGCTGAACTACTCTTTAACCCATAAGGTGTTCTACAAAATTGATAAAGGTTATATTTATGACTAAAAGCTGTAAATGGTCTATCTTCGTACATAAGTGGCACTTGCCAAAAGCTGGAACTCAAATCTACACAAGTGAAATACTTCTTCCCCTCAAATGTTTGCATTAATTCTTCTATTGACATAGATTTCAGCTGATCTGAACTAATTCTATTGTTAACCAAACGAGCGTCTAAACAAATACGAACAGTGCCGTCGGTCTTGGGTACCGTTATCAAAGAATTAACATACGGACTGTTAGAGTGCTCAATAATCCCATCTTCAAGCATCTGATTAATTTGTGCCTCAACTGCACTCTGATAAGCGAAAGGTACAGGATATCTATGTCCTGTGAATACTGACCTATCAATAACGTTCAATGAATGGGTATAGCAATTGGCCATACAAATGCGATCCTCAAACACTCTCCTATTACACCATAACACATCATAGAGCCGAACACACTGTTCATCCTCTATATTTCCCTGAAATGCAGCCTCACGTAACGAGTCCTCTAGACTTCCGTTCGTAATCACACTGCCCACAAAACATGGAGAACCCCACTCTACGGCTGGCGATATCTCATTTAAAGTACAAATCACACCTACAATACTACTTCTCTGAATATGGTCATTGAACGCTACTTCTACTTCAGAATCTCCCCATTTAAATTTCAAACTCCCTACATCATAACATAAGTTACCAGACACTCTACTTAGCCACTCTGAACCCAAGATAACACTGAATACTAAATTTGGAATTACAAGACAAATCTGCTTCTCTACATGATTATTAATTTTAATGTCTACTAAAACTTGCTTAGAAATTACTTTAGACCTCTTCCCAACAGCTGTGATAACAAAAGTGCTTTTAATTGGTATCTCCTCAAAATTTACTCCAGTTCCTTTCATTTTATCATAAAATGCACTACTTATGCAACTCTTCATACAACCACTATCAATTAAAACATCTGTGTACGCCTCGGACACGTTAAATTTAACTATGGGGCTCTTACTAACCACTTCCTGAATAATACCTTCATCATTTAGTTCATGTAATAATTCATTTCTCACATTTAGGTCATAGGGTTCCTGTATAATTGTATGGACAGGGCATGCTACAGACTGAGATTCTGACCTTACTTCGCAGCCTGGTTCGCGTTTAAAGAACCGCTACAGCTGGTCGTAGTACTACTAACTACTGAATTGGTCTGGTTGTTCTGGGCTGTGTTGTCATTGTTTGGCTGTATATTACTACCACTAGGCTGTCCTCTTCCTTGACCCCTATTCTGGTTGTAATCATTGTCATTATAATTTCTCCCTTGATTTCCCCTGAAATCATTGTTTCTCCCTTGATTTCCCCTGTAATCATTGTTCCTCCCTTGATTTCCCCTGAAATCATTGTTCCTCCCTTGATACTGATTACCATAGCCATTTCCTCTGTTCTGATATAGCTGATTATTATTATTTCTATTTTGAGCGTTGGCCCCTTCGCCACCGTTCCCTTGAACTTCTTGATGCCTGGCTTCATTAGGTCTATTATTATTATTACCCTGGTTCCGATTGAAATTGTCCTCATAACCCCCTCTCCCTAGTGCATCAAATGTGCTTAACAAATTTTCTACTTGTGATATAGTCTTTACATTCTGGATACAAGCAGCCTCCTTGATCCTATAGGGAAAGTGCCTAAGTAGCAACCTTACCACATCACTTTCCTCCTTCAAGCCATCCAGATATTTACACACTAATACCTGCCCTAAAAAGTATTCGGTCATGGTGGAGCTTCCTTTAGGGTTATATTTACCACACACTACTCCCTCACGATGCTGCGACTGAATAACCTCATTCCAGAACTTTTCACAGAATTTCATTTTAAAATCATTAATATCAGTAAACTTGTCTCTGTAGACAGCAAACCAATTCCTCGTTTCCCCCACAAACACTTGTTCTAAAATTTCAACTACCTGGCACCACTCAATACTACCATTTTCCAACCTCTCCCCGAATTTATTTTCTATAGTGTTCATGAACTCCATTGGGCACCCCTGTCGATTGCTGAACTTACCCAGTTCTACCTCCCTGTGTGTGCTATTCACAAAAACTGGCCTATTCTGACTATTTTCTTGCCTGATCCTAGCTTTTAATTTTAATTCTAATTCTGCGATTTTCTCCTCAGCCTTCCTCTCAATACTGTTTACTGTTAATTTAATGTTTCCTTCTGATTCTTCTACTTTATCATATAGCTTTGCTTGTTTCTCCTCAATCTTGCTAATGCTCTCTCTATTACTCTCTCTTAAATCATTTACTTCTGCAAATATTTGCGAGTGGACTTTCTCAATTCTACCCCCCAGCTGTTCCTTAACCTCTTTAGTTGCTACCTGAATTTTGTCAATTTCTCCCCCCAATTGCTTTTTGACCTGCTGTGTTTCCAGTTGCACTAGTTCTTTTAAATTTTCAGCCTGTGTACTGATTCTAATTTCTAACTCCTCCTGTACTTTTCCTAATTTCTTGTCTACATCTGCAATGATCTCTTTAACCTTCTCTTCCATTACTCCTCTGATTTCTCCTCTAATCTGCTCCATTTTCACACTAATTTCCTTGTTGTTCTTATCTAATTTTGCATTATTCTGTTCTAATTTTGCATTTAAAGCTTCTGTACTTTCTTTATTTTCCCTACTGTTTTGTTCTAATTTTGCATTTAAGGCATCTGTACTTTCTTTATTTTCCCTACTGTTTTGTTCTAATTTAGCGTTGTTTTGTTCCAGTTTAGCATTTAAAGCGTCTGTACTTTCTTTATTTTCCCTACTGTTTTGTTCTAATTTTGCATTTAAGGCATCACTACTAACTTTGTTCTGATACATGAACTCGAGAAGTAAAGTTTTTAATTCTGGTTGGCCGCCTACACTCCCTGTTTCAGTATCGGGATTTACCTCCGCTACCCCGGTACTACCATCACTCGACATACTGCTCGTATCATCACTCTCCAGTTGATGACCACTACGTAACCTCATCTGTCTTTCTTTCTCATCCCCCATAATGATATACACTGATAGAGACAAATAACCCCCAAAATACAGGCACAGAAATATATACCCTTCTCCTTCCACAAATGTTATTAGGTTTTCATCCCCACGTTGTCGGCGACAATTGTAGCAGTTTCGCTTAGGCTGGGATGACAAGTGAAACGGTATTTACTTTGCTCCACATTGAGCGTACCAATGTAGCAGTTTTGCTAGCCCACACTGTTGGGTGATAAATGTAACTGTTTACCTTTGCCTAAGCTATGTTGTTTTAATGGGCGCCAAGACCTCAATGCAATGTTGAAATCTAAATTTGTATTTAACAACGTCTAGCTCTGGCAGAACACCTTCAAGACTCTATTCACTCAGATCGTGGTATGATTTGATCATTAACCCAACAAACAATTGTATCAGGAGAAGGAATTGGTCTATATCTAATGCTACCTACTGAAAGCAAAGATTGCATTGTAAAAGAAATGAATTTATTATATAAAACAAGTATAGCAAAATTAATAATAATAATAATAATAACTATAAAATTTAAATTGGAGCGTTGTGATTTGAATATTACCGATAGAAAATTACGTGAAAACGGAGTCTGATAAATTGATTTTACTCTTATTTCCAAGCTATGAAGTTACTGAAATATGAAATGTAAAACAAAGAAAAATGAGAGATTGCGTATTTCTGCGTCATTTGCGCTTACCACTGGAAATTGCCAAAGCATTTCCCTCGTACTTGATGATGCCGTGAGCTTCCCACAGTCTCCTGGACGTCGTCATCTCCGTCGGAATTTGATGATATTCTGGTAGATTAGATAATTCTATGGTCCGTACCTCGGACCCAAACACTCGTACAACCGCACTGGTTAAGTTTTGCAAAAGTTAGTCTTCAACTCCACTGAACATCGGAGCGACACGCACTTCCAACCGTACTCCGCAAGTTCTACACAGATAGTCCCTAACTCCACTGAACATCGGAGCGACACGCACTTGCACCCATACTCCTCAAGTATTTCACAGATAGTCCTCGTTTCACGGCGCGTCGAACGATATATGCACCTGTTGGCTCCCCCACCACGGTACCGTCTTCCAGCTTACGTTGTCTCCCCTGATTGGCTGAGCACGCCGCCAGTTCCCCTCCTCTGCCTCATTACACTCGGCGCGCGAGAGGGAGAAGTCGTTTTCCGTTCCAACAATTCGCCTTTTCTAGACCTTGCGACCCAGCCTTGCGTAATACTTCTCGACAGGAATCAGCTTGTATTCGAATTCCCAGTGAGTCATGTCTCTCAAATACCCTAACTGACAAAACTCCGTATAATTCCGTAATCACATAATTTTCTATAATATTGTCGTTCGTAATAATTTGCTTGATAGCGTTTTCTAAGACATAGAAAACCTATCTGAATGCTAATAATTTTTATAAAATGCTCCGAAAATACCTTAATAATAATTATAATAAATTAATAATAATAATAAATTAACATGAACAATTCTCTTGGCTGAACAATTTGCCGCGTAAATAAATATAGAATGGCTTCCTACTGACTTATGCCAGTTGCATAAAACCCCTCGAAAAACACGTTACAATTATATCATTCGAGTATTAAAACAATTGCGAATATTAATTCCTTCAAGGTCTCACGAAAATAGAATCGAATGATTTGACGGACATATTGTCGCTAGGCGACAACGACTAACACTGTATCATGATATTCAACGTCGCCCCAATAATAAATCTAACTTGATATTAACAGAGAGTTCCCTTATTACGTCATGATATGGTTAACTTCTACCTGCTCCACTCGGGCGCTAATGTCGCATGTTTCCATACATGATATCGTTAACTTCTACCTGCTCCGATCAGGCGCTAATGTCGCATGAATCCACATAATAAGCAGAACGAGATTCTGTGCTCATAATTTAATTAAAACTTTTCAAAGAATGGATTTCTTTGAGACTGAAATGCTCATGCGCAATCAGCAGCCATTTTGCTAATGACACTATCATCTCTTTGAATGACAACAAATACTGTATACGAAAGACTACTAATTTCACGAAGATGCCGCTGTATTCGAATGTTGGAACCGCCATTTTGTATTGTGTATCCGATCTTTCTGTTATATAGTCTTTGGTCTCACCCGCTACAAACTGTCTTCTTTTCGTTTCATCATTCGTCCTTATAGGTTGTGTGCTCAATGAAAACAATGAATCATATTATTATGAATGAGAAGCGACACTCAATTACAAATGTTATAAAGATTAAAGGGGACGGTAATTGTCTGTTCAGGTCATTGGTATATTGTGAGTACAATCAGAGTTTTATTTATACAGGTTAGAAAGCGAATTGTAAAACATGTTACAGACAATTGGAATAATTATTCTTCCTTTATTTTTCGCAACAGCGATTTGTATGAAACTGCTATCAATACGAGCGATGATTACAAAATGTATATGTCTATGAATGGTGAAGCCTCCGTGGCTTAGGCGGCAGCACGCCGGCCTCTCACCGCTGGGTTCGTGGTTCAAATCCCGGTCACTCCATGTGAGATCTGTGCTGGACAAAACGGAGCAGACAGGTTTTTCTCCGGGTACTCCGGTTTTCCCTGTCAAAATTTCATTCCAGCAACACTCTCCACTATCATTTCATTTCATCTTTCCTTCATTTAATCATTGCCCCAGAGGAGTGCGTCAGGCCTCGGCAGCCGGCACAGTCCATATACACGCCGCTAGATGGGGGCTTCATTCATTCCATTCCTGACCTGGTCGGAGACTGGAAGCAGGCTGTGAATTTTTTTCATATGTCTATGAATGGTATTCATGGAGGTCATGTTGAGTTAGTTGCCGCTGCTCAAGTTTACAAAATGGATATTGACATAATCACTAATAATAAAACGCATAGTGTGAAAGCAGAAAATACGCCATCAAATAGAATAATTTCTTTGCTATACTCTGGGGATGGGTGGAAAGGTCATTATGACGTCCTCAATACCGGTATCAGTGCTAACTCAATTGAGAACGTGGATGCCAAGTCACTCGATTCAGTGGCTGATTTACAGTTTCAAATTAAGAGTGGGTTTGCGTGCAGTAAAACCCCAGGATCATGTCGGAAGCGGACCTCAGAACCAGTTAGCCAGAGACAAAATGTGATAAGAATTAAAGGTGACGGAAATTGTTTGTTCAGGTGATTGGCATATTGTGTGTACAACAATCAGAGTTTATTTACACAGGTTAGAAAACGAATGCTTAAACATGTTACAGACAATTAAATAATTATTCTTCCTTTATTGTTGGCAGCAGCGATATGTACGAAACTGCTATCAATACGAGCGATGATTACAAAATTCATGTGTCTATGAATGGTATTCATGGCGGTCATGTTGAATTAGTTGCCGCTGCTCAAGTTTACAAAATGAATATTAACATACTTACTAATAATATAACTCATTCTGTAAACGCCGAAAATACGCCATAATAGAATAATTTCCTTACTGTATTCTGGAGATGGCCGGAACGGTCACTATGACGTCCTAGATATCAGTGCTAACTCAGAGTCAAGTATGGTCGAAAACGTGAATACCAAGAAACAGAAACGAGCAGTACGCGACTCAAATCGATATCAGAAACAGCCACTTATTGATGTGCTGTTTATGAAACTATTCCCTACATACATTCTCAATTAGAAGTCGTGCAACATTCGTCAGTACTGCACAGCTGTATACTTTTCAAAAGAGAAGCATACAAGTGCTCTCTATTCTTTTTGTTGTAGCGATGGCAAAGTGAAACTTCCACCATACACAATACTTCCAGAAATTAAGCAGTTGTTTACGAATTGTGATGAAATCAGTAAAAATTTTAAGAAAAATGTTCGGCAGTATAATAATGCTATGTCGTTTGTATCCTTTGGTACCACTGCTGAGCTACTACCGAGCCATGGGCCTTACTGTTTTAAAATCAATCCCCTTTATATGCCAGAAAAGAGGAAAACAGTTCATATGGCCAATTATGCAGTACATCTTAGAATTTTCAGAGGCAAATGATTTAAGGCTACTGAATGATGCTAATCACGAACTGAGAGAAGATACCCTCAGTCCTTTATATCGTTTACTATATCATCACAATCCTTACTGCACTCTTATAAATCAATGCACCAGAAAGTAATTGAAGAGAAAAAATCCGCTCTAAAAGAAAATCGTCGTCAAATGGAATTGGTAATGCGTTTCTATCATGAACCTTCCTCAGATCCAAGACGTTATAATGACCCCACATGTTCAGAAATTGCTGCTGTATTTGGAACTGTTGATGGAGCTCCACCAACTCATCGACACATTGCAGTATATGAGAGAGAAGGTGGCTTGACGAAAGTTGATTCTGATAGTATGCACTGAAATCCTGTGTGTTATTCCTTGATTTGGCCTTGCGGAGAGTCTGGTTGGCACATTTCAATGCCAACTGCTGGAGTGAGACAAACTAAAATACGTCATACTGTAACAATGCGTGAGTATATTCTGTACAGAATTGCCATTCGAGGTCTAGGAGCTGAGTTCGATTTCAATCCCGTTATTAACGCTGGTAAATTGACTCAACAGCTATTCGTGGATTATTACTGTCGTATGGAAGGCGACCGGTTAAAATATATACGTCATCAACAAACGAAGTTGCGAGTTGATACATATGCTGGTTTAGCAGACGCCTTGCATGTACGAGCAGAAAATGAAAATCTCAGAATCGGTCGTATTGTAGTTTTGCCATCGTCTTTTACAGGTCGCCCAAGGAAAATATTGCAAAATTATCAGGATGCGATGGAGATAGTGAGGAAGTTTGGAAAGACAGATTTATTCATTGCGTTCACCTATAATGCGGGCTGGCCAGAAATACTTAACAGCATTCAACTCTGGGAAACGGCTAATAATAGGCCTGATATTGAAGTGAGAGTTCTCCATTGCAAAGTAAAGGAATTGCTACGATTGATTAATGTTAAGGAAATTTTCGGTAAAAGAATATCTATATACAGTGGAATTTCAAAAACGAGGTCTCCCGAACATCCATTTACTCTTAACATTAACGGAAGATTGTAAGTTTCGAGAAATTTCTGACATTGACAGTGTGGTGTCAGCCGAAATACCAGATCTCCAGGATGAAGCGCAATACGAGTTGGTAAGGAGTCATATGGTACATGGTCCTCGCGGATCTTTGAATCCTTCTTCAGTCTGTATGAAAGATGGCGTATGTAAGAAATATTTCCATAAACAGATTCAGGAAGAGGCCTAAGATAATGCCAATGGTTATCCTTCGTATAGGAGAACAAATAATGGACGGATTATTATAAAAACAATTCGAGGCATTGACATTGAAATCTATAGTCGATTCATTGTTCCCTACAATCCATTTCTTTTACTTTACTTGCAAGCTCGTATTAATGTTGAAATACGTTCAAGTGTTCGGATGTTAAATACATCCACAAGTATCTTATATATTAAAATCCACAAGTATGTGTATAAAGGTCATGACTGCTGCATTGTTAAAATATGTACTGAAGGCGAAACGGTGAACTACGATGAAATTACTTCTTTCCTAAATGCTAGCTAGATATGTTGGTCCAACAGAAGCCGCTTTCAGAATATTTTCATTTCACATGCATGAAGAGTCACATTCTATCGTGCGATTACCAGTTCACTTGCCAAACTTGCAAAATATCTATCTTAAAAATGATAACGCTCCTGATATTTTACTTCAAGCACAGTTGCGCAACACGGAATTACAAGCGTGGTTCAAGTTAAATCAAGATTCGCAAGCCAGAAGTCCGTATATATATCCTGAAACACCAATACATTACGTCTGGAATAAGAGCAACTGCCAGTGGCAAAAAAGAAAACATGTTTCAAAAACTATAGGCAGAATGTACAATGTTTCGCCTACAGAAACAGAAAGGTTTACGCCTGTTATTGCTTCACGTCATAGGTGCTACCAGCTTCCAGGATCTACGAACATACAAAGCAGTTGTCTATTCTACTTTTAAAGAAACAGCTAAGGAGCGAGGTTTGCTGATTGACGATTCTGAATGGCAGCGTTGTTTGACATAAGCGTCAAAATTTCAGAAGCCTTCTCAGTTACGACAACTATTTTCTTACATATGTATCTTTCAGACCCCTTCAAATGTAAGATAGTTATGGGACATTTTCAAGAATTCATTATCAGATGTTTATCTGCAGTTTCACGAACCTAACATTGCATATCAGTTCACTCTTATACATATTTCTAATACATTAAAGCTCCATGGTCTTCCCATTACTTCTCTCGAATTGCCTGCTATTATTGATAATTTCCCTCAGATATATTTACCAATGAATTATCCAAAACTTAATGAGGATCAATTAAGTCGGATGATAAACCAAGCAAATGGAAACCAAACGGCTATAATTACAGTAATTTCGGGGTTAGTACAAAACAGCAATGAAAGGATGAGTAATGCATATTTCATTGACGGTCCAGGGGGCACCGGGAAAACATTTCTTTACCAATGCTTGATTCACAGTTGCACAAATTTGGAGTTAAATGTAGTTTCTGTTGCATGGACTGGTATTGCAGCAATGTTACTACCTCAGGGGCGCATTGTACACAGCCAGTTCAAGTTACCTGTACATTTACATAAAAGTTCTGTATCAGGAATAAAAGTTAACAGCAAGGAAGCTTTTTATATTCGTTCACCAAAACTTATCATCTGGGATGAAGTCCCTAGGCTAATAAGCACCCGTTGATGTGTGTAAATCGGTTGTTCAAGGACATCATGGATAACGACGTGCCTTGCGGAGGAAAAAAATCATCTTAGGTGGAGATTTTAGGCAGGTATTTCCTGTTGTGCCTCACGCATCTAAAGTAGCATCAGTCCAAATGTCAGTAAGGTTCTCTCCTTTGTGGCCATTATTCAAAATTTTTAAACTCAACTAAAATATGCGAGTGGACACAGATCAACGTGACTTTGCAAACTTCTTGATACAAATTGGTAACGGTGAATACCCTCACGTCGATGGAGAAAATTCAGAATTAGTCCCACGCTGAAAAATATTTCACGCTTTTCAAAAATAGCAATTTTAGCACATAAAAATGATCATTGTAAAGAAATCAATGACAAAGTTTTAGACCTAATCCCAGGATCATCGAGAACTTACATCAGTGTGAATAATTTGATTACTGAAGATGAGAGTGAATTTCTACAATTCCCAATATAATTTTTAGACAGCATAGGCATAAGTGGATTGCCACCTCATATCCTTCGACTAAAAGAAGGCTCAATTGTGATTTTGTTGAGAAATATTAATGTTTCCCAAGGTCTGTTGAACGTTACTAGACTGTTGGTTTGGAAGATGCATGACAATTGCTTACACCTGGAAATTATTACTGGCGTAAATGTTGGACACAATGTCCTACACCCTCGCCTTGACCTTACGCCATCAGATAATTATATGCCATTTACCTTCAAAAGGACGCAGTTTCCAGTACGTTGGCTTTTTGTATATCTATCAATAAAGCACAAGGTCAAGCACTAGATCAAGTAGGCATTTATTTACCTCAACCGGTGTTTGGCCACGGACAACTTTACTGTATGCAGCACTATCGCGAGCAAAATCCTTTCATGACGTCAAAGTTCAAATAGAACTAAAAGGCAAGCGAACAGCAAATGTCGAATGGAAGGAAGTACTATTAGAATTTTGAAACGAATGTTGCGGAGGAGCACAGACCTCAGCAAACGGGGCACAGATTAAATAACATTTATAAAAGGACGTCCGCATCCCTAATACGATAACTGTCCTGTGGTAATGGTTTAAAAAAAACTATTGTCCTACATCGGTGATTACTATCCTACATCCTGTTATTTCATTCCCTCAGTTCCATAACAAAGATATACTCAATCTAATTTACAGCTTAATAAATATTAATTCCTTCTGTGTGAGTTATCTTTTCATTTCTCATCAATCGCCTTTACTTACTATTCTATCCGTAGGGGTGGAGGCGATAGCTGTCTTTACAGAGATGTGCAAATTATTAGATTCGATGTCAGTTTTCCAAAATTGCATTTTTACTTTTCATGGTTTAATGCACTAAGTATGTTTGCAAGGCGATGAAATTACTTCAAATGTTTAACCAAGACTCCTAAGTATATTTTCACTAACAGAGGAGCCTTGCAAATGCAAAATGCCACACGTTTCGTTTTCATTACTTCACTCTACTTTACGTGTGAATTTAGAGCGGAGGGATTTGGGATCTTTTAACTGATGAACGCTATTGAACTATTCAAAGATTCATGAACTATGCATTGAAATCACCTGACTTGAATTCTAAAGTCAATGAAAAATTGAAAATGGACCCAGCTCAGATATCCCTCGGAATCCAATAATCTGAAAGTTTCCAGACGCAATTCCTTATGGGAAAAGGTGTAATTCCACGGGAGAGGAAACACTACTAAGTAGGACAACAAAAGAAGTTGGTCAATAAAATGATTTTGAATACAGTGAAACCCCTCAAATCCGAACCCCGGAAATCCGAAATCCCGGGTAATCCAGACGACTTCTTTCCGACAATTTTAAGTTAGAAAAACACACGCAAAAAAGGGAAAATTATTTAGTCATAAAACAATTATATATTCGAAATTAAAACCTTAATTTACTTAATTATTTGAGAAATTAACAAAGAAGTACAGTTAACATACTTGACAAACACGCTACAAACTTATCTCATCCAGGATTGAAAAACGGAATAGTTGGTTGTTGTAATTCTGTACGTTAATCACTTTGCAAAAACAATGAAATGACAATAGAAACACACAAAATGTCACTTAATCTTTCACTAGAAATCAGTTATCTTCAATTGTCGAAGTGATGAAAATCTTCCCGCGGTGACAATTGAGTGCCAGCGTCGCTGCAGCGTGTTGTTCTACGAAGCACAATGCGACGTCAAGAGCAGATGTAGCTTCAGTATAAGTCACATTGTCTGTCGAAGTTTCTTCATCCTCACTGTCACTAGCCTATCTCGCTCAATGTACAGTGCGATACCGTAACGAAGGCTGGTTATTATGTTGGGTTATGCAAATTTTTCGGCTAATCCGAACAAATTGAAATCCGAACAAGCTACAGCCCCAATTAGTTCGGATTTGAGGGGTTTCACTGTAAAAGTAATTACGACTAATTAAAATTATTTATTTAATTCTATTAATTTGCACACCTCTATATGTTAACCAAGAGTTACATCTCTAAATTCAAATATAAAATACCCATCTTTTATTTTAAATTTATACCATTGTTCGTAAGTAGACAAAACACCAAATTGTACCGCTGTAGCCTTAAATCGTGTGGATTTCTCTATCTACTTAGTATAAAACAAAGTTCCCAATTCTTGGATGTAACGGGTAATCTCGAGAGCAACTTGATGGATTTTTATGCGGTTTTCACCATTCTGTAAAGGATTTCTCGATGAAGGATTAGGTAGAAAAACATTTATTTATGACCAAAAGAAGCCGAGCATTTACGATTTCAGTGAATTGAGTTGAAGAAAAACCTAACGTGCATGTGTCTTCTTTTTTAAATCGAAATTCTCTGAGAATTGTTCAGCATGAAAAGTTCTGCAAGAAAAGTCCGCGACTGCTCCAACATCGACCACTATAAGTGTTTTTACGTTTTCATTTCATCCAGCAATCTCCATTAAGTGGAAATTTAAATTACTAGCTTCAGAGCGAGTTTACGAGCTTGCGAGCGACCTATCACCCTAGCTTCAGCCAGCATCAAACTGCCGAGTCGTGTCGAGTTAATTCTTCAGAGAAGAGCATAGCTTATGTGTTTGGATTTAGCTGTTCACCTCGGCCTGACGTCCGTGCGCCTTTTAAGCTTACGCAGGATAAATAGTGGGACACACACACAGAGGACAGGCAGACACTCACACATTTGATCTCATAAGTCTACTTCATCATTTACCCAAAAGCGACGGTACCGTAAATGTCTGTTCAGGTCACTAGCCTGAAGACATGCAAATGTCATATGGACAGAAGAGCTGTAGGACTGTTGAAGTTAAAAATAATTATTTATTCATTAAAAGAAAAATAAATTCACTCAATACATATCAAAATCAAAATCACTTGGTATTATCTCTTCAAGAGTCACTCACAAAATAATCAACTCAAAAACACATAAAAATCAAATCACTTGGTATTGTATCTTCAAGTGTCACTCATAAAATAAAAATCACCATTAAAAATCATCAAAATTCACTCTAATGTCATTTCATTGTTCCGTGAAGTTTCGTGAATACTTTGTCTTGCTCAAATTAAACTATTACCATTTTTGTTTATTTCACTCAGGCGTCGAGCGCGCCTATCATTTAAATCATATAATTTCTCCAAGGCTTTGGACATTTACGTTCATTTCATTTACCCTTCAGGGTTTCTTTTATCCTTTATGTTTACTTAAATATTTATTTATTTATCATTTATTAAGTCCTTTGGATCTTAATAATATTTCTTCACAAAGCCTTAGATTTTAAACATAATACAATACTGTACAAAAACATGCCATGTCTGTGATCGAACCCGTAACTCTCCAGTTACTCTCCATGCATCTAGGTGATTTGCTTTGTGCTGTACTGTGCACTGTACTGTTTATTGCTGTGGGATATTTATTTATAACAAATTCCATTATTTCTTAACCCGTTATTTGTTTATTCATGAAAGAAGGAATTTTCTTTATCAACAATCTATTATTTGACAAATCCGTCAAATTTGTATATAGCATTTCAAACTTTGACTTGGGATGAAATTTTCATTCCCATAAATAATTCTACCATTAGTTTTTGCTTGCACCTTTTGTTTTAAATTTTATAATTTCCGTGTAACAGGTCCTCTTTCCACCAGTCTCGGCTCGACCCTAGTTGACGACCGGACTCATTAAGATGTTTCCTTTTTCTCCCCCACAAGGGCAAGACCGGGTACACAAGCCGCCCCCTCCTCCTATGGTACTTCACAACTAGATTTACGATGGCTAGCCGACACTCCTTGCTTTCACGCTAGGGTAGCTTTTAAACATATGATTTCCAAGACTTACAATTCATTTCACTACTGATATTTGTTCCGTTCTTATTTAATTATTATTATTTATCTTTCGCTCCCAGGATATGAATATTTGATTCGGAGAGGCTGTACGGTATTTTATTGTTACAACTTTTTACGACGCTTGTAATGCCCCTGACAACAATACCTATATTTCAATAATGCCTTTTACACAACAATATCTTCCTATAATAATACCTAGCTGGGATACCCATCCTGCAGCAGGATTTACATAACTTTCGACGCTTCATTAAACAATTGATTCGGTGGGAATTTTATTCATCCACAATACAACAATGCCTTTCACAACAATATCTCCATATATTCGACGCTTCATTTAACTACATTCGGTGGGAATCTATTCTTCCACAATACTCAACAATACACGAAGTTTCATTAGGCAAAAATATACGAGGCTTCTACATTTCAACAATATATTCGGTGGGAATTTACCTCCACGCATTTCGACGATTTTTACTACATTTCCACCTCACGAATAATTCTATCCTGGCTTAACGCATATTTATATTCAACTTGAAACTATACTTTATTATTTTTTATTGGCCCTTACGGCAATGCAACTTGCTTAGATACTTTACGACATTCGCCTGATTTCGGCATTCCTACTATTCATTTCACAACCTTGGCACAGTAGCCTATAAGGTAATACATTCGTTCTTGGATGTTTTATTTCACCATTGACTTGGATATTTATCATTTATTTAATTTATTAACATATTATTTCTCGCTCTAATTTTCATTTTTGAGTTCCTAGACACGGATCTTTAAATATAACTTTCTTCTTTAACTTGATTATTATTATTTGCGTTCTTATTATTCCATATTTTAACTCATCTCATTATGACGCTCTATTCTTTTGTTATCTGTTATTTGGTATACAATTTAACCATTATTATTTAACTTATCCCTTCGATCTTTTAGCCTACTTTTCACATTTTGCAAAAATGAGGAAAAAGTAGACTTATGAGATCGATCCGGGAAAATGTGTGTCTGTCTGTCTGGCTGTGTGTGTGTGTGTGTGTGTGTCCCCCCTATCAACTCCTAAACGGCCGCAGCAATCAAAACCACATTTAGTATGAGTAAAGATGTGCACCGGAATATCGCACGTCCATATTTGAAAATGATGTCAGTGCTACCAACTGCTGAAAAAACGCACTAGAAATTTGAGCTCCATGTTGGATATCTCGCAAGGTATGCATGGGAGCTATTCCAAAATTGGTACACAAGCAGATAATACTATTTCAATTTAATTCTCAGGAGGCCAACAATGACAGTGTAGCCAAAATAATTTTAAGCCTTCTAATAGGTCCAATGTTTAAATGCATATAACTTCTACACTATCAATTGGATTTCAACCAAATTTTGTATGTAATATCTGTACATAAACAGATATGATTGAGCGTATTCTTAAGAGCCACCAGGGCTGCCAACTGTTAATAATTGCTCTCTCTATTTTTTTATCCAAATACCAATATATCAGAAAGTATGCAAGCCAACAGCTTTAAACTATGCACGCGTATATTCTGACATTTTAGATTAATTTTGAGTAACTTATATACGTCAGTTCTACCAACATGATTATAAGCCTGCTGATAGTACCAATTTTTAAATACATGTAACTTCTATACTATCAGTTGGATTACAACCAAATTTCGTATGTGCTCTTTACTTATTCTGAAAGGGAGTAGCAGCCTTTCAGAATAAATCAATTCTTTACTAGTCTTATAGACGGTTAAGATATTGATAATATAAGCCAATAATGGCTACACTGCGTCCTGCTGCACGGCTGAAAGCAACGGGAAACTACAGCCGTATGCTATTCCCGAGGATATGCACCTCTCTATGCATAATTACATGTGATGATGGCCTCCTCCCTTGTAAAAATTCAATCCGGAGGTAAACTAGTCCCCCGTTCGGATCTCCGGGTGGGGACTACTCGAGAGGGGGTTAACATCACAGAAGTGACAAAGAGGAAATCTGACATTCTACGGATCGGAGCGTGGAATGTTAGAAGTCTGCTAGGAAGTGGAAGGTTAGAAAACTTAGAAAGGGAAATGGATAGGTTGAGGTTGGATTTGGTTGGGATTAGTGAAATGCGCTGGCAGGAAGAACAGGACTTTTGGTCAGGAGACTATAGGGTCATTAGCACTAAATCAAACAATGGCCAAGCAGGGGTTGGCCTCATATTGAGTAGGAAACTTGGACAGCGGGTGGAATATTATGAGCAATTTAGTGAACGGATTATTGTAGCAAAAATCAATACAAAACCTACCTGCACTACAGTGGTACAAGTCTATATGCCTACCAGTCAAGCTGATGATGAGGATGTTGAAAAGGTCTACGAAGAAATAGACGAAATTCTGAGGTATATCAAGGGTGATGAAAATGTTATAGTAATGGGAGATTGGAATGCTGTGGTAGGAAAAGGGAGAGAAGGGAAGATAGTAGGAGATTTCGGATTAGGTGAAAGGAATGATCGAGGAAGCAGGCTGGTAGAATTCTGCACCGAGCATGAATTGGTCATAGCTAACACCTTATTCAATAACCACAATAGAAGAATATACACATGGATGAGACCAGGAGATACAGGGCGTTACCAAATCGACTTCATTATGGTCAAGCAGAGGTTTCGAAACCAGATTTTGGATTGTAAAACATATCCTGGTGCTGACATAAACTCTGATCACAATCTGGTTGTAATGAAATGCAGATTAAAGTTGAAGAAACTGAAGAAAAGTCAAAAGCCAAAAAGGTGGGCAATAGACAGACTGAAAGAGAAGGATGTAAACGAAAGATTCAAGAAGAGTATAAAGGAAGGACTAATGAAAAACCCTAAACAAACTTCAATTGCAGACGAATGGGCACTTTTGAAGAATGAAATTACAAAATCCGCAGAAGAAAACATTGGTAGGAAAGAAAGAATAGGTAGAAAACCGTGGATCACTCAGGATATACTAGAATTGATGGATGAAAGGCGGAAACACAAGAATCTAAGAGATGAAAAGGGGAAAGCAGAATACAGACGTCTGAGAAATGAGGTTAACAAGAAGTGCAAGGAAGCGAAAGAAGAATGGTTGAAGGAGAAATGTGCAGGTATAGAAAATTGTCTGAAATTAGGAAAAGTAGACACAGCTTATCGAAGGATTAAGAATACTTTTGGGGAAAAGAAGACTAAGTGCTGTAATATTAAGGACACAAATGGAAAGCCTCTAACAGATAGGGAAGAAAAGGTTGAGAGATGGAAAGCTTACATAGAGAGTTTGTATAAGGGAAAGGAGATTGAGAATCATGTAATGGAAAGGGAGGAGGAAATTGATGAGGATGCGAAAGGAGATTTAATATTGAGATCAGAATTTGATAGAGCTTTGGAAGACTTAAGCAGGAACAAAGCACCAGGCATAGATGATATACCGATTGAGTTGCTACGCTGCATAGGAGATGAAGGTCTGATCAGGTTATTTCACTTGGTGTGTAGGATTTATGAGACAGGTGAGGTACCCCCTGATTTCAAGAAGAATGTAATCATCCCTATACCAAAGAAAGTGGGAGCTGACAGATGTGAAGATTACCGTACAATCAGCTTGATTACTCATGCTTCAAAGATCCTGTCTAGAATAATTTACAAGAGGATTGAAAGCCAGATAGAAACGGAGTTGGGTGAAGACCAGTTTGGTTTCAGGAGAAATGTAGGAACAAGGGAAGCTGTACTAAGTCTTAGGCTGATTTTAGAAGGTAGAATAAGGAAAGATAAGAGAACGTTCATGGCTTTTGTAGACTTAGAAAAGGCTTTTGATAACGTTGATTGGACTAAATTGTTTGACATTTTGAAATCAATTGGAATAAAGTACAGGGATAGGAGGGTGATATACAATCTGTACAGAAACCAGACAGCAGTCATTCGAGTTGAAGGACATGAGAGAGAAGCTGGTATTCAGAAAGGTGTAAGGCAAGGCTGCAACTTATCACCCATACTTTTCAATCTTTACATTGAACAAGCAATGAAGGAAATTAGGGAAAAATTTAAAGTGGGGGTGAAGATTCAAGGAGAAATAATTTCAACTCTGAGATTTGCTGATGACATAGTCATCTTGGCCGACAAGCCTGAGGATTTGAATGATTTTTTGAATGGTATGGACTCCGTCTTAGAGAAAGAATTCATGATGAAAATTAATAAATGTAAAACAAAAATACTGGAATGCAGCCGAAATAAATCAGAAACCTCTATGGAGATCAAATTGGCTGGTGAAAAGCTGAAGGAAGTAGGAGACTTCTGTTACTTAGGAAGCAGAATAACCAGTGATGGACGAAGCAAAGAGGATATTAAAAGTAGGTTGGCTCAGGCAAAGAAAGCATTTCTACAAAAAAGGAATCTGCTGACATCGAATATAGATTTAGGTATTAGGAAGTCATTTTTGAAAGCCTTTATCTGGAGCGTGGCGCTCTATGGAAGTGAAACTTGGACTATTGGTGCAGCAGAAAAGAGGAGAATTGAAGCATTTGAAATGTGGTGTTACAGGAGAATGATGAAGATCAGATGGGTAGATAGGGTTACAAACAAAGAGGTATTAAGACGAGTGGGAGAGGAGAGATGTTTCTGGCGACTGCTAATGAAGAGAAGAGATAGGTTGGTAGGACACATACTAAGACACCCAGGAATAGCAAGCTTAGTTATGGAAGGAAGGGTCGAGGACAAAAACTGTAGGGGTAGACCAAGGTTAGAATATGTTAAACAGATTGCCTCCGATGTAGGGTGTCGGAGCTATGTAGAGATGAAACGATTAGCTCAGGACAGGGAGGCATGGAGAGCTGCATCAAACCAGTCAAAAGACTGAAGACTCAAACAACAACAACATGTGTACCATAACAGTTATGACTATAAGTATTGTTAAGAGCAATCAGGGCTGCCAATTGTTAATAAATGCTGTCTATAATTTTTTACCCTAATATCAATATATCAGAAAGTTTGCAAGCCAACAGCTCTATACTTTGCACACGTATAGCACCTGACATTCTAGATTAATTTGGAGTAATTAATACAAGGCAGTGCTGCCAACATGATTCTATGCCTGCTGATATGTCCAATTTTAAAATACATGTAACTCCTATACTAACAAATGGATTTCATCCAAAATTGGCACAACAAGTTATCATAATATTTCAGATTATTTCTGACCAGCACACGCATGGTGTTGTTGGCAACATGCTTTTACGCATGCTGATAGATCCAGTGTCTAACTGCATGTAACGTCCATTGGATTTCAACCTAATTTTGTATTCTGTACCTTAAGAGATGGAACTAGGAATATATTCAGTCACCAGGGCTGCCGACTGTAGTGCTCTATTAGGCTAAATTATACCAGGTATATTTTGAACTAATTTGATATTTCGATATTACCAACTTAATTTTGTCATTATTCTAGGTAGGTTCATATACTGTAGAATAATCATTGGCATGAAAAGTAGGCTGTATAGTTATTCACGGAACTTCTTGTATAATTATATTATGGTGCGTATTTACTTCATAACTAGGCAACAATTTAAGCCGTTTAAGTCATTATTTTATTCCTTCTTTCAAATTCATTTAACATGTATTTCGTTATCGGACTTCCATTCATTTATTTTTACTGATTCCAACAATGCTTTATTTCCACCGAGGTGGTCCTCGTGATAACCATCATCTTTTTCAATATTTCAATTATTTGCATATTCATTTCATCAATGAATCATTCGTCAAACTCCCTAGTCGTCGAATGGTTCTATTGATATTCGCGCACAGTACAACAACAAAGAAATATTAATAACGTTTCATCAACTCACCCAGGCGATGACTCCATTCTTAGATAGACTCAACCATCATGCTGCATATCTAATCTTCCATCACAACACTTTTCCCTGACATTTTTAGCCTACTTTCGATTTTTGCAAAAAATGAAAGTAGACTTTTGAGATCAACACAGGGCGAAAAAAGTGTGTCTGTCTGTGTGTGAGTGTGTGCGAGTCTGTGTGTGTGTGTGTGTGTGTGTGTGTGTGTGTGAGTGTGTGTACTCTGACTGTCTGTCCCCCTATCAATTCGAACACGGTGAACGCGAATTGAACGAAATTTGGTACAAAGGTAGCACTAGCAAAGGACACCTCATTGTCATGTTTTATATCGCCGCCATCTTGACGGAAACGTAATGGCGGCCACACAAATGTTCAAAGCTTAAATCAAATTACGACTAACCTAATCATCCGATCTCTACCAAATTTTGCAACAACATACATTTATGGGCGGAGCATCCTTTGACCAAACTAATAGGTCATCAGCCTAATAGTTTGCGGATGGCGGCCATATTTGTGTGAAAATCGATTCCCCCTACCAATTCGAACACGGTGAAACCGAATGGAACGAAATTTGGTACCGAGGCAGTACCAGCAAAGGGCACCTCAGTATCATGTTTTATATCACCGCCATCTTGACGGAAACGTAATGGCGGCCACACAAATGTTCAAAGCTTAAATAAAATTACGACTAGCATAATCATCCGATCTCGACCAAGTTTTGCAACAACATACCTTTATGGAGGAAGCATCCTTTGACCAAATTAATAGGTCATTAGCCTAAAAGTTTGCGGATGGCGGCCATCTTTGTGTGAAAATCGATTCCCCCTATTAATTCAAACACAGTGAAACCGAATGGAACGAAATTTGGTACAGAGATAGCACTAGCAAAGGGCACCTCAATGTCATGTTTTATATCACCGCCAATTTGACAGAAACGTAATGGCCGCCACACAAATGTTCAAAGCTTAAATCATATTACGACTCACATAATCATCCGATCTCTACCAAATTTTGCAACAACATACCTTTATGGAGGGAGCATCCTTTGACCAATCTAATAGGTCATTAGCCTAATAGTTTGCGGATGGCGGCCATCTTTGTGTCAAAATCGATTCCCCCTATTAATTCGAACACGGTGAAACCGAATGGAACGAAATTTGGTACAGAGGTAGCACTAGCAAAGGACACCTCAGTGTCATGTTTTATATCACCGCCATCTTGACGGACACGTAATCGTGGCCACCTAAATGTTAAAAGCTAAAATGTAATTACGACCAACCTAATAATCTAGTCTCTACCAAATTTTGCAACAACATATCTTTATTTGGGAAGCATATTCAGACCAAACTGCAAGATCATCAGCCCAATAGTTTGCATATGGTGGCCAAGTATGTGTGCAAATCGATTCCCCCTATCAATTCACACACGGTGAAACCGAATTGAACTAAATTTGATACAGAGGTAGCACTAGCAAAGGGCACCTCAGTATCATGCTTTATATCGCCGCCATCTTGACGGAAACGGAATGACGGCCACCCAAATGTTAAAAGCTTAAATCAAATTACGACCATCCTAATAATTTGATCTCTACCAGATTTTGCAACAACATGCCTTTCTGTGGAAAGCGTCTTATGACTGACTACAAGGTCATCAAACCCAATAGTTTGCAAATAGCGGCCATGTATGAGTGCAAATCCATTCCCCATATCAATTCAAACACGGTGAAACCGAATTGAATGACATTTCTTACAGAGGTAGCACTTGCAAAGGGCACCTCATATTCATGTTTAATATCCCTATAGCACGTTGTATTTCAACAAGCTACTACAACCAACATTCAATTATACTCCTTGAAAAGGACAAAGAGTTATAACAATACCCATGCATTTAGGAGAAAGTAGGCTATATGTTCTTTACTGAACATCTTGTTATATTATACTTATACATTATTACACTGACACATAAAAACACATTAAAACACTTTAACATTATAGCATTTTTCTTCTTCACACGCACCCCTATCTCAGAGCTTTGGCAGTGATTTTTCGCATCGGATGATCCCAGACGATACCTCGCGTTTCTGCTTTGAACGTGCTAATTTGCTCCTTTTTCGCTCATCGAAGTTCCTGATTTCCTGTCCTCCGTGAAAGTCTCTAAATCCGCGCTCCTGCTCACTCGCTCCTGCTGAATCCTCAATATAAATGTTCCTCGTGTTCACCCTCACTCATTCCGTGATCTTTCTTCGCTTTAATGATATAGTTCCTAGCTTGGTCTCCAGTTCGAGAACCTTAACTTGTCTAGCTCGTATTTTTGACGCTTTTTATCTTGAGTCTCGAACCCGCAGTCTTCTAGGTCCCTACTCATGTACTTCGTGATTAATTCTTGTTGATATTATTCCTTTCTAGGATTCGCTGCTTTATACTGTCTTTATATATTTATGTTTCGTGTTCCTAAGACGCCGATTTCTAATTTTTAAGTACTGTCTCTTCAAAACTTCAAGTTCCGTAACTATCACTCTTATTTCGCGTCTTTTCGTATACTTTCTCCTGCAGCTATTCGTTTTAGAATCCTCTAACTTATTTAAGTTTCCACTGTTAATCTATTCTGACTGGTGATGTGTAGCGCACCTGGCCTACAGTATTTAATGTTCTACTTGTATTTTGGCTAGCCTACACTGAGGTCTAGATAAATGTCTTATAACGCTGCCTCCATCAGGAGTCCGTGATGATAACTGTGATTTTCTATGTATCGTTGCGCCTTCCTGAGGCTTGACGAACTATCGTATAGCGTGCGTCTCCCCGAGGCTTAATTCGAACTGTGTCTTTTGACTGTTGATTGAAGTCGAACTGTAGACTGTCATATACTCGAACCAACGTACAGCACCTCCACTGGCCTGCTAATACTGAAGACTGACTTTCTGCCGCCTGATATCGAACTGTAGACCGTTGTGTACTTTAACTGACGTACAGAGCCTCCCCAGGCCTGCTAATAACTGAAGACTGATATCTCGTGCAGCACCTCCACGGGCCTGCTACAACTTGAAAACTACATGACCACTGCTTGCAATGGCTTCCTTTATATGCGATTCTTAGAAAATAAAGTACTTTGCTTATGTAGCAAAAAATATCTCCTAAACCATTTGAGGTATCCTTTCGAAAATTTCCCATTTTAAAACTCGTTTTCCGAATGTCCCTATTCTGTAAAGTTTTTTCAGATTCGATCATGGGGATGTATTTATTTAAATTAAATTAGCTCCTCATCTGTGTGGGAGTGTATTCTTTTTGGGCTGGGTGAATTCCCTTTCGTAATCTGCTGACATTGCTTTCTTATCTCGCGCGTTGTTGAATAACTTTTATTGTTCTATAAATTTCCTTTTCCAAAACAAATGACATTTACGGAGAGTTTTCTTAAAAATGTTGGTTATTTTGGCTAATATCCATGATTTCTGCCAATTTCTCAATTCCGCCCTCGCGCGACGTTGTCAATTTCTTGATGAATTGGCGCTTTCTGTCTGATATCTTGCATCTCTCTCTTACAGTCGGTTCTTCCCCTGGGTCTATTTTTAACTATGTGTAACCCATTATAGCTGACTGTGCAATGACATCATCTTTGCAGCTGCTGTGTTACCCCATACTCCTTTATCAGCTATGTGCGTCACTCATATGTGCTCTTTGATGCTTTAAAAATTTGTAAAAACGTCCTTATTTCTCGTTTTACTGACTGGTTGTGGGTTCAGAGCCTGTGCCAAAATCCATTTGGGCACAATAGGTGTTCGAGCGTTTCTTCATAAATCCAATTTAAGGGGCCAATGAGGAGGGGTAAAATTCTGGTAACAAATAATTGAAAGAAAATAACCTGACTGACTCACTCACCCATCATCGTCCAGCGAAAACTATTGAAGTTGGAAACATAAAATTTTGGGAATATGTTCGCTGTATGTCGAAAACGTCAACTAAGGAAGGATTTTTGTTTATTCGGATTCTGAAGAGGTGTTAAGGGGGTAAACGTGCATTTCATTGAATAACGATATCTCACGAGTTGTTTATTTGGGGGATGTGATATTCGGTATATAAACTAATCATTAAAAATAAGCAGACATATCTCTAAGGGTTTATCGATGTGGTGTATATTATGAGGTGAAAGGGGTGAAAATTGGGGGTTGAAGGATTCTTAACGGAGCGTGTATCTCTTAAACGACATATGCGAGAAGTTTGAAATTCAGCGGAAAAAAAACAGCTTAAATATAAGTAAATAGGTGTTCGACCGTTTTTTTTTTTTCATAAATCTAATTTAAGGGGCCCTTGGAGAGGGATGAAATTCTGGGGGGGGGGGAACAGGAAATAAAGTGTTCTAACTGATTAACTCACTCACTCATCAAACTCAGGTGGGAAGAACAGCTTAAAAATAAGAAAGTAGGTGTTCGACCGTTTTTTTTTTTTCATAAATCCAATTTAAGGGGTTCATGAGAGGGGTGAAATTCTGAAAAATATATGAAAGAAAATGTCCTGAATCACTCACCCACTCATCATCGCCCAGCCAAAATTAATGAAGTTAGAAACATTAAATTTTGGGGTTATGTTCGTTGTATGTCGAAAACGTCCACTAAGGAAGGATTTTTGGATATTCAGGTTCTAAAGGGGTGTTAAGGGGATAGACCTGCATTTAATTGAATAACAATATCTCCCGATTGGTTTTTCTTGGGGCATGCGATACTCGGCATATAAACTAATCGTTAAGAATAAGAAGACACATGTCTGAGGGTTTTTCGATGAGGTGTATGTGTGAAAAGTGGGGGTTGAAGGATTCCAACGCAGCAAGTATCTCTTAAAAGACAGAGGCATAAAGTATGAAACCCAGGGGGAGAAATCAGCTTGCAAAATAAGTAAATAGGTGGTCGACCGTTTTTTCATAAATCCAATTTAAGGGGCCCATGGGGAGGGGTGAAATTCTGGGGAAAGAAGTCCACTACGGAAGGATTTAAGGATATTCACTCATCATTCTTCAGCCAAACCTATTGCAGTTAGAAACTTGAAATTTTGGGGATATGTTCGTTGTATGTCGAAAACATACACTAAGGATGAATTTTTAGATATTCATGTTCTGAAGGGGTGATAAGGGGGTTGAACTTGCATTTCATTGATTAACAATAACCCCAAAAGTTGTTTAATTTGGGGATGTGATATTCGGCATATAAATTAATCAATAAAAATAAGCATACTCATGTCTAAGGGTTTATCGATATGGTGTATACTATGAGGTGAAAGGGGTGAAAATTGGGGGGTTGAACCATTCTTAACGGAGCGTGTATCTCTTAAACGACATTAGCGAGAAGTTTGAAATTCAGCGGAAAAAATCAGCTTAAAAATAAGTAAATATGTGTCCTACCGTTTTTTTCATATATCCAATTTAAGGGGTTCATGGGGAAGGGTGAAATTTCCAAAAATAAATGAAAGAAAATGTCCTGACTGACTCACTCACTCATCATCGCCCAGCCAAAATTATCGAAGTTAGAAACATGAAATTTTGGGGATATGTTCGTTGTATGTCGAAAACGTCCACTAAGGAAAGATTTTTGAATATTCAGGTTCTAAAGGGGGGTTAAGGGGGTAAACGTGTATTTTATTGAATAACAATATCTCACGAGTGGTATCATTTGGGGATGTGATACTTGGCATATAAACTAATCATTAAAAATAAGCTGACACATGTCTAATGGTTCTTCGATGAGTGAAAGGGGGGAAAAGTGGGGGTTGAAGGATTCCTATCGGAGCGTGCATCTCTTAAACGACATAGGCGAGGAGTTTGAAACTCAGAGTAAAACAATCAGCTTAATAATAAATAAATAAACTGGTGTTCGACCATTTTTTTTTTCATAAATCCAATTTAAGGGGCCCATGGGGAGGGGTGAAATTCTGGGGGAAAAAAGTCCACTAAGGAAGGATTTTTGGATATTCAGATTCATCGACCAACCAAAACTATTAAAGTTAGAAGAATGATATTTTGGGGATATGTTCGTTGTGTGTCGAAAACGTCTACTAAGGAGGGATTTTTGGATATTCAGGTTCTAAAGGGGTGTTAACGGGGCTAAACCTGCATTTCATTGAATAAGAATATGACACGACTATGACGCGAGCGAAGCCGCGGGTATCTGCTAGTTTATATATAACAAGTAGTTCCGTGAGGAACTATACAGCCTATTTTCATATATCCTTCTTATATTAACTACCACTATCAACATACAAAATTCAGTTTGATTGCTGTAATAGATTCGTAGATATTGAGAACCGACTAAATATTTTGGATGGTCACCATGTTGGATTTTATATTTGTATGTCCTAGAGTTATGTACTGTTACATGAAGATTATTGTGTACGCGTAGCATTCAAACTTCAATCGCATGATTAAGACACAAGAAGTAACAAGGAGATTTTAAAATTTCGCACAGCTGCCATCTTGTGGTTATGGGAACAATTGAAATAAATTTGTTGCCAGTGGATTAACATTCGTATAAGGATTTACTGTACCAAGTTTCACTGCACTCGGATGGTTAAATTGCGAGAAACGTCCATGTGAATATTTATACTTCGCGTCGCCGAAATGTTGGATTTGAGATCACCAGGTTATTTAAAGTCCTATAGGTGAACTTAAGTTCAATGCCCCAATGAACATTAAAAAAAATCAGTTTGATTGCTATAATAGATTCGTAGGTATTCAGAGCCGTCAAATATTTCAGATGGTCGCCATATTGGAATGTTAAATGTATAGGCCATAGAGTCATGTACCATTAAAGGAAAAATATTGCGTAGGTTCATTATTCAAACTTTCCCCTTGTTCGCATGATTACGACACAAGAAATAAAAACTTAATTTTAAAATTCGCACAGCCGCCATCTTGAGGTTATGTAAACAATTGGCCTAAATTAGATACCAGTGCATTACAATGTGTATAAACATTTCCTGTACCAGATTTCATTGCGTTTGGAACATAAAATCGCGAGAAAGTTATATTTAAAATTTTCAAAATTCGCTTGGCCGCCATGTTCGTTTTGTAGTTAACCGGTTTTTGGAAGTCTTATAGATGAACATCAAGTAGTGCTCTTTATCCCCGTACAAATTTTCAGGGTGATACCCCTAATAGTTTTAGAGATATAGAATGCCGGTGAAATATTTCGCACATCCGCCATCTTGTGGTTATGTAAACAATTGAACGAAGTTAGATGTCCTTGCATTATAATGTGTATAAGCATATACTGTATCAGGTTTCATTGCGTTTGGTTGGTTAAATCGCGAGAAACGTCTATTTAAAAGTCGGAAATTCGCGTGGCCGCCATGTTGGTTTTGTGATTACCAGTTTTTCAAAAGTCACATAGGTGAACTTCTAGTAGTTCCCTTTATCACCGTAATAAATTCCAGGGTGATATCGGGAATTGTTTCGGAGATATTGAATGCTGGTGAAATATTTCGCACAGCCGCCATGTCGGATTAGTGAGACGTAACAAAATTTGAAGGGTACGGTCGGGGTCGTCCGGAATAGTGCTATGAACTTACCGAGTTTCATTGAAATCGCTCCAGTCGTTTAGAATGTATTAGGGACACACACACACACACACCTCTCACACACACACACACACACACACGCACGCACGCACACACACACGGACAAAAGGTGATCTCATAAGCCTATTTTTTCAAAATCGAAAATAGGCTAAAAATGAATGTTCGTTTGTTCGCCTTTTATGCGTTCATAAACCATTCATCCGATTGGGATCAAATTTTGGTGAGTTGTTGTAAGCACTTCCGGGATGGTCATAGGCATAGTTAATCCATTTCACAATAGATATCGCGCTAGTAGTTTAAACAAATGCGTAATGGCGATGCGTCCATATACGATTCGTCCGATTGCGATCAAATTTTGGTGAGTTATTGTGCACAGTTCCGGAAAAGTTATAGGCGTAGTAAATCCAATATACAATAGATGGCGCGCGAGTAGCTTCAACAAAATGGCGTGCGTTTGTTTCAAGAAAGTCCACATGAGTTCAAATACCATTCATCCCATTTCGATGAAACTTGGGTGAGAAGTTCTGTACACTTCAGGTAAGGTTTCCGGCTTAGTTAATCCACTTAACAATAGGTAGCACACGAGTAGATTCAACAAATGAGCGACGACGGCTGAAGCGTTTCAACAAAGTCCTGTATGCATTCACATACCATTCGTCCGATAGCCATGAAACTTGAGTGAGAGGTTGTGTACACTACAGGCAAGGTTTCTAGCTTAGTAAATCCATGTTATAATAGGTAGCGCACGAGTAGATTCAACAAATGAGCGACGACGCGCGACGTGTTTCAACAAAGTCCCGTATGCGTTCATTTACTATTCGTCTGATAGCGATGAAACTTGGGTTAGATATTGTGTACACTTCAGGGACTGTTTCTGGCTTAGTAAATTCACTTTACAATAGGTATCGCACAAGTAGATTAAGCAAATGATCGACGACGGGCGAAGCGTTCCAACAAAGTCCTGTATGCGTTCATATACTATTCGTCCGATAGCGATGAAACTTGGGTGAGAGGTAGTATACACTACAGGCAAGGTTTCTGGCTTAGTAAATCCATGCTATAATGGGTAGCGCACGAGTAGATTCAACAAATGTGCAACGACGCGCGAAGCGTTTCAACAAAGTCCCGTAGGCGTTCATATACTATTCGTCTGATAGCGATGAAACTAGGGTGAGATATTGTGTACACTTCAGGGAAGGTTTCTGGCTTAGTAAATCCACTTTACAATAGGTATCGCACAAGTAGATTAAACAAATGAGCGACGACGCGCAAAGTGTTTTAACATAGTCCCATATGCGTTCATATACCATTCGGCCGATAGCGACTAAACTTGGGTGAGTTGTTGAGTACACTCCAGGGAAAGTTTCAGGCTTAGTAAATCCATTTTACAATAGTTAGCGCACAAGTAGATTCAACAAATGAGGGAAGACGCGCGAAGCGTTTCAAGAAAGTCCCGTATGCGTTCATATACCATTTGTCCGATAGCGATTAAACTTGGGTGAGATGTTGTGTACACTTCAGGGAAGGTTTCTGGCTTAGTAAATCCACTTTAAATAGGTATCGCACAAGTAGATTCAACAAATGAGCGACGGCACGCGAATCGTTTAAACAAAGTCCCGTATGCATTCATATACCATTTTTGCTATCGCTATGAAACTTTGGTGAAATGTTGTGCACACTCCAGGAAAGGTTTCTGATTTAGTACATCTTTTTTACAATAGATAACGCACGAATAGATTCAACAAATGTGTAACGGCGCACTCATCGTTAAAAAAAAAAAAGCTCCGTATGCGTTCATATACCATTCATGCGATTACAGTGAAATTTGGTGAAATGTTGTTTCCACTCCCGCGAAGATTTCCGATTTAGAAAATCCATTTTACAATTGTTAGCGCCCGAGTAGATTCAACTAATGAGCGACAGCGTGTGAATCGTTTCAACCAAATCCCGTATGCGTTCATATACCATTCATCTGATTGTGATAAAACTTTAGTGAGTTGAGTACAATCCTGCGAAGGTGTATGAATTAGTAAATCCGTTTTTCAATGGGTGGCGCACAAGTAGATTCAACAAATGAGTGACGGCGCTCGAATCGTTTAAACAAAATCCCATGCGTTCATATGCCATTCATCCAATTGCGATGAAACTTTCATGATTTGTTGTGTACAAGCCAGGGAAGGTTTTCGACTTAGTAAATCCATTTTACAATAGGTAGCGTACGAGTATATTCAACAAATGGGTGACAGCGCTCGAATCGTTTCAACAAAGTCCCGTATGCGTTCATATAGGCCTACCATTCATTTCATTGCGATGAAACTTTGGTGAGTTGTTGAGCATACTCCCATGATTATTTTTGAGATAGTAAATCAATTTTACAATAGTTTAGAGGTGGTTAACGGAAAAAGAAAAAAATATATTGGGAATCCAAAAGCACTTCAACAAACAAAGTTACAACGCCAACACTTTCTTTGATTGGCATTGCAACGCATGCCGGGTACAGCTAGTAATCTATATATTTAAAACACTAAGCCGATTTTTGTTACCGCGAGATTGAGATACCGTCTTAACCGATTGACTTCGTAATGCATTCTAACAAGAGCTCTTGGCATGTAGATTTTCAGAGTGTCTTTGAAAGGAAAATATATTGTAACGTGCCACCCCTAGTGGCACTTTTGTTAACTGGATTACGGTGGGTAGGATGCACAACACCAATTACCGCTTAAAGAAATAATTAACTTTATTGTGGCCAGAAATATACACTACTCAACAGCAAATAGCAATTATTTGCTTACTCCAGTTTCCTAAGTCGAGAATACTTCCCCTTTCACTTGTCAACAGACCACAGTTAATCCCTCGTAATGAGGTGGCCCCGTACGCTAGCTCGAAATAGCTGCACTAGCTCTGTCACTCACTGTTTCGCAAGCACCACAATCACTTCCTCGGTGTCAAGAGAATCAGCTTCACTCGCTCAAAACACAGTTCCTCTGTAGGAGTCTCACTTCCCCGCTCCACTAGGGGTTTCGCAAGTCACCACACTTCTGTCACTCACGATAATCGCTCACACTAGCTCGTAAAACACAACAACAACCACTGCTTGACGGGTCACTCTTATATAGCCGGCCGGTGACTCAATAAATGCTTCTAGATCCATCCAGAGTCCACGGCTTCTCGAGGTTTCCAGCGCTGGTCCAGTCACGAATGTTCTGGACTATCCCTTTGTCCTAGTAGCCCTGTTGCATAAGGCGCGGGCAATACAGGAGGCAGGGCACAGCCCAGCCCTGGGGCAGTTGTGACTCACGCGGCGAGTGATGACACAAACTCACAGCCGTAACACCACCCCCTTCCTAAAAAGGCTGATCGTCCCGATCAATCATTGGTCCGTCTGTGTCCCTCCGTAGGCTGCCAGGCGATCTCGGTGCACGATCTTCATCTTCGCCCTAGGGCTCCGCTGGATCCTGTAGACGACATCGTTGATCCGTTTCACGACTCGGTACGGGCCCTCCCAGGACTTCTGCAGTTTGGGTGACAGGCCTTTCTTCTGTAATGGGTTGAAGAGCCAGACCAGGTCGTCCTCGTGGAATCCGCCGGCATCCGTCTGCTGGTCGTATCGGGCCTTCATTCGGTCGGTCTCGATCCGCAGTTTCCTCCTCGCGAACGCGTGCACGTCCTCCAGTTGGTCGACCAGTTCTTGACAATACTGGCTTACCGGGATCGGATCACTCCCAGGTCGGCCGAAGGCAAGATCGACAGGTAGACGGAGCTCCCTCCCAAACATGGCCCGTGCTGGTGTGCACCCGGTGGCTTCATGCACGGCGGCACGGTAGGCCAGGAGAAATAGTCGAAGATGTTTGTCCCAATCCCTCTGGTGCTCGCTGACGACTATTCGGAGATGGTTCTCGATGGTGCGATTGAATCGCTCTACCATCCCGTCGGACTGAGGGTGTAGCGGCGTTGTCCTTGTCTTCCGGATTCCCAGCAGCTGGCATAGGTTCTGGAACACCTGCGACTCGAAGTTCCTCCCTTGGTCGGAGTGCAGCTCCAGGGGTACTCCGTACCGGCTGACGAATTCCTTCACCAGGGTCTCTGCGATCGTCGCGGCTTCTTGGTTAGGGAGCGCATACGCCTCCGGCCATTTGGTAAAGTAGTCGCTGACGACTAATATGTAGCGGTTCCCTGTCTCGCTTAACGGGAATGGCCCAGCAACATCGATGGCCACTCTCTCCATGGGGCCGCCCACGTTGTAGGTCTTCAGTGGACCCCGTCGTCTTCGTCCTGGGCCCTTGCTGGCTGCGCAATCGTGGCACCTCGCGCAGTGGTTCTCCACGTCTGTTCGGCATCCGATCCAGTAGAACCGCTCTCTCAGCTTCTCCAGAGTCTTCTTTATCCCTAGGTGTCCACCAGATGATCCTCCATGAACTTCCTTCAGGACTTCCTCCGTCATAGCCTTTGGAACGACGACTTGTTCCCGAGATGTCTTCCCGTCGGTGATCTCCCAGGCGCGGCAGATGAGGCCATCCCTTACAATCAGCGAGTCCCACTGCGCCCAGTAGGACTTAAACTTTGGGCTGCAGTCACTCACAATGTTCCACCCGGGTCTGGGGACACAGGCCCCCTTCCATTCGGCTATCAGTCCCAGGTCATCATCTTCTGCTTGTGCCCGCGTGAAAGATTCGCGGCTCCAGCTCCCTTGAAGTTCCACAGTAGTCCTTCGGCACTGTATCCCAGTGTTCTCCTCCCTCCTAGTACAGAAGGTGCAGTCTTCGGGGCACGGTCTTCGTGACAGGGCGTCGGCGTTAGAATGCAGTTGGCCTTTCCTGTGCTGAATCTCAAAGTTGTACTGTTGAAGCCTCTCTAACCTCCGCGCGAGTTGACCCTCGGGCTGCTTGAAGTTCAGGAGCCACCGCAGGGATGCATGGTCGGTCCTGATGAGAAATTCTTGCCCGTACAGGTACTTGTGGAAGTGTTCAATGGTCTTCACGATGGCGAGCAGCTCCTTCCTGGTGACGCAGTAGTTCCTTTCTGGCTTTGACAAGGCCTTGCTGAAGTAGGCCACTACTCTTTCCTCGCCGTCCACTACTTGCGACAGGATTCCCCCTATGCCAAAGTCGCTGGCATCGGTATCGACGATGAACCTTGTTCCAGGTCTGGGGTAGGCCAAAATAGGCGCGGTGCACAGAGCCTGCTTGAGTTGTTCGAAGGCACTGTGGCATTCTGCTGTCCACGTGAAGAGTTGGTCCTTCTCAGTCAGTCGATGCAGTGGTTTGGCGATGTCGGCGAATCCCCTCACGAAGCGACGGTAATAAGTGCAGAGTCCCAGGAAGCTTCGTAGTTGGGACTTGTCCTTCGGAACTGGCCACTCCCTCACAGCTGCGGTCTTCTCTGGGTCGGTGCGCACCCCTTCCTCGGAGACGATATGCCCAAGGTACTGGACCCGCTTCTGGAAGAGCTGACACTTCTTGGGGCTCAACTTCAGCTGGGCAGCCCGTAGCTTCAACAAGATCTCCTTCAGGTTGCTGTAGTGCTCCTCAAAGCTTCTCCCCAGAACGATGACGTCGTCTAGGTAGACCAGGCAGGTCTTCCAGTGTAGTCCCCTCAGAATGGACTCCATTAGCCTTTCGAAGGTCGCAGGGGCGTTGCACAGACCGAATGGCATGACGGTGAACTGCCAGAGCCCGCTGCCCACAGAGAACGCCGTTTTCTCGCGGTCCTTAGGGTGGACCTCCACCTGCCAGTAGCCACTCTTCAAATCCAAGGTGGAGAACCATCTTGACCCTGATATGGTGTCCAGCGTGTCGTCGATCCGGGGTAGAGGGTAGCTGTCCTTCTTCGTGACGTCGTTCACCCGCCTGTAGTCCACGCAGAACCTGGTGGAACCGTCCTTTTTTTTTCACAAGCACGACCGGAGAACTCCAAGGACTATGTGATGGCTCGATCACCCCTTGCTCCTTCATCTCTTCTACCATCCGGTCGACTTCGGCTTGCTTGACGAGCTGGACACGTCGGAATGGGGCCCTAATCGGTGCGCTGTCCCCAACGTCGATTCTGTGCTGGACCAAGCTTGTCCTGCCGAAGTCTTTACTCCCCACGGAGAAGACATCCTGGAATTCGCGTAGCAGGTCCTGAAGTTGGCGTGATTGCTCTTCGTCTAAATGGTCCTGGGATCCTTGGTACAGCTTCTGTAGTTCTTCTGGCAGGGCGCGTCTTCTTCGGTTGTACGTCTGCAGGTGTCCGTCCGTCGTTTCTGTGATGCGGGCAATCCAGGTAACGGGCTCGCAGACTCCTAGGTTGATGTCCCGGTGAACCGTAATATCGTAGTAGTTCAGGTTGGACAGGCGGACGTACGGCCGAGGCGTCGTGTTGATGAGGGTCTTGGCAACTAGCAATCCTTTTGTCTGGATGTCCTCATATTTTGGCTCGATGACAGCCGCCACTCCCTCAGCAGTTCCGTCGACAATTACGGCGGCGCTGACCTCCGTCCTGGCAGGAACGATGACGTCCTCTCTCAGCCTTACTCGTCGTGCGGTGACGGCCTCGTGTGCTGGTTGCAAAGCAAGTTCCTCACCTCCGAAGTGCAGAGTGTTGGTACCCAAGTCCAAGATGATGTTGTTCTGGTCCAGGAAGTCCAGTCCGATGATCACTTCGTTTGATACGTCAGCCACAAGCACTGGATGCTTCACCACCCATCGACCAATGACGAGCTCCAGTGATACTTCGCCATGTACCGGTGCGGTCTCTCCGGTCGCGGTTATTAGCTGCAGGTTCCTTTGTGTGGGTTGCACTCTCCACTTCGGGATCACGGTGAGATTGACGATGGTCCTCGACGCTCCCGTGTCGATCAGAATGGGCCAGCTCACTCCGTTGACGACTCCTTCGACCATCAGGCTGCTATTGTCCCTCCGTAACTTCGTCACACACACTTGGACTGCTGGGGCTTGACGACTGTCACAAGCCATCCTTTGCCCCCCAAGGCTGGCTGATACTTGCTTTCCTGGGCCGCGCGGTTTCCCTACGACTGACTGTCCCGACGGAAACCCTTGGCGGCGGCGATCACCGCAGTCCTTGCTCAGGTGGCCTCTCTTACGGCAGGTCCAGCAGGTCGGCAGTCCTCTTCCGGGCCGCCTCTCCAGATGACTTCCGGCTGTGTCGTTGCTGGTGGTACCGCGACTATCGAAGAAACGGCTTAGAGCCTCCATTAATTCGTCGGCCAGGGGCTTGGTCACGTTGGTTTTTACTGGTTCGTCGACGTCCACTTGACGCACCCGCGCGTGCGTTCTGGATGCCTGTTTTGCCGTCTCGAATTCAAGTGCGTGGCTCAGCGCATCTGCCAGAGTCTTATTGCGCGCGAGTCGCAGCGCCTGTTGAGTGTCCGAGTCCCGTAGCCCGTCGGTGAAAGTCTGCGTCGCTATCTGCTCCAGAAAGTCGGCCGGCGCTGTTGGGTAGGCGAGCCTTACGAGGCGTGCGATGTCCATCTCGAACTCCTGCAGGGTTTCCGCGTTCTTCTGTACCCGGGACCGGAGCTGCATCTGGTAGGCCTGCTGAAGATGGCTATCTCCATATCGGGACTCCATATGGGCGATCAGTGCAGCGTAGTCCTGGGATCCAGTCGGGATGGCCTGAAGGACGTTAAGGGCGTCGCCTCTCAGCGCTACAATGAGAGCTGTAGCCTTTTCTGTGTTGTTCCAGTTATTTATGGAACAGGCTGCCTCGAACTGACGTAAGTAGGTGCTCCACGGGACCTTTCCGTCGAAGGTTGGGGGCATCACTCTGCTATGTCCCGTTCCTGATATTCCCGGTGTAACGGTGGGCGGGCGTTGGCGCAGCTCGGCAACTTCCTCTCGTAGAGCGTTGAATTCCTCTTTCACCCCCGTCAGTGGGCGATGGCGCAGCTCGGCAACTTCCTTTTGTAAGGCGTTGAATTTCTCCTCCACCCCCATCAGCGGGCGTTGGCACAGCTCGGCAACTTCCACTTGTAAGGCGTTGAATTTCTCCTCCACCCCCATCAGCGGGCGTTGGCGCAGCTCGGCGACTTCCACTTGTAAGGCGTCGAACTTCTTTTCCACTGCTGCGACTTCCTCACGTAGGCCCTGTTCTAATTTCGTCAGCAGACACTCTTCCAGATGTTTCTGGCCATCCAGAAATTTGGCGGTTAGGTCCTCTGCTAACTTATTTTGGCTGTCCTTCAGGTCCTCTGCTAACTTCTTCTGGCCATCCTCCATCTTCTTCTGGCCATCCTCCATCTTCTTCTGGCCGTCTTCCATTTTGGCAGTTAGGTCCTTGGTTAAATTCTTCTGGCCGTCCTCCATCTTGGTTTCCATGCCATTTAACTTTTCTAGCAGTGCTGCCAATTTCTCCTCCATTTTAGTTGTTTGTCTTGTAAAGGGCATGCACTCACAGGAAAATTAGAGAAAATGACCTGCTCGGGTTTTGAAACCAGGACCGTCAGGTGTTGTGCTTGAGTTCGTAATCCGGCTTCTGACACCAGTTGTTACGTGCCACCCCTAGTGGCACTTTTGTTAACTGGATTACGGTGGGTAGGAAGCACAACACCAATTACCGCTTAAAGAAATAATTAACTTTATTGTGGCCAGAAATATACACTACTCAACAGCAAATAGCAATTATTTGCTTACTCCAGTTTCCTAAGTCGAGAATACTTCCCCTTTCACTTGTCAACAGACCACAGTTAATCCCTCGTAATGAGGTGGCCCCGTACGCTAGCTCGAAATAGCTGCACTAGCTCTGTCACTCACTGTTTCACTAGCACCACAATCACTTCCTCGGTGTCAAGAGAATCAGCTTCACTCGCTCAAAACACAGTTCCTCTGTAGGAGTCTCACTTCCCCGCTCCACTAGGGGTTTCGCAAGTCACCACACTTCTGTCGCTCACGATAATCGCTCACACTAGCTCGTAAAACACAACAACAACCACTGCTTGACGGGTCACTCTTATATAGCCGGCCGGTGACTCAATAAATGCTTCTAGATCCATCCAGAGTCCACGGCTTCTCGAGGTTTCCAGCGCTGGTCCAGTCACGAATGTTCTGGACTATCCCTTTGTCCTAGTAGCCCTGTTGCATAAGGCGCGCGCAATACAGGAGGCAGGGCACAGCCCAGCCCTGGGGCAGTTGTAACTCACGCGGCGAGTGATGACACAAACTCACAGCCGTAACAATATGTTAGGGTATATTTTTAAATTATTAAAGAAAAATGCAAAGTTCTTGTCCCAAGCGCATGCGCAGAATCAGCTTGGTTCATGGTAGACATGGCTGATGTCCACCGCGTTTTATTGTGATAGTTATTTATAAGAATAATAAAGGAGGGGAAGATTAATCAATTATGCACGACGTATCACTCTTTTTCTTTTCACTTCCATTTCGACAATATATCATTTTCATACATTATTTTATCTCTTGGAGAAGGCTCCGTGGCTTAGGCGGCAGCCCACTGGGCTCTCACCGCTGAGTCCGAGGTTCAAATCCCGGTCACTCCATGTGAGATTTGTGCCAGGAGTATGTATGTTGCAATGTTGAGAGTGCAATCTTTTGACGCCCTTAAAGTTGCAATAGTGCCAAAAATAATCGTACAAAGAATGTAACTTATATAGGAAACATCTTCAGTAAATATTTTGTCCATTGTCCGTCATGTTTTGGCTGGTTTCAACTAGTAATAATAGTAAATAACACCCCTGGAAAATATTACGTGTATTAGTTCATCATCATCAACGATTTCCGTTTTCCAGCCTAAGCCGGGTGGAGCAAATATGACACCCCTCCACTCTACTTTAACTGTCCACCATCCTTCGTCAACCATTGAACTCCACTCCAGGTTTTGTACTCTCACACTATCCTTCACCAAATCCATCCACCGTACTCTAGGTGTTCTTCATCCTCTCTTTCCAGTCATCCATCTCACCATCACTTGTTTCGGCATTCTTTCATCATTGCTCCTTTTCACATGTCAATACTATCTCAATTTGTTCTGCTCCAGATTATCATTCAGCTTCTGAATATTAACTTCCTTTTGAATATCTTCATTTCTCAATCTATCCCTCCTAGTCTTCTATACCATACTCCTCAGGAATTTCATTTGGACTGCCTGTATTCTACTTTAATCTCTCCTCGTCATCGGCCAAGTTTCTGCTCCACATGTCATTATTGGTAAGTAATTGGTAGGTCTTTATCCGAAATCAAACTCCGAACCTGATGCATTAGCTGTGATCACTATTATAATGGGGCAATTTTAGATGACCATAACTAATACTTGCAATTTCTTCCAGGAGAGATATTTAGTGTTATTATAATACAGGACTGTCCAACATACAGCTCGCGAGATTACTTTGTCCGGGCCGCCGCTCCGCGTCCGTGTCGTGTCGCCAAAACTTTGAAACAACTAAAGCCAACTGGAAAAGGCAGTCATTGACAACTAAGCTCAATCCTAAGAGGAGAGAAATTTTAAGTACCGGTACAAAGCTATTCCCGTCGTCGCACTAAACTAAATTATCATGAACTTTATTTCATAATTTATAATTGTGCCACATGAACATAAATACTTACTCTTTGTCATTCATTCTGTATGAGTGTATTGGATATCATCTTACTTCTATTTTAAAGGGATTTATTAAAAAATATTTAATTCTTTTTAGTGTTTTATTTTTATCCACTATAAATAAATATAGAAAACGGCAACAATACTAAGAAAAGTAAGCTCAGACAGTCACAAAACTCACCATACTGCACCTATATTTAAAAAAATTCTATACACCCTAAACCCCCCGGAGTGTTATTGGCCCGCAAGGTCGTTATAATACATTGTACCTTGCCCAGTCATTGGACAAATTTGTGCTGACCGACTGAAGAGTTACAACTGACAGTTTGTACAGGAAACACTGAAAGAATGGCTTCAAAACTTTACACTCAGGATAGCTGATGTCAGTGCCGGGATTCCAACCTGTGATCTCCGGACTTCCTGTAGCTGCCCTCGCGGTCGTGGTGAACGATTTAACCCTTTATAGGGCAAAACTATTTTTTAAAATTTTTTATGTGTTTTTACATTTAAATTTATTTTAATTATTACTATTATTATTATTTTTTTCCGTTTCTCTAATTTTAATGTATACATATTTATTTTTATTTTTAATTTCTGTTCTTATAGAATTAATTTTGATGTTTTTTTATTTAATTAATTAATTAATTTCGAATTGATTTTACAATTATTTTCATACATTTTATAGTTTTGTTAATTATTTTATTTTTTGTATTTCTTTTATTATTGTAATTTTATTTTTATGATATTTATTTCTGTATTTATATTTTATTTTTACACTTTAATTGTTAATGTTTTAGTTTTTTAGTTTTTTTTTATTTTATCCACCACATTACGTCAAGTAGATACGTATATAATATTTGATTTCGGAATGAAAACTCTCAGAAATTTGGCTAAAAGATTCAACATCAGCATCTTTGAAAGCATAAACTGTCCTTATGACAGGTGGTTAATATAGAGACCACTAGCCCATAAAGGGTTAACGAGCACGGCTACGCCTCGGGGTATCGGAAAATGTACCTGCAGGAGGTTCGGATTGGACCCCAGAGGGTGGTGTCATTCTTTATTGTTGTTACTATAGCGCCGACAAGCATGGGCCATCACTGATGATTACATATCGTTATCGTGTGTGTTAATATGTGTGTATTTTCAGCCAGGATTCACATCTTACCAGATTATAGATGAAATAGGCACCGCTCTGAGTATAACGGAACGGGAGGATAGCATCATTATAGCAGGAGACCTAAATTGTCGAACTGATGTTCCATCACAGAAGACAAGAGAAGTCCTAGACTATTTAGAGGAGGAAGGGATATCACTTGTAAACAACAAAGAACGGAAGACGTATGTTTGTTACAACGGCACCAGCACGATAGATCTAGTCTTCTCGAATCAAGGTAACATAAAGCCAATAAAGCAAGATATAATTCCGATTCCCTACAGGAAACACCAGCTAGTAGAAACAACATTCCAACTCGGTCATGATAGCGGACAGGTGAAGCCCAAAACATTGAAATTTTCAAGGAAGACTCTACACCAGTTCATATATGAGGCCGACAACCAGGCAATCATGGAGAAGGCCCTGAAAGGAGATCTCGACGAAGCAGCAAATATGCTCGAACACCTTTTACAGGGTGAAGTCATACCGGAGGCAGTCATAACGAGAAAATCAAAATCATGGTTTGACGAAACCTGCTACAGAGTCCGTAGGACCACATTGGATGCCCTACACACAGCTCTCGAAGATCCCACCGACGATCATCTAAGGGAATATTCCAATCATAGGAAGACGTACAAGACCCTCATAAAAGAAACAAAGGAACGGTATCAAGAGCAAGAGGAACAAAGTCTGATAGCGGCAGCTGATCAGTACCCCTACAAAGCATTGAGTCCAAGGCAACCGAGATACTGCAGAAGCATCCCTATGGAGACATGGGTGACTCACCTTAGCAATGTACTGCAATATAAGGACACTCGTCCAACTGATACCCCCGAGATTGAGGAGGACATTGATACAGAGATATTTACAACTGAGGAAGTAGAGGCTGCTATTATCAGCTCGAAGAATAATAAAGCTTGTGGACCAGACAATATATGTAACGAGCACCTTAAAATTGCTCTCCCAGTGCTAAAAGAAGCAATAACATCTCTCCTGAATGAATGCCTCAGGCAAGGAAATATCCCGCATAGCTGGAGAAGGTCCACAGTAAAACTGCTGTATAAAGGAAAGGGATGCACCGAGGACCCAAACTCCTACCGAGGTATTGCACTGGAATGTGCGTTATTCAAAATTCTAACAAAACTTTTATGCCAACGCCTTATTAGAGAAATCGATCCTAAGCTCCCGGAGGAACAATTTGGTTTCAGAAAAGGAAGATCTACAACACAGGCTATCCAATGCCTTCTAAATGATATTGAGACAGCTCTGACAGTCCCAAAAGGAAAGCTATATGCCATATTTATAGACTTCTCCAAAGCTTTCGACATGGTCAATAGGAAGATCATCATAGAGAAGCTAGGAAATCAAATGAGAAGTAACAGCTATACAAAACGGCTTATCACAAGCATCCTGGCCTCAAATTACATAGAGATAAGCGACGGAATCACAACATCAAACCCAATAGATCAAACAACCGGTGTATTGCAAGGGGACCCTCTAAGCCCATTACTGTTCATAATCGCGACGGCGGATATCGCACAGGTAGTCTCGGAGAGAGTAATTCTCTATATGTACGCTGACGATATTGTGCTGGCCTCGAGATCGCAAGAGGATCTACAATCTGCATTTGATCTGCTGTTGGAATGGGCGGAAGAGAATGAACTCAGCCTAAACGAAAACAAGACTATATCAATGACTTTCCGCAAAGGGGGAAAACCAGCAGTTTTTCACACACATAGAAAACCCCTGGAGAGCGTTTCTAACTTTAAATATCTAGGCGTGACACTTCAGACAACGGGCAACGTCTTTACGCTTCACGTTAACGATAGGATCTGTGCGGCTACGAGGGCCATAAATGATATCAGACAGTTGAGAAAACTCTCCGTCAAAACAGCCTTGAAACTCTTCCAGCTCAAGGTTACACCCGTTGTAACATATGGATTAGAGAATATCTGGACACATCTCAAATTGAAACACCTGGAAAAGTTGGAGAAACTAAAAGCGACTTTCTTAAAGAAGGTTCTGTGTGTTTCAAAATACACGCCTTCAAGACTAGTCTATGAATTAACACGTGAATTATATTATGTGGAAGAGCTCCGCCTCCAACTGTCGCTACCGTCTACACCAGCATACGTGCAACTCATGGAGAACCTGAAATCGAAGAAGAGAGACATATGGTGGGATTTCTACATCACTGACGCAATGACCTGCAATGATTGGAAACGGGGAGGCTACGAACTAAGACATACTGTTACACGCTTTGCCATACATGGCTTTCACCATAAGCTGTGCAAGTTAAAGAAGTTTCACCAGCCAGACGCAGACTGTGTATGTGAACGTTGCGGCAAATGTTGCGAAAGATATCATGCGATGTACTGTACATATAGACTTGAATCTCTGACGTCCTTCTGTTGTAATGAATAGTTTATTCCTATGTATGTTTCATTTTGTCTGTATCATTCCTTTGGCTATTAGCTGCAATAAATATTTTATTTTATATCGTTATCGTGAGTTTAGCAAGTCTTCCTTCAAACACAAACAGCAGGTGTGCAACCAGATGCAGTCCTTAGTTGAGGATCAATAATGTTCTGGGCATACAGAGGAGTGTAAATTATTACAATCAAATAAAGAATATTATGGAGTTTGAAGCCATTTTTCAGTGTTGCCTTAGTGAACAAAAGTTTGGTGCTTTTCAGTCGGTCAACATGAATGTACCCAAAAGAGTTGGGTTATGCCCTAATCCTGAAAAAAATTACATGAGATTAATAAATACACTAGGATGACCAGTTTCGATCGGCAAGCCATCATCATCAGATCCATTACACTTCGGCTATAAAATCGATGTTTGAAAATACAGGTGAAAATATTTTCAAACATAGATTTTATAGCCGAAGTGTAATGGATCTGATGATGATCGCTGGACGATCGAAGCTGCAAGCTGGTCATGCTAGTGTATTTATTAATCTCATGCTTGCCACGGTGGGTGAGTGGTTATAGTGTCGGACTACCAACCCCAAGATTGCAGGTTCGCTCCTGACCATGGTAAGTGATTTTTGAAGGCGACAAAAATCACGACACTCATGTCATACGTTGTTGGCATGTTAAAGAACCCATTTGAATTCAGTAGGCCGTGTTCAATGGCAAAATTAATCTCGGGATTTTCCGCCAACTAAAGTTCCTCCATTCTCTACTCGAAAGCGCTGTAGTGTCAAGGAGTTTAGATACCGTATCTAACCTCCTTGACTTTCATAGCGTTCATATGATCGACGAAATTCGACATGCAAGCTACCCTCTGGGTGTCAATTAACAAAGCTTGCACCAGGCACCCGAGGCCATACGATATTATTATTTTTATTATTAATCTCATGTAATTTTTTTCAGGATTAGGGTATAACCCAACTCTTTTGGGTACATTCGTGTTGACCGACTGAAAAGCACCAAACTTTTGTTTTCTTGTCAAATAAAGAATGTAAATCAGTCACAATTTGTTATTCAAAATCATTTCTTTTGTTGCCCTACTTAGTTTTTCTCCCGTGGACTTACACCTTTTCCCATAGGGAATTCCGTATGGAAACTTTCAGAATTGGCTTGGTTGGTTGGTTCCTCAGTTTAGGGGCTGCGATAACGCCGCCATGTAGCCCCGTATACTTTGGGTGTGTGTAGAATCTGTCTGATGACTGGTGTTAATTGTGATGGCTGTATTAGTGTGTGAATCTGTTTTAATTCAAGTAAAGACTGCAGACGATCAATTTTCAAGTAGTTCCAACTTTTGCCGCCAAACGCCGCCGTCAGCGACCAACTAGTTCAGAAATTAGTTACCAGATGCCACCAGAGTCGGCTCTTGACGACGAACGTAGGAACCTAAGAACGTTAGTCAAATTTTAATTTAGCTACACACAGGTGTTATTAATTAGTGGAAGGTTCTTTAACATGCCATAAATCTATGACATGGGACCGCCGGCTTTACTTTCCCTCCGAAAGAAAATATACTGAGGTATTTTTAACGTTCTTAAAAAATCCGATGACTTCGGTCGGGCATAGAAGCTCTGCATGCTACCAACTACGCCACCGAAGCCGCTTCAGAATTGGGTAATTCCGAGGTATGCCTGAGCTGGGGATATGTTTTCTGTTTTGTTTTCATTGACTTTGGAATATACCCTCTAAATCAGGTGTTTTCAATCCATAGTTCATGAATATTTGAATAGTTCAAGAGTTAATCGTCAGTAAAAAAGACTCCAAATCGCTCTGCTCTAAATCCGCATTAAATAGTACATTATGCAACGGGCCTATAATGGCAATAATTAAGACACGAGTATGTTGCTTGCTAACAAAGTAGTGGAACAAGTCACAAGTTTCCCTTACCTCGGAAGTTTGTTTGGTTGGTTCCTCAGTTTAGGGGCTGCGACAACGCCCCGTGTACTTTGGGTGTGTGTAGAATCTGTCTGATAACCGGTGTTAATTGTGATGGCTGTATTAGGGTGTGCATCCCTCGGAAGTTTAATCACAAATGATAACCACTGCAGGAATGAGATAAGAAGAAGAATAGCGCTTGCCAAACAAGCATACAGCAACAAAAGAACTCTTCTGACTAATATACATCTAGATATTGAGATTAGGAAATATTTTGTGATGTCATTTGTGAGGAGAGTACTCTTATATGGATGTGAATCTTGGACAATTCGAGAACAGGATAGGAAACGACTTGAAGCGTTTGAGATGTGGGTCTGGAGGCGAATGGTAAGGTCAGTTGGACTGAAAAAAGAACAAACGAAAGTATACTGCGAGAAATCCAGGGGAAGAAACAGCTGATGGTAACAGTCCATAGAAGAACAGCTAAATTCATTGGACACACCGTGCGTCATAATACCTTTCTAATCAATCTACTACAAGGAAAGGTCTTAGCAATGAATGGACGAGGTCGACCTAGGAAGCAATTCCTTCAAGTATTGATGCAAAACGTAGGATGTGGTTACTACTGTGAGATGAAAAGACAAGCTGAAGACAGAAGGCAATGGTTGAATCGACAAGGCATTGCCTTTAGAGATTGATTGATTGATTGATTGATTGATTGATTTTGAGTATGTTCATAAAACGAGCGAAGCGAGTGTCTTAATTACCATTATAGGCGAGTTGCATACGACTGTCTATGTTCGACGATAATTATACTGTAACTATTTTATGTTCGAACAAAAATATTCATAAATATCTGTCAAGATTTTGCCAGTTTTATGTACTGAACAGAGCGCATGAGACGCAGAGAATACGTTGTATTTGACCATGGCCTCCTCAAATACCCCCACTATGACCCTAGCCAAGCAGTGAAATTTAAAATTGGAGTCCGTGGAAGTCAGCGCAAATGCGATGCTATCCACGGCATCCTTACCTAATTGGTCACACAACTGTTTCTTTAGCTCTGATTGGAGGGAGAAACTGTTTCATAATGAAAAATAGTGTTATAATGACTCTCATTATGATACAGTTTTCTGACCTATAACATTTACATTTCGACATCGTTGAACATATATTAGATTAAAGTAATCAAAACTAAACGTGTGGCATGGTGCAGCAGCAAAGCTCGGCTGTTAGTGGAAATTATAAAATCATTAAACTTTGAGTTTCTTAAGAAAATATTATTGAGAGTATTGCTTAAACTTTGGAAGTAATTTCAGCGCCTTGCAAACATATTTAGTGCATTAAGCCGTTTAAAGTATAAAGGCAAGTTCGGAAAACTGGCGTCGTTTATAATAATGTGCACACTTCTGTACTTCACGGATTGTAAATCAAATCGGTCAAGAACTGACATAGGCATAGATTCAGCATTTCAATGGGGTGACAGGGATTACCAGGTTGGGGGTATTGAATGACCTGCAGGGTTATTTATCGAGATAAATTTTAACCGTAACATGAACCAAGAGCAATATAGACTAATAAATGATAATAATCAACACTCCAACTTGATTATAGACTTCATAAATAAAAGATTCGATTGACGTTAAACCAAGACCACTTCACGACCAGTTGACATTACATGGAAATTCAAGATATAATAATTAAATAATTAAATGTTTAGTATAGTATTTATACATAAACTAGCAACCGTCCCCGGCTTCGCCCGGGAACAGTTATGAATGCATTACGTGATAAGCGCTCTTTTCGATGTCAATGAACTACAGAATATCTGTTTTACGTCTCGGCATGATGGGTTAAAAACACAGTACTATTATAGTACACTAGCTATTTTACCCGGCGTTGCCCGAGAGGTGAATTTACATGTTATAGAAACATACATGTCAATATATTACGCAAGGTATATTCACTTTGCCCCTAAGTGAGTTTAAAACATACTGAAGTTAACAAAGTGCAATATTAACTCACTGTAAATCTAGGCGAAAGGTACTGTGGAGTACAATAACGTAGTAAAGAATGCATCAATAACAAAATGGACTGTATATGCACATTTCTCAAGAACCTAGTCTCACAATTACAGTAATTTCCTGATAGTCTTATTTTGTTTTTTGTAATGGGTGCAATTTAGACGTCTTGTTCACATAGTTCTCTTTCATTTATAGCCTACTTTTCACATTTTGCAAAAATGAGGAAAAAGTAGACATGAGATCAGGCAAATGTCTGTCTGTCTGTCTGGCTGGCTGGCTGGCTGGCTGTGAGTGTGTGTGTCCCCCCCCATCAACTCCTAAAGGGCTGGAGCAATCGAAACAAAATTTGGTAGGAGTAAATATCTATACCTGAATATCTCACGGCCATATTTGAAAATGATGTCAGTGCCACCAACTGCTGAAAAATCACAATTGAAATTTGAGCTCAATGTTGGATATCATGGAAGGTATGAATGGGAGCTATTTCAAAATTGGCACACGCATAGACAATAATATTGCAGTTTAATTTCCAGGAGGCCATACATAGCAGTGTTGCCAAAATGATTAAAAGCCTGCTGATAGGTCCAAATTCTAAATGCATATAACTTCTATACTATCAATTGGATTTCAACCAAATTTCGTATGTGCTATGTGTACATAAACAGATATGACTGAGCGTATTCTTAAGAGCCACCAGGGCTGCCAACTGTTAGTAAATGCTCTCAATTTGTTTTATTCAAATACCCATATATCAGAAAGTACGCAAGCCGACAGCTTTAAACTATGCACACGTATAGTACCTGGCATTCTATATTAATCTGGAGTAACTTATATACGTCAGTGCTACCAACATGATTCTAAGCCTGCTGAGAGGTCAAACTTTAAATACATGTAACTTCTATAATATCATTTGGATTTCAACCAAATTTCGTGTGTGCTATGTGTACCATAACAGATATGACTATGCCGATTCTTAAGAGTAACCAGGGCTGCCAACTGTTAATAAGTACTGTCTCTGTTTTTGTTACCCTAATATCAATATATCAGAAAGTATGCAAGCCAATAGCTCTAAACTTTGCATACGTATAGTACCTGGCATTCTAGATTAATTTGGAGTAACTAATATAGGCCTACGCCAGTGCTGCCAACATGATTCTAAGCCTGCTGATAGGTCCAATTTTAATATGCATATAACTTCTATACTAACTAATGGATTTCATTCAAAATTGACACAACAATAGATCATATTATTTCAGATTATTTCTGACCATTACATGTATGTCATTGTTGCCAACATGATTTTACGCGCGTTGTTAGATCCAATGTTTAACTGCATGTAACGTCCATGCTATCCATTGGACTTCAACCAAATTTTGTATTCTGTACCTTAAGAGATGGAACTAAGAATATATTCAGTCACCAGGGCTGCCAACTGTAGTTCTCTATTAGGCAACATTATGCCAGGTATACAGTACTTCGAACATTATTCTAGTTAGATCCATATAGATTAATCATTGGCATACGTCTTAAAGTTTAAGAAAAGTAGGCTCTTTAGTTCGTCACGGAACTTCTTGTTAAATTGTTGCATCAACCTTTTTGAAAGGAAACAATATTTAAATTATTCAATATTTGGAATATAAAGTCATCATTCTGGAGTCAATATACTTACGATTTTTAACCGCGCACAAATGGTGTGATTAATGAGAAATGGCTTATTCATGTACATAAGGCAGTGTGTAGGCTACTATAGCTGCATATTACGGAATAGTATTGCTGTATTTACATGCCTATTATCTCATAATGGGCGGCTTTGGTGGCGTATTTTGTAGCATGCTCAGCTTCTATGCCCAAGGTCACGGGTTCAAACCCGGCCGAAGTCATCGGAGATTTAAAGAGCCTTTAAAAATCCCTCAGTATGCCTTCCTTCGGAGGGGAAGTAAAGCTGGTGGGCCCATGTCATAGGACATAGATTTATGTGATGCAAAAGAACCTTCCACTAACTACACTCGTGTGAAAGTAAAATTTGATTAACGCTATTAAGTGTCAACGGTCACCGTCTGGTTGCGAGGGTATCTATTAGCCAAGTCTGCAGCTAGGTGTCGTTGACGGTAGCATTTGGTAGAAAAAGTAGGAACTACTTAAAACTGACTGTCTGTAGTCCTTACCTTAATTACATATAACACACAATAATACGGCCATGACAATTAACACCGGTTATCAGGCAGATTCTACACACATCCAAAGTACACGAGGCTGCAAGACCGCGATGTCGCAGCCCCTAAACAGAGGAACCAACTAATCTCTCACCTTGTTAAAGTAAATGCAGCAACGTATAATCCCAGTATAATGTCAAATGAGATGCATTGATTGAGAACACATTGGGCTTCTTCTTTAGCCCCTAAAGTACTTCGTAAGATAGGTCAAAATCTTGAAATGGCAGACATGGAATATCAATACTTCACCAATCCGTGTATAATTAATGAAGAGCTTGTATGCTTAAAGATCCATAAGCCTCTTCTAATCAAAGCGGCTTCAAGTAACACGACGTGGTGGAAAGTAAAGAGGTTAGCTCAAATGATATGGTGTCTAAAAAGAAAGCAATGGAAAAAACAAATATAATTATCAATGTGACTAAGATTAAAAAATATATTAAAAACATTATGCAATTCTAATTTAAATGACATTGAATGAATATAAATTTAATAAATACGACAACTTACTTCAGGTAAGACAATGTTTCATTTAGAACATCATTTGTCTATTGTTTAATATTTTATGGGTGTAGCTAAGTCCAAAAACTCAAATAGACGGTAGTAAGAAATGAAATAACGTCAGTGCTAGTTCTGGAAAAAGACGTAAATACGAATGGAGTGCTACAGTGAAAAGATCCTGTACGAGTCTGAGTGTTGAATGGGCAGGCAGTTTAAAGCAGCCAGGAGGGATGCGATCCAGCTGGCAGTGAAACTGGTGCTGCAACCTATCTTGTCTTGTTTAAATGAACAGGCAGTTTAAAGCTATTATCAAAGGGAACAAAACATATCTACAATGGCATTACATATGCCAGTTGCAAGTACCGATAGTAAATGTCGCATTCAACACTACTCTTGGTCCCCCACAGGAGGTGTGCTTTCATTTCCTGAGTTTACGTGAGACAGAGTTAGGTGTGATGATTGTCTTACGTGATTTCCGGCGATAACTTTGTTCCGGACACAAACACTCCTTCGTCTGTTGTGTCGTTGACGGTGTATAGTCGTCATTTTGAGAGTCCCGCACCGTAGTTGTGATCGTTTAATCGTGCACCACGGTTGCGAGGGCAGCTGTAGCAAGTCCAGACATCGTAGGTTCTGAACTATCCTGAGTGTGATTTTTCTACACTCTGTCCCGGCAAATGCCGGGATAGTACTTGACCAATGCTAGTAACGCACATGATAGGGACTTCTTTGCCTCTGATACCTACGATGATATCCTATTTACTACGGAATCAACCGTCCAGTGCATATCCATAAGTTATCTTTTGAAAAATGGGTATCATAATGTTTTCTTGCGATTCTGTTGAATCATTCTTCAGTACATCCCCCAGGGGCTCACGATTAATGGGATGTGGGTTTGGTGACCACGAGACCCCTGCTGAGTGCGGTATTGCTTTCACTTAATTGTGCCGGGCTCCCTTCTGTCATCTTTCCTGTCGACCACCCTTGGTCACCTCTCGTTCACTTACGACATTACGGCACTCCCCCTCCTTCAGGGGCTTACAACTTGTGGGACGCTGGTTAGCGATCAGGGGACCCCAGCTGAGTTCGCGATTGCTTCCACTTAATTGTGCCGGGGACCTCTCTGTCATATTTACTGTCGGCCTCCCTTGGTCAACTCTTGTTCTCTTCCGACCCTGACGGTATTAGGATAACCGAGGTCTAAGGAGTCTTTCAAATTCCCGCCTTAATTGGACCTTGTTTCATCTTTCTTGATACCCTCATTCTTCGAAGGCTCAGATCTCTTGTTTTTCTTTTCATCATATCTGCTCCCTTCTGCATGAGGTCATAAAGGAGGCAGGGTGTGTGTAGCCCCACCACTGGAGTTGCTACACCCTCACGTTCTCACGGCTGTTGAGTTTGGGAGAATACCTGAGCTGGATCTGTTTTTCCCTTTTTCCAGTGATTCTGGGGCGGTCTCTCTCCTATTTCCCTTACTATCTGCCTTTCATGGCACGCCTTGCCAAATCCGTCAATTCTCATTTTTTTAGGGTTAAAAGCATTTCATTTATCCGCGTTTTATTTCCCTTATTCCTTCCTTTTTGTCCTTTTGTTCTCCTAATCCGTAATTTGGTTGTAAGTTGTAGTTATTTTTAGTTCTAGTATTCATTTTATCATCATTCTTCATTTTCATCCCAAAGAATTAAGAGGCCTATAGCCACCATGTTAGGCCCTTTAACATCAACTATCATCATCATATTACAATGTCAGCAATATCTTTTTCGACAATGAAAACTGAAAGTCTGGTTTAAGTTGTATTCACAGTGGAAAGAATTTATTGTATGAAATGTTTGGATTGCATTTCTCAGAACTGTAATCTTCTCCACTCATTAACCTGACCGCAGCAGCGGTCTTGCCAGCGTCATTGCAGAGAAATTGGTATCACCGATTACGATTATTATTGCGGAAGCCAAAATACCGGTTGCTTCCAAATAACTCATGTACTAACCACTCAGCAGGAAAGTTCATAAAGGTTTATAAAAATCGAGTGAACCTAATGGAATTCTATTTTAATAAGGTGCAAAGGTATGTTTAGTTTCTGTCATTTAATATCACGCTATTGTATTTTGTGGCCGGCCCCGTGGTGTTGGGGTAACGTGCCCTCCTCTCACCCAGTAGCCCCGGGTCCGATTCCCGGCTCCGTCAGGGATTTTAGAAACTGACATGAGGGCTGGAACGGGGTGCAGTAAGTCTCGTGAGGACAATTGAGTAGCTGTCTGACAGTGAGGCAGCGCACCGATCACGAAAACCAAGATTAACGGCCGAGGGGACCCGATGCGATGATCACGCGTCACCCCAATATATGCAGGCTAAACGGCTGGGCAGCGGTCGCTTGGTAGGCCTAGGCCCTTCATGGGCTGTAGTGCCAGGGGTTATTATTATTATATTATTTTGTGATATAATTTGCATTTTGATCATGCGGAAATTATATTGACAAAACGTGTCAAGTCTTTGTTATGCTATAGTGGGTTGACAGTGCTGTGTGACCAGTTGAGTAACTAACGGGATTTCATGTAAAGAGCCTCATTTTCTATACCGGTAGTGGAGAGCGCAACTCGCATCCAGTCGGCCGTGTCTCGAATTGAGCTAATGTTGCCATGGAAACGATCTGCCTTGCCATTCCTTCATGAGTATATTTTATGGCTTTATTAGCCTTTGTTCGAGTGCAAATGGGCCGAAATCAGAAGAATGAGAAAGACTAGCGAAAATTCATGTAGCCAGCCGTTCCTTCTGGGTCCTAACCTATGTGTATGGAAAATTTGATTGAGATTAGTGGAACGGTGTAGATTTGTATACGGAACAAATCCACATACCCACATACATACATACATACATACATACATACATACATACATACATACAGACTTTCACTTTTATATAAAATATTATGCAACGAGCCTATAATGACAATAATTAAGACAAGAGTATATTTCTAAAACGAGCGAAGCTACTTTTATAATTTCCATACGAGTGTCTTAATTACCATTATAGGCGAGTTGCATACGACTTTTTATGTTCGACGATAATTATAACAATTTTATATTCGAACATAAATATTCATAAATATCTGTCGAGATTTCCCTAGTTTTATGTACTGAAGAGCGCGTGGGACGATGAGAATACCTTGTATTTGACCAAGGCCTCCTCGAATATCCCACTATGACACTCGCCACGCAGTGAAATCAAAAATAGAAGGCCGTGGAAGTCAGCGCAGGTGAGATGCTATCCTTACCTAATTGGCCACACAACTGTTTCTTGAGCTCTGCTTGGTGGGAGAAAATGATTCATAATGAAAAAGTCCTCTCGGCACGCCGGAAGGCGGAGGTAGATTTCACCGGACAAAATGGGGATAGGCGAAAATAGGCAGAATATGCAGATTCTCGTGGAAGGATCAGACCTCATTTATTGCGAGAAGGTATTTTATAATTGGAGCTTAATTAACTTTGTTTTTCGTTATTTTATGCTTATTTTACACATTTTATTGTCTTATGGGAACGGTAACCTTCTTGTCATTTGGGGTCCATTTTTATACTTGTGGTCACACTATCCTTATGCAAGGTTTCGACACTGATGTGTAACTATGTAACGGTCTGTTACTTCTTCACGCAAAATTATATCTCCCGCAGAGATTTTGGTTGGTTCCTCAGTTTAGGGGCTGCGACAACGCGGCCATGTAACCCCGTGTACTTTGGGATGGCTGTATTAGTCTGTAATTCGTTAAGGACTGCAGACGGTCAATTTCAAGCAGTAGTTCCTAATGTTGCTACCAGGTACTACCGTCAACGACACCTAGCTGTGAACTTGGCTACTAGATGCCACCGCAACCAGCAACTTGCAACGAACGTTGGAACTTCCCCTCCAAAGAAAGCATACTGAGGGATTTTTAGCGCTCTTAGAAAATCCGACGACTTCGGCCGGCTTTGAACTCGCGACCTTGGGCATAGACATTCAGCATGCTTGCTACCAGTTACGTCACCGAATCCGCTTCACACTTAGATGGAATTCTGAATATGATCTCGTGCAAGTGCGTTATCTTGGCAACGTCTGATGGCTCATCCCTCATCAATTTAGTAGTGTTGCCATGGCAACCACTGATAGGTCTTGGCATTTTCCTATAATTCCAAAATTATTTTTCTCATCCCTTGGCATAATGGTGGGTTATATCAAAAATTCTTTCAGACAAACGTTTTAGGTAATTATTAGGGGAATATTGTCCATTTTGTACGGTTTTGATATTGTGCCTATTAAGAGAGATATGATTAATGTTTCCCGAAAAACCCACTTTTTCCCACCCCTTTGGTCAATGGTTGGTGCTATAAAAAAACTCTTCAAACATAAATTTTTGGGCTTTATCCGACCCATAGTATGAACGTTGAACGGATTCGATATTTCACATATTAAGAGAGTTATAGCAATATTTCACTTTTTCGAAAAAAAAAGCCCCCCATTTTCACCCCCTTCGACCGATTTAGCCCAGTAACGAACTCGACCGAGGTCTTATAGGTATACATATTCGGTAAAAAATTCAAAGTGATTGGTGCAAACTTACGGCAGTTATCGTGTCCAAAATAAACTGATATACATATACATATACATACATAAATTATATATAACTTTTGAACTGACGGTGGTTTTGGGGTCTGGGGGATGTGAAACGCGAAGATATGTCGAAATTTTCCGGAAGTCGAAACATGGTACCAATTGCAATAGTTAGCTTTCTAATGAAATCTACCTCTGGTTGGTTCCTCAGTTTAGAGGCTGCGACAACGCGGTCATCTAACCCCGTGTACTTTGGGTAAGTGTAGAATCTGTCTGATACACGGTGTGAATTGTAATGGCTGTATTAGTCTTAATTCAGGTAAGGACTGCAGACGGTCAATTTCAAGCAGTAGTTCCTAATGTTGCTACCAGGTACTACCGTCAACGACACCTAGCTGTGAACTTGGCTACTAGATGCCACCCCAACCAGCAACTCGCAACGAACGTTGGAACTTCCCCTCCAAAGGAAAGCATACTGTGGGATTCTAGCGCTCTTAGAAAAGCCGACGACTTCGGCCGGCTTTGAAACCGCGACATTGGGCATAGAAGTTCAGCATGCTACCAGTTACGTCACCGAAGCCGCTTCCCACTTTGTCAGGCGGCTTCGGTGGCGTAGTCGGTAGCATGCTGAGCTTCTATGCCCAAGATAACGGGTTCAAACCCGGCCGAAGCCGTCGGATTTTTTAAGAGCGTTAAAAATCCCTCAGTATGCCTTCCTTCGGAGGGGAAGTAAAGCCGGCTGTCCCATGTCATAGATTTATGACATGTTAAAGATCCTTCCACTAATTGCACCTGGGTGAAGCTAAATTGGATAGGTTAAGAATGTATACAACGCTCTTAGGTTTCTATGTTCGGTGTCATGAGCCGACTGCGGCGGCGTCTAGTAGCTCAGTTCTGAACTTGGCCTCGTAGTCGTTGACAGTGGCGCTTGGCGGCAAAAGTAGGAACTATCTGAAAAATTGTTAGTTGCAGTACCTAAATTAACAAACAGAGAACACACACTAATACAGTCATCACAATTAACACCGGTTATCAGACATATTCTACACACACCCAAAATACACGGGGCTACATGACCGCGTTGTCGCAGCCCCTAAACTTAAGAACCAACCAACCAACCACTGTGTCAGATGGAAATACTGAATCTGATCTCGTGCAAGTGTGTTGTCATGGCAACGTCTCATGGCTCATGCCTCGTCAATTTAGTAGTGTTGCCATGGCAACCACTGATAGCTCTTGGCATTTTCTTATAATTCCGAAATCATTTTTTTTTCGTCCCTTGGCGTAATGGTGGGTCATATCGAAAAATCTTTCAGACAAAAGTTTTAGGTAATTATTAGGGGAATTTTGTCCATTTTGTACGGTTTTGATATTGTGCCTATTAAGAGAGATATGATTAATGTTTCCCGAAAAACCCACTTTTAGGTAGATTTCATTAGAAAGCTAACTACTGCAATGGGTACCATGTTTCGACTTCCGGAAAATTTCGACATATCTTCGCGTTTCACATCCCCCAGACCCCAAAACCACCGTCAGTTCAAAAGTTTATATATAATTTATGTATATATGTATCTATATATATCAGTTTCTTGTGGACACGATAACTGCCGTAATTTTGCACCAATCACTTTGAATTTTTTACATAATATGTATCCCTATAAAATCTCGGTCGAGTTCGTTAATGGGCAAAATCGGTCGAAGGGGGTGAAAATGGGGGGCTTTTTTCGAAAAATTGAAATTTCGCTATAACTCTCTTAATACGCGAAATATCGAATCCATTCAAAGTTCATAATATGTGTCGGATAAGTGCCAACAATTTATGTCAAATAAGTTTTTTGATAGCACCAACCATTGACCAAAGGGGTGGAAAAAAGTGGGTTTTTCGGGAAACATTAATCATATCTCTCTTAATAGGCACAATATCAAAACCGTACAAAATGTACAATATTCCCCTAATAATTACCTAAAACTTTTGTCTGAAAGAATTTTTGATATGACCCACTATTACGCCAAGGGATGAGAAAAATGATTTCGGAATTATAAGAAAATGCCAAGAGCTATCAGAGGTTGCCATGGCAACACTACTAAATTGATGAGGGATGAGCCGTTGCCATGACAACGCACTTGCACGAGATCAGATTCAGTATTTCCATCTGACTAAGCCGGCCCCGTGGTGTTGGGGTAGCGCGCCTGCCTCTCACCCGGAGTCCCCGGGTTCGATCCCCGGCTCCGTCAGGGATTTTAAAACTGACGTGAGGGTTGGAACGGGGTGCACTCAGCTTCGTGAGGACAATTGAGTAGCTGTCTGACAGTGAGACAGCACCCCGATCACGAATACCAATATTAACGGCCGAAGGGACCCGACGCGCTGATCACGCGTCACCCCAATATCTGCAGGCCAAATGGCTGGGCAGCGGTCGCTTGGTCGGCCTTAGCCCGTCATGGGCTGGTTGGTGCCAGGGGTTGACTTTGACATCTGACTAAGTGGGAAGCTGGTTCGGTGACGTAACTGGTAGCATGCAGAATGTCTATGCCCAAGGTCGCGGTTTCAAAGCCGGCCGAAGTCGTCGGATTTTCTAAGAGCGCTAAAAATCCCTCAGTATGCTTTCCTTTGGAGGGGAAGTTCCAACGTTCGTTACGAGTTGCTGGTTGGGGTGGCATCTAGTAGCCAAGTTCACAGCTAGGTGTCATTGACGGTAGTACCTGGTAGCAACATTAGGAACTACTGCTTGAAATTGACCGTCTGCAGTCCTTACCTGAATTAAGACTAATACATCCATTACAATTCACACCGTTTATCAGACAGATTCTACACTCACCCAAAGTACACGGGGTTAGATGACCACGTTGTCGCAGCCCCTAAACTGAGGAACCAACCAGAGGTAGATTTCATTAGAAAGCTAACTATTGCAATGGGTAGGCTACCATGTTTCGACTTCCGGAAAATTTCGACATATCTTCGCGTTTCACATCCCCCAGACCCCAAAACCACCGTCAGTTCGAAAGTATATATATATATATCAGTTTCTTGTGGACATGATAACTGCCGTAATTTTTCACCAATCACTTTTTACCGAATATGTATACCTATAAAATCTCGGTCGAGTTTGTTACTGGGCTAAACCGGTAGAAGGGGGTGAAAATGGGGGGCTTTTTTCGAAAAAGTGAAATATTGCTATAACTCTCTTAATATATGAAATATCGAATCCGTTCAACGTTCATACTATGTGTCGGATAAAGCCCAAAAATTTATGTTTGAAGAGTTTTTTTATAACACCAACCATTGACCAAAGGGGTGGGAAAAGTGGAATTTTCGGGAAACATTAATCATATCTCTCTTAATAGACACAATATCAAAACCGTACGAAATGGACAATATTCCCCTAATAATTACCTAAAACCTTTGTCTGAAAGAATTTTTGATATGACCCACCATTATGCCAAGGGATGAGAAAAATGATTTCGGAATTATAAGAAAAAGCCAAGAGCTATCAGAGGTTGCCATGGCAACACTACTAAATTGATGAGGGATGGGCCATCAGACGTTGCCATGACAACGCACTTGCACGAGATCAGATTCAGTATTTTCATCTAAGTGGGAAGCGGCTTCGGTGACGTAACTAGTAGCATGCAGAATGTCTATGCCCAAGGTCGCGGTTTCAAAGCCGGCCGAAGTCGTCGGATTTTCTAAGAGAGCTAAAATCCCTCAGTATGCTTTCCTTTGGAGGGGAAGTTCCAACGTTCGTTGCGAGTTGCTGGTTAGGGTGGCATCTAGTAGCCAAGTTCACAGCTAGGTGTCGTTGACGGTAGTACCTGGTAGCAACATTAGGAACTACTGCTTGAAATTGACCGTCTGCAGTCCTTACCTGAATTAAGACTACTACAGCCATTACAATTCACACCGTTTATCAGACAGATTCTACACTCACCCAAAGTACACGGTGTTAGATGACCGCGTTGTCGCAGCCCCTAAACTGAGGAACCAACCAGAGGTAGATTTCATTAGAAAGCTAACTATTGCAATGGGTACCATGTTTCGACTTCCGGAAAATTTCGACATATCTTCGCGTTTCACATCCCCCAGACCCCAAAACCACCGTCAGTTCAAAAGTTTATATATAATTTATGTATGTATATGTGTATATATATGCATATCAGTTTCTTGTGGACACGATAACTCCCGTAATTTTTCACCAATCACTTTGAATATTTTACCGAATATGTATACCTATAAAATCTCGGTCGAGTTCGTTAATGGGCTGAATCGGTCGAAGGGGGTGAATGTGGGGGGCTTTTTTCGAAAAAGTGAAATATTGCTATAACTCTCTTAATATGTGAAATATCGAATCCGTTCAACGTTCATACTATGTGTCGGATAAAGCCCAAAAATTTATGTTTGAAGAGCTTTTTTTATAGCACCAACCATTGACCAAAGGGGTGGGAAAAAGTGGGTTTTTTCGGAAACATTAATCATATCTCTCTTAATAGGCACAATCTCAAAACCGTACATAATGGACAATATTCCCCTAATAATTACCTAAAATTTTGTCTTAAAGAATTTTTGATATGACCCATCATTATGCCAAGGGATGAGAAAAATGATTTCGGAATTATAAGAAAATGCCAAGAGCTATCAGTGCTTGCCATGGCAACTCTACTAAATTGATGAGGGATGAGCCATCAGACGTTGCCAAGATAACGCACTTGCACGAGATCATATTCAGAATTCCATCTGACTAAGTGTGAAGCGGATTCGGTGACGTAACTGGTAGCAAGCATGCTGAATGTCTATGCCCAAGGTCGCGAGTTCAAAGCCGGCCGAAGTCGTCGGATTTTCTAAGAGCGCTAAAAATCCCTCAGTATGCTTTCCTTTGGAGGGGAAATTACAACGTTCGTTGCGAGTTGCTGGCTGCGGTGGCATCTAGTAGCCAATTTCACAGGTAGTTGTCGTTGACGGTAGTACCTGGTAGCAACATTAGGAACTACTGCTTGAAATTGACCGTCTGCAGTCCTTACCTGAATTACAGACTAATACAGCCATCCCTAAGTACACGGGGTCACATGACCGCGTTGTCGCAGCCCCTAAACTGAGGAACCAACCAAAATCTCTGCGGGAGATATAATTTTGCGTGAAGAAGTAACAGACCGTTACATAGTTACACATCAGTGTCGAAACCTAGCATAAGGACAGTGTGACCACAAGTATAACAAGAAGTTCCGTGAAGAACTATACAGCCTACTTTTCATGCCAATGATTATTCTACAGAACATGAACCTATCTAGAATAATGACGAAATTAAGTTGCTAATATCGAAATTTCCAATTAGTTCGAAATACTGTATACCTGGCATAATGTTTCCTAATAGAGCACTAGAGTTGGCAGCCCTGATGACTGAATATATTCTTAGTTCCGTCTCTTACGGTACTAAATACAAAATTTGGTTGAAGTCCACTGGATAGCATGGACGTTACATGCAGTTAAACATTGGATCTAACAGCGCGCGTAAAATCATGTTGGCAACAATGTCATGCATGTATTGGTCAGAAATAATCTGAAATAATATGATCTATTGTTGTGCCAATTTTGAATGAAATCCATTAGTTAGTATAGAAGTTACATGCATTTTAAAATTGGACCTATCAGCAGGCTTAGAATCATGTTGGCAGCACTGACGTATATTAGTTACTCCAAATTCGTCTAGAATGCCAGGTACTATACGTGTGCAAAGTTTAGAGCTATTGGCTTGCATACTTTCTGATATATTGATATTAGGGTAACAAAAATAGGGACAGCACATATTAACAGTTGGCAGCCCTGGTTGCTCCTTAGAATACGCATAGTCATATCTGTTATGGTACACATAGCACATACGAAATTTGGTTGAAATCCAAATGATAGTATGGAAGTTACATGTATTTAAAGTTGGACCTGTCAGCAGGCTTAGAATCATGTTGGTAGCACTGACGTATATAAGTTACTCCAAATTAATATAGAATGTCAGGTACTATACGTGTGCATAGTTTAAAGCTGTCGGCTTGCATACTTTCTGATATATTGGTATTTGGATAAAATAAATTAGGAGCATTTATTAACAGTTGGCAGCCCTGGTAGGTCTTAAGAATACGCTCAGTCATATCTGGTTATGTACACATACAACATACGAAATTTGGTTGAATTCCGCTTGATAGTGTAGAAGTTATATGCATTTAAAAATTGGACCTATCAGGAGGCTTATAATCATTTTGGCAACACTGCCATGTTTGGCCTCCTATGATCTGTACGTGTGCCAATTTTGAAATAGCTCCCATTCATACTTTCCAAGATATCCAACATGGAGCTCAAATTTCAATTGCGATTTTTTAGCAGTTGGTAGCACTGACATCATTTTCAAATATGGCCGTGAGATATTCAGGTATAGATCTTTACTCCTACCAAATGTTGTTTCGATTGCTGCAGCCGTTTAGGAGTTGATAGGGGGGGACACACACACAGCCAGACAGACAGACAGAAGGACAGACAGACAGACAGACAGACACACATTTGCCCGATCTCATAAGTCTACTTTTTCCTCATTTTTGCAAAATGTGAAAAGTAGGCTAAAAATTGACCCCAAATGACAAGAAGGTTACCGTTCCCATAAGACAATAAAATGTTTAAAATAAGCATAAAATGACGAAAAACAAAGTTAATTAAGCTCCAATTATAAAATACCTTCTCGCAATAAATGAGGTCTGATCCTTCTACGAAAACCTGCATATTCTGCCTATTTTCGCCTATCCCCAAGTTTGTCCGGTGAAATCTACCTCCGCCTTCCGGCGTGCCGAGAGGACTTTTTCCCACCTCTTTGGTCAATGGTTGGTGCTATAAAAAAACTCTTCAAACATAAATTTTTGGGCTTTATCCGACACATAGTATGAACGTTGAACGGATTCGATATTTCACATATTAAGAGAGTTATAGCAATATTTCCCTTTTTCGAAAAAAAAAAAAAGCCCCCCATTTTCACCCCCTTCTACCGATTTAGCCCAGTAACGAACTCGACCGAGATTTTATAGATATACATTTTCGGTAAAAAATTCAAAGTGATTCGTGCAAAATTACGGCAGTTATCGTGTCCACAAGAAACTGATATACATATATACATACATAAATTATATATAAACTTTTGAACTGACGGTGGTTTTGGGGTCTGGGGGATGTGAAACGCGAAGATTTGTCGAAATTTTCCGGAAGTCGAAACATGGGACCCATTGCAATAGTTAGCTTTCTAATGAAATCTACCTAAAATTCCTCTCGGCACGCCGGAAGGCGGAGGTAGATTTCACCGGATAAACTAGGGGATAGGCTATAATAGGCAAAATGTGCAGGTTTTCGTAGAAGGATCAGACCTCATTTATTGCGAGAAAGTATTTTACAATGTAATTGGAGCTCAAGTAACTTTTCTTTCGCCTTACTATGCATATTTTTAACATTTTACTGTGTTAGGGGGACGGTAACCTTCTTGTCATTTGGGGTCCATTTTTAGCCTATTTTCAATTTTGAAAAAATAGGCTTATGAGATCACCTTGTGTCCGTGTGCGCGCGCGCGCGCGTGTGTGTGTGTGTGTGTGTCCCTCCCTAATAAAATCTAAACGGCTGGAGTGATTTCAATGAAACTCGGTAAGTTCATATCACTATTTCCGGCGACCCCGACTGAGCACTTCAAATTTTGTTACGACTCACCAATCAAACATGGCGGCTGTGCGAAATATTTCACCAGCATTCAATATCTCCGAAACTATTACCGATATCACCCTGACATTTTGTATCGTGATAAAGGGAACTTCTATAAGTTCACTTATGTGACCTTTGAAAACCTGGTAACTATAAAACCAACATGGCGGCCAAGCGAAGTTGCGACTTTAAATAGACGTTTCTCGTGATTTAACCATACATTGTAATGCCCCGACATCTAACTTCGTTCAATTGTTTACATAACCACAAGATGGCGGATGTACGAAATATTTCACTGGCATTCTATATCTCTGTAACTATTAGCGGTATCTCCCTGAAATTTTGTACGGAGATAAAGGGCACTACTGGAAGTCCATCTATAAGACTTTCAAAAACCGGTTAACTACAAAACGAACATGGCGGCCAAGCGAATTTGAAAATTTTAAATAGACCTTTCTCGCGATTTAATGTTCCAAACGCACTGAAATCTGGTACAGGAAATATTTATACACATTGTAATGCACTGGTATCTAATTTAGTTCAATTGTTTACATAACCTCAAGATGGCGGCTGTGCGAATTTTAAAATTAAGTTTTTATTTCTTGTGATGTAGTCATGCGATTGAAGTGAAAGTTTGAATAATGAACCTACGCAATAATTTTCCTTTAAGGTTACATGCCTCTATGGCCTATACATTTAACAATCCAACATGGCGACCATCCGATATATTTAGACACTCTGAATATCTACGAATCTATTATAGCAATCAAACTGAATTTTTTAATGTTCATAGGGCTATGAACTTAAGTTCACCTATAGGACTTTAAATAACCTGGTGATCACAAATCCAACATGGCGGCGACGCGAATTATAAATATTCACATGGACATTTCTCGCAATTTAACGATCCGAATGCAGTGAAACTTGGTACAGTAAATCCTTATACGAATGGTAATCCACTGGCATCTACTTTATTTCAATTGTTTCCATAACCTCAAGATGGCAGCTGTGCGAAATTTTAAAATCTCCTTGTTACTTCTTGTGTCCTAATTATGCGATTAAAGTTTGAATACTACAGGTAGGCCTATACAATAATCTGCATGTAACAGTACATAACTCTAGGACCTAATATATAAAATCCAACATGGCGACCATCCGAAATATTTAGTCGGTTCTCAATATCTACGAATCTATTACAGCAATTAAACTGAAATTGTGTATGTTGATAGTGGCAATTAACCTAAGTAGGATATATGAAAATAGGCTGTATAGTTCTTCACGGAACTACTTGTTATACTTGTGGTCACACCGTCCTTATGCAAGGTTTGGAACTGATGTGTAACTATCTAACAGTCTGTTACTTCTTCACGTCAAATTTTATCTCCCGCAGAGATGTTGGTTGATTTCTCAGTTTAGGGCTGCGACAACGCGGTCATGTAACCCCGTGTACTTTGGGTGTGTGTAGAATCTGTCTGATAAACGTTTTAATTGTGATGGCTGTATTAGTCTGTATTTCAGGTAAGGACTGCAGACGGTCAATTTCAAGTAGTAGTTCCTAATGTTGGTACCAAATATACCGTCAACGACACCTGTGAACTTGGCTACCAGATGCCACCGCAACCAGTAACTTGCAACGAACGTTGGACATCCCCTCTGAAGGAAAGCATACTGAGGGAGTTTTTGCGCTCTTTAATCCGACGACTTCGGCCGGCTTTGAACCCGAGACCTTGGGCATAGAAGTTCAGCATGCTACCAGCTAGGCTACGTCACCAAAGCCGCTTCCCACATAGTCAGATGGAAAACTGAATGTGATCTCGTTGTCATGGCAACCTCTGATAGCTCATCCCTCATCAATTTAGAAGCGTTGTCATGGTAACCTCTGATGGCTCTTGACATTTTCTTCTAATTCCGAAATCATTTTTCTCATCCCTGTTAAGCGATTATATGGTAATGTCTGCGTATTTGAATTGCAATTTAGGAGATATTTCACATATGTAGATAGTCAATATCAATATTTTTCCAGCACCGAATTAGCTTTAGAGCTATTTCTGAGTAATGGTGTAATGGCGTAATGGTGGGTTGTATCAAAAATTCTTTCAGACAAAAGTTTTAGGTAATTATTAGGGGAATATCTTCCATTTTGTACGGTTTTGATACTGTGCCTATTAAGAGAGATATGATTAATGTTTCCCGAAAAACTCATTTTTTCCACCCCATTGGCCACTGGTTGGTGCTATCAAAAAACTTTTTAAACATAAATATTTGGCACTTATCCGACACATAATATGAACTTTGAAGGGATTCAATATTTCACATATTAATAGAGTTATAGTGATATTTCACTTTTTCGAAAAAATCTCCCCATTTTTACAGAAACCTTCCTCAAGATATCCTTTACAGAATGGTGAAAACCGCATCAAAAGCCATCGAGTGGTTCTCGAACCTACCCGAACATATAAGAATCGGGGAGTGTTTTATACTAAGTAGAGATATTTTCCTACAAATTGTCTTTCTTTAGTTCAATACATGAATACCAACTTTCATAAATAATTTTGGAAGGACTTATAAATTCAAAATTGTATTCTTAGAGTTAAGTTGTATCCAAAATAATGTTGGTTTTTTTTTTTCGTAAAAAAAACTGCTCTGTTTAGTGCATAGTAAGTTAGAGCAAAGCGAAGACCCTATGTTGGAACAATACAGTAAACATTAACAGGTGTCCTCAGTAAATTTAATTAATACAAAAGTTAATACGTATATTAAACGTATTAGCCATTAAGGTTAATGTTTTTGCTTCACATAAAATTCATTCTTTCGTTTTATTGCTTTAACATAATTACCATCAAACTCTGCCATTTTATCGTTTTGTGTCTTTGATTTAGTTAAACCTCAAACCTCACTACGAAACGAAACAAAAGGGAGCCTGTGATCGTGAGTTCGTATCGGTCGTATTAATGCTCAGTCACCCGAATCACGAGATCCTGTTCCGGTAACAATAGTTTTCAATATGACTACAAAGTGCACTAGCGAGAAACTATCGATTTCATATCAATCTGAATGTCAATGAGTTGATTGTAGGATTATTAAAATTGTTGATTATAGGAGCATTTCCTGTTTGTTTGGTTCCTTAGTCTAGGGGCTGCGACAACGTGGTCATGTAGCCCCGTGTACTTTGGGTGTGTGTAAAATCTGTCTGATAACTGGTGTTATTTGTAATAGCTGTATTAGTGTGTGTTAACTGTAATTCAGGTACGGACTGCAGACGATCAAATTCAAGTAGTTCCTACGTTTGCTAACAAATGCTACCGTCATCGACACCTAGCTGTGAACTAGCTACTAGATGCCACTGCAACAGGTAACTGGCAGCGAACGTTGAAATTTAATATAGCGTTAATCAAATCTAACCTACACATTTAGCTCCACACAATTATAGTTAATGGATGGTTCATTTATTTGCCATAAATCTATGACATAGGCCCGCCACGCCGGCTTTACTTCAACTCCGAAGGAAGGCATACTAAGGGATATTTAACGCTTTTAAAAATCCGACGACTTGGCCGGGTTTCAAGAGCGTTTCCTGCATTTGTTTTGAATATCCAGAATGAAAACTTGCAAAATGAATAATGACGGTATATTTCGGGACATACAGCAGACTAATAATGCAGGAGACATACTATTTACGTAAAATATGGAACGTCCTGTACAGTGGCGTACCTGGGGTTTGTTTCTGGAGGGAGATTAGCTCAGTCAAAATTACGTTACGGGGCGGGGGGCGGGGTAGGTTTCGGACATGATCAAAAAGGGGGGGGAGGAGGTTTCGGACATGATGAAACATAATCAATGAAAACAAATATACAATACCGAAGTTTCAAAACCTCCTTTCTATTTTCTAGCCAATTTTCATTTATAAAAAAAGAAATAGGCTTATGAGATCACCTTTTGTCCGTGTGTGTGTGTGTTTATGCCCCCCCCCCCTTATAATGAAAACTAAACGGCTGGAGCGACTTCAATGGAACTCGGTAAGCACATAGTACTAATTTGTCTGACCCCAACCGTGCCCTTCAAATTTCAATACGTCTCATCAATCCAACATGGTGGCTGTGAGAAATATTTCACCGGCATTCTATATCTCCGAAACTATTACTGACATCACCCTGAAATTGTGTACGGTGATAAAGGGCACTATTGTATGTGACTTTAAAAACCCTGTTAGGTAGAGAACGAACATGGTGGCCAAGCGAAGTTGAAACATTTAAATATACGATTCTCACGATTTAACCATCCGAGTGGAGTGAAACATGGTACAGCAAATGATTATAGACATTATAGTGCAATGACATCTAATTTAGTTCAATTGTTTACATAACCTCAAGATGGCGGCTGTGCAAAATTCTTAAATAAAGTATTTCATTTCTTGTGTCCTACTCATGCTATCATACAGTAGTTACCGTTTGAATAATGAACCTACGCATTAATCGAATCGCCATCTAACAGTACATATCCATATGGACTACATATATAAATATCCAATATGGTGATCAACCGAAATATTTAGATGGTTCTCAATATCTACGAATCTATTACAGCAATCAAACTGAAATTTTGTATGTTTATAGAGGCAATTAGCATAAATAGGATAAATGAAAATAGGCTATTTAATACTTCACGGAACTTCTTGGTTTTTCCGTGTTTGATACAATGTATTGCATTTATCAAAGTGCGATTCCTCGAAAATTAACAATGTTGCTGATATTAATTGAATGAGTTTTTAAATGGTATGCGTTCTGTCTTGAGGAAAGAACTCATGATGAAAATTAATAAATGTAAAACAAAAATATTGGAATGCAAGCGAAATAAATCAGAAACCCCTATTGCCGTCAGATTGGCAGGTGAACAACTAAAGGAGGTAAGAGACTTCTGTTACTTAGGAAGCAAAATAACCAGTGATGGACGAAGCAAAGAGGTTATAAAAAGTAGGGATGGCAAAGAAAGCATTTCTACAGGAAAGGAAGCTATTGACTTCGAATATAGATTCAGGTATTAGGAAGTCATTTCGGAAAGCCTTTGTCTGGAGCGTGGCGCTTTATGGAAGTGAAACTTGGAGAATTGAAGTGCTTGAAATGTGGTGTTACAAGATAATTATGAAGATGAGATGGGTAGATAGGGTTACAAATGAAGAGGTATTAACACGAGTGGAAGAGGAGGGATGTTTCTGGTGACTGCAAATGAAGAGAAGAGATAGGTTGGTAGGACACTTACTAAGACATCCAGGAATAGCAAACTTAGTTATGGAAGGAAGGGTCGAGGACAAGAACTGTAGGGGTAGACCAAGATTAGAATATGTTAAACAGATTGTCTCGAATGAGGGGTGTGGTAGCTATGTAGAGATGAAACGATTGGCTCAGGACAGGGAGGCATGGAGGGCTGCATGAAACCAGTCAAAGGGCTGAAGACTCAAATAACAACGACAACAACAACAATCGTTAAAACAGTAATACAACAACTCAATATTATTCACTTTTCAAAATGACACTCACACACGGATACTAACTAAATGGCTACTCAGAAATGCATGTTTTTGGAGTCACACCCCTCTTGCTAAATTAACAACTGTCTATTTTCTCATTCAGTAAGTTGCAAAATCAGATGGAATCTCTTATACTGAAGTGCTTCATGAGTTTAATTTCAACAGCTTGTCGAATAGAAGATAAATATCCCAACAGATATTTCTTTATAAGCTTATAAATAATATTATTGATAATACCGAATTTCTAAATTACATCAGTTTTAATACCCGGAGAATGAATCTCGAACAACGTGCTTTGCTAGTCGTTCCCAAACAAAGAACGTGCTCTCAACAAAACTCGCCGCTTCATACAATGTGCCGGACAGCTAATCTCATCAGTGTGCATTTCGAAATTTTGATTTCACTTTATCTTTGCAACAGTTTAAAAAAAAAACTAAGTCAGTACCTACATAAATAAGTAATACAAATACATCTGGGAAAATGTCTGATAAAATGTCAAAATCCATGCATCATACTTTATGCAACTGTAGAATGAACCCTGTTGTTAGTCAGATCTAGACCATCTGCACAATAGTATTAAGTGATAATCACTAGGCCTTAATTATTGCTGCTTTCACCCATTACTAATATTCTTAATTTAATTACAGTTTACTTTCACTTTATCAAGTTGGCATTCAGCATATATTTGTGTTAAGAATAGTTAAACTTGAGTATTGTACTATGTGAACTGTATTATTATTGATTGTGGTTTTTAGCCTACTTTCGATTTTTGAAAAAAATGAAAGTAGACTTATGAGATCAACACAGGGCGAAAAAAAGTGTGTCTGTCTGTGTGTGTGTGTATGTGTGTGTGTGTGAGTCTGTGTGTGTGTGTGTGTGTGTGTGTGTGTGTGTGTGTGAGTGTGTGTACTCAGAATGTCTATCCCCCCCCCCTATCAATTCGAACACGGTGAACGCGAATTGAACGAAATTTGGTACAAAGGTAGCACTAGCAAAGGACACCTCAGTGTCATGTTTTATATCGCCGCCATCTTGACGGAAACGTAATGGCGTCCACACAAATGTTCAAAGCTTAAATCAAATTACGACTAACCTAATCATCCGATCTCTACCAAATTTTGCAACAACATACCTTTATGGGGGAGCATCCTTTTACCAAACTAATAGGTCATCAGCCTAATAGTTTGCGGATGGCGGCCATCTTTGTGTCAAAATCGATTCCCCCTATTAATTCGAACACGGAGAAACCGAATGGAACGAAATTTGGTACAGAGGTAGTACTAGCAAAGGGCACCTCAGTGTCATGTTTTATATCGCCGCCATCTTGACGGAAACGTAATGGCGGCCACACAAATGTTCAAAGCTTAAATCAAATTACGACTAACCTAATCATCCGATCTCTACCAAATTTTGCAACAACATACCTTTATGGGGGAGCATCCTTTTACCAAACTAATAGGTCATCAGCCTAATAGTTTGCGGATGGCGGCCATCTTTGTGTGAAAATCGATTCCCCCTATTAATTCAAACACGGTGAAACCGAATGGAACGAAATATGGTACAGTGGTAGCACTAGCAAAGGGTACCTCGGTGTCATGTTTTATATCGTCGCCATCTTGACGGAAACGGAATGACGGCCACCCAAATGTTAAAAGCTTAAATCAAATTACGACCATCCTAATAATTTGATCTCTACCAGATTTTGCAACAACATGCCTTTTTGTGGAAAGCATCTTATGACTGACTACAAGGTCATCAGCCCAATAGTTTGCAAATAGCGGCCATGTATGTGTGCAAATCCATTCCCCATGTCAATTCAAACACGGTGAAACCGAATTGAATGAAATTTTTTACATAGGTAGCACTAGCAAAGGGCACCTCATATTCATGTTTAATAACCCTATAGCACGTTGTATTTCAACAAGCTACTACAACGAACATTCAATTATACTCCTTGAAAAGGACAAAGAGTTATAACAATACCCATGCATTTAGGAGAAAGTAGGCTATAAGTTCTTTACTGAACATCTTGTTTTTCTTTAATATGCGATTGTGATAATATGTAAAAGCCGGCCCCGTGGTGTTGGGGTAGCACACCTGCCTCTCACTCGGAGGCCCCGGGTTCGATCCCCGCCTCCGTCAGGGATTTAAAAACTGACGTGAGTGTTGGAACGGGGTGCACTCAGCCTCGTGAGGACAATTGAGTAGCTGTCTGACAGTGAGACTGTGCCCCGGTCACGAAAACCAAGATTAACGGCCGAGGGGACCCGAAGCGCTGACCACGCGTCACCCCAAAATCTTCAGGCCAATTGGCTGCGCAGCGGTCACTTGGTAGGCCTAGGCCCTTCAAGGGCTGTAGTGCCACGGGGTTAGTTACATAATATGTAAAATTGGTCAGTCTCCAGTAATTGGATTTTATTCTGTTGGAGGCAATAAATAAATAAATAAATAAATAAATGCTAAACATTTTACACGAGTGCTAAGAAATGCTTTCAAATTAGTAAGCATGATAATAATAATAATAATAATTATTATTATTATTATTATAATTATTATCATTATTATTAGAGCCTCCGTGGCTTAGGTGGCAGCACGCCGGCCTCTCACCGCTGGGTCCGTGGTTCAAATCCCGGTCACTCCATGTGAGATCTGTGCTGGACAAAACGGAGGCAGACAGGTTTTTCTCCGGGTACTCCGGTTTTCCCTGTCAAAATTTCATTCCAGCAACACTCTCCACTATCATTTCATTTCATCTGTCATTCATTTAATCATTGCCCCAGAGGAGTGCGTCAGGCCTCGGCAGCCGGCACAGTTCATATCCTCGCCGCTAGATGGGGGCTTCGTTCATTCCATTCCTGACCCGGTCGGAGACTGGAAGCAGGCTGTGGATTTTCATTCATCATTATTATTATAACCTCTGGCACTACAGTCCATCAAGGGCCTGGGCCTAACAAGCGACCGCTGCCCAGCCATTTGGCCTGCAGATATTGGGGTGACGCGTAGTTAGCGCATGGGGTCACCTTGGCCGTTAATCTTGATTTTCGTGATCGGGGCGCTGCCTCACTGTCAGACAGCTACTCAATTGTCCTCACAAGGCTGAGTGCACCCCGTTCCAGCCCTCTCGTCAGTTTCTAAAATCCCTAACGGAGCCGGGAATCGAACCCAGGGCCTCCGGGTGAGAGGCAGGCTCGCTACCCCAACACCACGGGAAAAATTAGTAAGTATAAACTTGTACAATTCAATCATTTATGATTTTTTTTTTGTCGTGTAGCCTCCTGAGAGGCCGAGTGCAGGTCTTTCTAGGCGACGCCCGTGGGCGACCTGCGCGTCGGGATGAGAGATGGAATGGATGAAGATGAATGAAACTGGGCAAGGATGTGGAAGGAAGCGGCTGTGGCCTGTCAGAAGGTACTGTCCCAGCATTTGCCTGGTGTTGAAAATGGGAAACCACGGATAACCATTTCAAGGACAGCTGACGGTGGGGCTCGAACCCACGCGTCTACCGAGTCAGCAGAGAGCTTGGCCCCTTGACCTAACGCAGCGCTTTAGCCCGCGTAGCCACTATAGTCATTTATGATGAAACCGACGATTGGTCTTAATAAAAATTAAAAACTTTAAGTATGTTTATTATTCGAATCTGGTCCCGTATAAACCAGGGCTGATGGTAAGCCTGTGTAGAATATCTATGTAAAGCTCTGTGCAGTTTGTACCTTCAACCTTATAAATTTGCTCCAATGGCTCAAAACATATTTGAGATGGACAACTTACGTGTCTTATTATGGGGTAAATATTTGACTGAATACAACCAAAGACTCCTGTGTTTACATATCATCATTCCGAGACTGACGTGTCCTTCGATATGACGTGTTCAGCTGCCACCTTGCCAACTACAGAAACCATCATCATGTCTTCTTTAGTAGCAGGTGTGCAAACATTTGAATAGCGTATTTGGCATTCATTACTTGAGTCCTGGATATAAAGGAAATATTACGCCTTATATAGAAAATAATTACTGAAAAGCTGAATTTCAGTCATTTGTTAGATCTATATTACATTTTCCTCACTCCTCTCTCCTGTTCCTTCACTCCCCCCATTACCCCCTCCCCCCATGCCTAAACTGCACGTTCACAGACTTTCAACAAGAAGTCTGTGTGGCGACATGAACTCTTTTGTTTGTTTCTTTCGATTGTTTTAACGCTCACATTACAAGCTACGACAGTGGTCCTTATTACTCGTATTTTTGAAGATGATGATTTTTTTTTTCCATTTAGTCAATTTACCCCCTAGGTTGGTGGTTCCCACGGACTCAGCGAGGGAACTCACCACTACCGCCTCTATGGGCAGTGTCCTGGAGCTTGGAACATCTGGTCGGGATTGATACAACTGGGGAGGTGTGATCAGCACTTCGCCCAGGCAGCCTCACCTGCAAAGCGAACAGGGGCCTCATGAGGGATGGGAAGGGATGGAAGATTGGGGTGGATAGGCTAGGAAGAGGGAAGGAGACGGCCGTGGCCTTACAGTAGGTACCATCCCGGCATTTACCCGAAGACGAAGTGGGAAACCACGGAAAACCACTTCGAGGATGGCTGAGGTGGGAATCGAACCCCCTCTACTCATTTGGACCACCCGAGGCTGAGTAGACCCCGTTCCAGTCCTCATACCACTTTTCAAATTTTCGTGGCAGAGTCGGGAATCGAACCCAGGACCTCCGGGGCGGCAGCTAACCACGCTGACCGCTACACTACGGAGGCGACTTGTTGTTGTTTTAATGGGCTAAATAGCGAGGTCATCTGACTCTTTATTAATTTCCTACCAATTAATTAAGTTGAACTTTGAACTCCATCACCAGACGCAAATTTGAAATGACAAACTGGCTGAAAATAGACTGCACCTCGACATCCCGAAGACACAATATCTAGAATGTAGCCCGCAAACCAGCGGTACCCTCAGAATCAATTATCATGGCCTGCAGAAGTCCATGCACTCTAAGTACCTAGGATCCATCGTTACTTCTAGCTGAAATATTACTTCTGATAACCGAGCGAGGGTAAACGCAGCATGGCTCAAGTGGAGACAAATCACCGCAATTCTCTGTGATAAGAAAGATGCAAAAGTCTACAAGACCGTGGAACGCCCAGTGACAATCTATGGGGCAGAATGTCGCCCAATGAGCAGATACTACATACAATGGAGATGAAGATGCTCCGATACACCCAAGGGCTGACTCGATGTAACCACGTACGGAATACAGACGTTGGACGATGATAAGGCAACGCTCCGATCGCGGAGCTGGTATGGTCATGTACTGAGGTGTCAAGAGAACTCAGGCACAACAAGTAGTTCCGTGAAGAACTATAGAGCCTATTTTCATATATCCTACTTATGTTAATGGCCTCTATCAATATACAAAATTTCAGTTTGATTGCTGTAATAGATTCGTAGATATTGAGAACCGTCTAAATATTTCGGATCATCGCCATGTTGGATATTTATATACACAGGTATGGCTTATAGTTATGTACTATTACATGAAGAATATTGTGCAGGTGATTTATTCAAACTTCAATCGCATGATTGGGACACAAGAAATGAAAACGAGATTTTGAAATTTCGCTCAGCCGCCATCTTGTGCTTATGAAAATAATTAAAATGAATTAGATGCCAGTGCATTAAAATTTATATAACCATATACCGTACCAAGTTTCACTGAGCTTGGATGGTTAAATCGTGAGAAACGTCCATTTGAATATTTCAATTTCGCGTCGCCGCCATGTTATATTTGTGCTCACAGGTTATTGAACGTCCCATAGGTAAACTTATGAGGGGTTTGTAACGCTTTTAAAAAATCCGACGACCTCGGCCGGGTTTGAACCCGCGATCTTGTGCATAGAAGCTCAGCATGCAACCAACTACGCCACCGAAGCCGCCTCTAATAGCCTTTATTAGATCTCAAATAAGTGTTCAACTATTTTCTTAAATACTTGTGTAAGGACCTCCAATCTTCCTAGACTTGCATATTCTAAATTATATATGTTAGAGTTGAAATTTATTTTATTATATTATTTTTCATAGAAAATACCCATTTTAGTATATAAGTACGATGCTGATGAAGACCCTAATGAAGGATTGGAAACACGATCCATTAAACATTTAAGATTAACAGGTGTCTCTGCCTACCAACTGGCAGACAGGAATTCCCAACATCAACTGGGTGTACCAGATCCTCAGAGATACTATCCTACAAAGTCAACCAACGACAACCACAAACAAAATACCACTCGTTTTGAGAGAACGGTCCATTTGCCTAATCAATAATTGGAAGTTATGATGAGGGAAACCGCATCTTATATTTGATAAATGTAATTGTGTATGTTGCCATCTTGACAAGTTCCTAAGGACATCTCAAGTTCTCATAAAAATGTACTTAATTAGACGCCAGTATATTATGTCTTGTATGAAGATTCACCGTGCCAAGTTTCACTGGGCTTGGATGAAGTCACGAAAAATATCAATTTAAATCCTTAAATATCGTGTCACCGCCATATTAGTTTTGTGCCCATCAGTTTATTTAAGTCCCATAGGTAATAATAATATCGTACGGCCTCGGTTGCCGGGTGCAAGCTTTGTTATTTGACGCCCAAAGGGAAGCTTGCATGTCGAATCATTTGTTTCCTTGGAGCGCAATGAAAGTAACGGAGGTTAGATATCTAAGCTCCTTGACATTAAAGCGCTTTCTAGTTGTGTAACATTTTTAATAGTCCTTACGCTGTGGTGTTAACTATAATGGTTCAATTTAAACAAACATGATAATAATAAACAATATACACTGTGGTGTGACCTTACCTGTGATAGTATAATAGGATATAATAAGTTGTTGAGCGCCAGATTCCTATTTAAGATAGAGAATCGAAATTTATAAAATATATCCTCGGCAGTCAGCAGTAGAGTCGAGACCACCTACCCGGGCCGTAGTGTAACAGAGTTGACTAACCATTCAGTATTTATTTATAAGGAGTAGTTGAATTTGCCTAAAATATGTGCTAACTACAAGAAAAGTTACAGTCATGAAGTTAAAGAAATAATTTATTGACTCAAGAACAAAATACTAATAGTTACAAAAAACGAATTTAATTTACCAATTGCGGTTTAATTATTTAAAAGAAAATGAACATTTAAATTACTTGAATAAAAAAGGCTTGACTCTAACTTGCAAATGGAGACGGAAGTAATAATTGTTTATGCTCACCAACTTGCAGCTTTGTCATATTGAATGTTATAACAGATAACCTTGATGTTCCTTCTCATATTTAAAAAAAATGTTGTAGTATGTCATTTGATACTGTTAAACATAACCAAGTCCGTTGCGACTTGTAGATTGATTGTAAAACTGATCTATAAGTCAGTGTGGGCTGATATATATCTTGGGTAGACATCACGCTGTATGGTTTGAAGTCGGAAGTCGAATATTGGCTCAGCTCATTAGCTAAGACCCTCAGTTGACGCTCTCCTCTCGTGGTCAGAACAATTGTTCACTAATGACTTGCCGTTTCTTAATAATTGTTCTGACCACGAGAGGAGAGCGTCAACTGAGGGTCTTAGCTAATGAGCTGAGCCAATATTCGACTTCCGACTTCAAACCATACAGCGTGATGTCTACCCAAGATACATATCAGCCCACACTGACTTATAGATCAGTTTTACAATCAATCTACAAGTCGCAACGGACTTGGTTATGTTAAACAGTATCAAATGACATACTACAACATTTTTTTTAAATATGAGAAGGAACATCAAGGTTATCTGTTATAACATTCAATATGACAAAGCTGCAAGTTGGTGAGCATAAACAATTATTACTTCCGTCTCCATTTGCAATTTAGAGTCAAGCTTTTTTTATTCAAGTAATTTAAATGTTCATTTTCTTTTAAATAATTAAACCGCAGTTGGTAAATTAAATTCTTTTTGTAACTATTAGTATTTTGTTCTTGAGTCAATAAATTATTTCTTTAACTTCATGACTGTAACTTTTCTTGTAGTTTGTCATATTATAGGCAAATTCAACTACTCCTTATAAATAAATACTGAATGGTTAGTCAACTCTGTTACACTACGGCCCGGGTAGGTGGTCTCGACTCTACTGCTGACTGCCGAGGATATATTTTATAAATTTCGATTCTCTATCTTAAATAGGAATCTGGCGCTCAACAACTTATTATATCCTATTATACTATCACAGGTAAGATCACACCACAGTGTATATTGTTTATTATTATCATGTTTGTTTAAATTGAACCATTATAGTTAACACTACAGCGTAAGGACTATTAAAAATGTTACATTTGGCGCCCAACGTGGGGAACGAAAACCATTCGGTATTTAGGAGAGGAGTGTATAATTTCAGTGCAAATTGTCAGTGCTTTTGGGGGACAGTGAAGTGAAGTGAAATTTTGTAAGGGCAATTGTTATACGGTGTACTTCGATATGTCGGAGGAGGAACAGAGGCAGTTGAGAAGTAGGAATAAAGTCGAGAAAGTTAATTATAAGGAGGTTGATAGCAGTAGCGATGTTGAAAGCGTAGAGAATAATACCAAGATGTCGGAGGTAAATCTTGAGAGTAATCCTGAAAATAATCCTGAGGTTAACCCTGACACGAATTCAGAGGAAAATCTCGAGACGAATACAGAGGTACATCCTGAGACTAGTGGGAGTAAGGAAAAAGAAAAGTCTATAGATATTCCTGACGATAAATTCAATTTACTCATGAGGATGTTGCAGAATATGGATGGGCGAAATCAGGAGAGTAAGAAAGATAATCAGGAAAGTAGAAAGGAATTCAATGATAAATTTGAGAAATTAGATAAAGATATGGGCAGGCTAAATCAAAATATGAATGAGAAGTTTAATGAAAATAAGCGAAGTACGGAGGCCTTTCTTAATGAAAAATGGGAAGAGAATATGAGTAAAATAAATCAGAAACTGGAAGAGAATAATGTAAAACTAGACAGTGTGATTAAAGTAAATGAAGGGTTGAGTATGAAGTATGATATGCTGCAGGAGAGTATTCAGGGGGTGAAACAGGAAATCAGAGGTGAAATTAAGGAGGAGGTAGAAATGAAGGCTAAAGATATTATTAAGACAGTAGATAAGAAATTAGAAGCAGTAGAAAGTAGGATTCAGGAAAGAATAGTAACTGTGATTGAAGATAAAATAGCAACTCAAGGTGAAAGTTTTAGCAAATTGGTAGAAGTGGAAACTAGGCAGGTGGTAGAGACTTTAGGGGATACTGCAGTAGAATCAGTGAAGACAGCCTGTAAGGAGACTGTAATTGAAAGCAGATTGGAGTCAGGGGAAATGTTAGGTGAAAGCAGATTGGAGGTAGAGGAGATTTTAGGTGAAAATAGATTAGCGTCAGAGGAGATAGTAGGAGAAAGCATAGTAGAGTTGAAGGAGATTTTAGATGAAAGCAGGATAGCTGTAAAAGAAATTATGGGTGATGAACATCAGTTAGCGGATATAGTAGGAGAAAACATAGTAGAGTTGGTAGAGATGCTAGACATAGATGAAAGTAGCTTAAGTAAGGAACAGCAATCAGCGGAGTTGATATATGAAAGCAGAATAGCTGTAGGAGAGACTATAGAACGTAGTAAACAGGTGAAGAGGAAGAGGGAGATATACAAGAGCAGAAGCAATAGACAACGGCTAAAGAGAAAATTAAATATTAGTAGTGGAGAAGTGAAGAGGAGATATGTAGGTAGATATTTTAGAAGTAAAATGAAAGAGAAGAGAATTAAGTTATTAGAGGAAAAAGAAAGAAAGTTAAAAGAGAGAAAGAAAGCATATGATGTGCTGTGGAGCACTGAATTAGCCAGAAGTGGGGAAGTAGTAAGGGGTAAGCCGAAGTACTGTGTTACTATTGATGAATGTAGTCCGAAAGAGGTAGAAATTAATGTTATAAGAAAAGAGGAAAGTGGAATCCTAGAAAGAGATAGAATTGAAGATGAATGTGGTAAGAACTGTGAAATGCCAGAGAAAGTAGTGATGTAAATTTATATTAGCGATAGTTACTGTTCCGTATGACTTAAATATTAAGTAATGAAGTTTAATATGATTTAACAGAGGTAGATAAGGAACCAGCTGTGTGTAATTTTAATTCAGTCGTGAAGTTAGGATGGTAAGGGGAGCGTAGTGCCTACGCTTATTGATTTAGGTTGTCTAAAATCATTTAATTTGGAAGACAGAGGTTGTCGTGCTATTGAGCAATTCAGGTAAGTTGAATGTGGGTCCTTAAACTGCAGGTAAGTTGGATGAAGTGAGAATTAAATTTAAAAAGTTGGGAAGATTATTACAAAGGTAAGTAATCGAAAGAAAGTAATAATTATTATGGCAACCATAATTATGAATATAATGGTAATAAAGATTTAATTCTAAAATGAGTGAAGATAAGATGATACAGTGGTGATAAAATTAATGAGTTGAAGCAGAAAGTATTGATTTAATAAAGAAGTTTCAGTTAAGGACAGCGAGGTTATCAGTGGATATATTTTGAGAAATTTAGAAGTGGTTTAGAATAGTTGATGGTAATGCGTTGTATGAATTAACCAACATCGGGTTGAAATGAGGAAGTAGTAACATGATTAGGGCATCTGGTACTTGGTGACAGATATGTGTGTGTGTATGTGTGTATTTTCACGTAAATGGACGTGAGTTTGAAGTAGTAGGCCAACGAAGGTAATGCCGTTGAGCAATGTGGTTTTAAGTTTTTGGTAAGATGCCAAATGACGTTTTAAGAAGTTTTTGGAGGATGAAGTATGCCAGCGAGGTATATTCCGTTGAGCAATGAGTTTTTTATGGTGTCTACGGGACTACGTGAAGTTAATGTTGGGAGTTTTTTTTAAGTATATATGGTTATACGCATACAAAAGTAAAAATGAATTACAAAGGTAAGATGGTCCAAGTTTTAGTTACGGTTACACACGTTTTAAAGATATTACAAGGCTTGTTATCGAGCTAAACCACTTTTGGTAAAAGTTACTGATGAATAATAACGAAATAATGATGAGGTAGATTGTTGTCCTACAAATGTAAAAGTAAAGATAATAATAATAATTAGATGGTTGGCATAATATTTACTAGTATTGAAAGGAATTTGTTATAATTCGAAGTTTTGAGGATTTAAAGATAAATCCTTTTTTTTTAGTAGACGAGAAATTAAGTTTTATTTATGTCATACGGAGTTAGTAAAGAGAAGTTTATATTTTTGAAGACAAGAGTAGGTTAGTAGGGTAAGTATACCTAAGGGTAATGAAGTTTCAATTAAAGGCAGGTGTAATTTACGCATTTAATTTGGTAGAGCAGGGAGTATCTGAACTGTGTTATAACTCAGAACTTGCTTTATGAAGTGATTATGGGAAAATATTTGCCAATTAGGAGTGTCGGTGTTATTGACTATCAACTGGAAAACTGTCATTATTTTAGGAAGACAATAGTTAGGAAAACAAAGTGTGATGTTATTATTCCAAGGAATTAGTCGAAGCATGTAAGATTTTTTTAGCTGGAATTTAGAATGTTATTGGTCAGTAAGAGGTGACCTGTAACAGTAAGAAGAAGTGGAATTATACCACGAATAGGGGAGTTTTTTTGTATGTGACGTGTGATGTAACGATGAGTTTTGAGAGATTCTGGTATAGCAAGAATGAGCTATAGTCCAGGCGATCGAAGCATGTAAGGAAGTGTTGACGAGAAATGTCACAATAAGTTTTGAGAGAAAACTAAAGGGGGTTTTTAGGTATTCAGCGGGAAGTCAAATCATGTATTGACTAGGTTCAAAGTATAAGAGCATTAATATTTTGTGGGACGAAATATTTATTCCGAGGAGTCTGTCATGTGTTTTTGTGAAATAGTTTAGTGATATACGTAATTCAGGTATTGAGTAGTATTTTGTCCTCGTCTTAATCATTTTGTTGTGGTAGGTAAGAATGACGATACAGTAAAGCTATATCTTGAGGCTAGGTTAAATTTTATAAAGTGAACAAGAAGTCAGATTTCATGTTTATTTGTGATTTTGAAAATTCAAGTTATTGTTTTCGAGAAGTAGTAAAGAGGAATCATAGTTTTATGAGAAGTTAAGAAGTCGTGGAGACTTAGGAAGTATTAATTTGAAAGGAGGCGGCCGTGGCCTAAGAAAGAATGAAGCCACGAAGGCAGGAGAGTAGCAACTTGAATATTTAAGTGAACTGTTTAATAACTGCTTTAAGGTATTTCGATGTCATTATGTATTTGGGGAAGTATTTACATGTATGACATATGCACTGAAATTGGAATTGCCTTAGGTATCTTGCTAAGTTATTTTTTTCTTCAATTATTGAAATTTTACTGCATTTGAGTAATCCCTTTATAGAAACGAAAGGAATATTGTGTTGTTTGCATATCGTGTGCTGTGATAGTTATAATGTGGTATTTAGCTGGTACGAGAACAATGTAATTCTACACCAGACTGACGAAAACTACGTTCACTAAATAAGAAACCAAAATTGTATGTCAAGCATACAATCACCACAATTATAAACGAGTGCAGCGCAGACATATATGTCAAAATTAGAAGTGAAGGGCATTTATGTATATTTTTTACAGCTCGCTAATACATTATATAAAGAAGAAAATATAGAACATTTTGAACATAAAGAAGAATGCATGTATTCAAACGGAAAGTACTATGAACATTTTAAGAAATGATAGTACAAATATGTAAAGTGAAAAGAGTATATTTCTTGTATATTTTTGTGTATTGTTGAAGGGTATTTGTATGTTGTCTTTTTGGGGGTTATAATATTTATATTTATAGTTTTTTATGTTGGATGTGGTAAGAGAAATAATGTTAAATGTCATTTAAATTATTTATCTTAGGGGCGATTGTAACGATTCGATCCCAAAGCGGTTATATTTAAAGGGTTACGCATTTATTATCATATTTATTATTATTATTAATTAGTACATCGATGAGATGGTTTTTATATCAGATGATTGTAAGTGGTTTTTATTATTATAGTCAGACAGATTTTTATTAACATTTACTTGTAAAGAGACGAAGTATTATATATTGCAACAAGATTGGCAATAAGGACCAACCCTATGTGTCACAAGCAGAACGACGCAGTAGTTATTTCACAACGGCAGGTAGCTATTGTCCCGGGATCTTAAAAACCCACAATGACTAAGAATCAGGTGCGGAACATCGAGTTCCTTCTGGAAGGAATGAAACATTATATTTCACTCATGGTGCAACCAATACGTCACTACTGGGGCCAAGGTACGCGTCAACATATTGCAAATTATGACGGCATGAGGGAGTCACGAGTTTATGAATGTACAAGTCCCAGGTAGAAGGGGTGACTTGACTATGAAGAGAGGGAAGCTGGGACACCACGTGACAAGGTGGATATAAGCTGTAACCCGCGTCTACAAAATTATTAAGAAACGACAAGTCATTAGTGAACAATTGTTCTGACCACGAGAGGAGAGCGTCAACTGAGGGTCTTAGCTAATGAGCTGAGCCAATATTCGACTTCCGACTTCAAACCATACAGCGTGATGTCTACCCAAGATATATATCAGCCCACACTGACTTATAGATCAGTTTTACAATCAATCTACAAGTCGCAACGGACTTGGTTATGTTTAACAGTATCAAATGACATACTACAACATTTTTTTTAAATATGAGAAGGAACATCAAGGTTATCTGTTATAACATTCAATATGACAAAGCTGCAAGTTGGTGAGCATAAACAATTATTACTTCCGTCTCCATTTGCAATTTAGAGTCAAGCCTTTTTATTCAAGTAATTTAAATGTTCATTTTCTTTTAAATAATTAAACCGCAGTTGGTAAATTAAATTCGTTTTTTGTAACTATTAGTATTTTGTTCTTGAGTCAATAAATTATTTCTTTAACTTCATGACTGTAACTTTTCTTGCAGTTAGCACATATTATAGGCAAATTCAACTACTCCTTATAAATAAATACTGAATGGTTAGTCAACTCTGTTACACTACGGCCCGGGTAGGTGGTCTCGACTCTACTGCTGACTGCCGAGGATATATTTTATAAATTTCGATTCTCTATCTTAAATAGGAATCTGGCGCTCAACAACTTATTATATCCTATTATACTATCACAGGTAAGGTCACACCACAGTGTATATTGTTTATTATTATCATGTTTGTTTAAATTGAACCATTATAGTTTACACCACAGCGTAAGGACTATTAAAAATGTTACAGTTGAGAAATGAGGAACTTTGTGTAGGCGGATAATCCCGAGATTAATTTTGCCATTAGGAACACGGCCTACTGAATTCAAATGGGTTCCTTAACATGCCAACAACGTATGGCATGCGTGTCGTGATTTTTGTCGCCTTTCATAAATCACTTACCACGGCCAGGAGCGAACCTGCAAGCTTGGGGGGGGGGGTTGGTAGTCTGACACAATAACCACTCACCCACCATGGCAAGCTAGTCCCATAGGTGAACGTATTTTAATGGCCTCTACCAACATACAACATTTTAGTTTGAGTGTAGCAATAGATTCGTAGGTATTGAGAACCACGAATTAAATATTTCGGATAACCGCCACGCTGGATTGTTTCATGTGTACGCCATAAGGTTATGTACCAGTAGATTGGGATCACTGCGAAGGTTAATAACACAAACTTTCACTTTAATCGTAGGATTAGAACACGAAAAATGTTTAAAAAAAATAAAAACTGTACACAGCCTCCATCTTGAGTTTATGAAAATAAAATAATTGAATTAAATTAGATGTAGATTAAATCTTGTATTTACATTTACCTTGCCAAGGTTCACTACGTTCAGATGATTAAATCACGAGAGAATTTCATTTAAATATTTTAAATTTGCTTGGCCACCATGCTGGTTTTGTACTTAGTAGGCTTCCAAAGATCCCATGTGACCGTATCCTAGTATCTTCTGTCACCATGCAAACTATCAGGTTAATATCAGTAACAGTTTCTGAGATATAGCCTAGAATGCCGGTAAAAATAGTTCGCGTGGCCGTCATGTTAAATTGCGGAACGTATTAAAATTTGAAAAGCGCGGTCAAGGTCGTATGACGTAGTAGTATGCTATTACTGAGTTTCGTTTAAGTAGCTCCCATCATTTAGATTGTATTAGGGACACACACACATCGTACACTCATACACACACACGGACAAAAGGTGATCTCATAAGACTATATTTCATATCATGAAAGTAGCCGAAATAAATCATGAAACCCTAAGGGCGTCAAATTGGCAGGTGAAAAGATAAAGGAAGTAGGAGACTTCTGTTACTTAGGAAGCAAAATAACCAGTGATAAACGAAGCAAAGAGGATATAAAAAGTAGGTTGGCTCAGGCAAGGAAAGCATTTTTGCAGAAAAGGAATCTGTTGACATCGGATATAGATTTAGGTGTTAGAAAGTCAGTTTCGAAAGTAGGCTAAAATATCTGGCATTACCATGGTCCCATCATAGGCACTATGTAAGCAAGTTAAACGCCCGGTTTAGAGCATTCAGAAAGCTAACTTCATAGGCCTATTTGATTTAGTCAACAAACTGAGAAAATATTTTATTATAATGATTTAGCCACGTCTGTGCAGTCAAGACGGCTAACGGAGTCCCAATGAAACTGCATGCCATTGATTCTAAGCCATATACAAGTGTTTATCGCCCAACATGGGGGGAAGGGGGGGGGGCGGTTTATAAGGACTAGTGGCTATAAGTGGAAGTTGGCTTTCTCCAGGGCAATACTTATACAGCCACAGTACCTTTAAGTGAGCGGCTTCGGTGGCGTAGTTGGTAGCATGCTGAACTGCTGTGCCCAAGATAGCGGGTTCAAACCTGGCCGAAGTCGTCGGATTTTTTAAGAGCGTTAAAATCTTTCAGAATGCCATCCTTCGGAGGGTAAGTAAAGCCGGCAGTCCCATGTCATAGATTTATGGCATGTAAAAGATCCGTCCACAGACTAAACTTGTGTGAAGCTAAATTTCAAGGTTAGAATTCGTTGGAACGCTCTATCAAAGTTCCAAGGTTCACCACTAGGTATCATTGACATCTGGTGGCGAAAGTTGGAACTAGTTGAAATTGAAAGGAACTTGTAGCTCACCCTGTGGGTGTCGTCTTAAAGCAGCCACAGCCTCTGGCGAGCCGAACATGTCCTCGGACATTCCCGGCACTAAAGACCATACGATAAATGAATAAATAATAACCTATAGACTAAGTCACCAGGGATAACTATTGTCGAGTCCTCGTTATTAGGGGCGTGGTGGCGCAGCGGTCAAGCTGTATGCCTCTCACCAAGGCGGACCGGGTTCGATTCCCGGTCAATGCATGTGAGATTTTCGATTAGAAATGCCATGTCCTGTGGTTCGGATTCCACGTAAAACGGAGGTCCCGTGGGTTATGATCGCGAGATTAACGGTCACGTTAAACTACAAGCTTCCTTCCTTTTCCTTTCCTCGTTATTAGTTGGGCGGGACTGAGAGGCACAATTATGGGATGAAAAAACGCCGCATGGGCATGCATTGGTGGTCAAGACTACATATGAGTCGTTCTGTTGCAAAACTCGTTTAATCCACTTGTGAATAAGGATCATGTCGTAACATTATTTATGTTATTATTTTATTTTATTTTGTTTTATATTGTTTTGTTTAATTTTTTATTTCGTTTTGTTTTGTTTTATTTTATCGTTTTATTTTGTTTTAAATTGTTTTATTTAATTTTTTGTTTTTTTGTTTTGTTTTATTTTTTTTTATTTTTTTATTTGTTTATTTTGTTTTATTTTGTTTTGATTTTGTTTAGTTTATATTGTTTTATTTTATTTTGTTTTGTTTTATTTTGATTTTCCAGAAAACAAACATAAAACCAAAAACAAAACGCACAAAGTAAAAAGATAACTTCAAAAACAAAAGCAAAAGCAGAAAACAAAAAACAATAAACACAAAGCAACATTCAAAAAAAGCAAAGGCAGAATACAAACACAAAACCAAAACCAAGAAAGAAAAGCAAAAATTTAAATTCAAAAGCAAAAGCACGATAAACACAAAACCAAAAACATAAAGCAAAAAGTAAAAAAACAACAAACAAAAAAGAGACGTGAGGCAAAGTCCAGAGAAATGTTTCACATGAAAATTATTCTTATTCTCAAGTGGATTAAGCGAGTTTTGCAACTGGACGACTCATATGATATTATGAAAGTGATCTTATAATGTGTTCATTGAGAATCAATAATGCTACATCTCATTTAATTAGTCTATCAGTGGCGTCAGCACATTTTCAATTACTGTCACTTTTCATGTAAATCAGTTTCTAGCGGGTGACATAATGGGCAACATTATTGAGCGGTGATTGTTCGAGATAATGAGTTGTTTTACGTTATCAACACGTGCCACATGACCTTCATATCACGACCACAAAATCTAATTAACACCAACCTTCCCAGAGTAATATTCTCAGGCTCTACTGGAATAATTCGAAAGGCTTGGTGATAAAATCAGGTGGCTCTACTTTTGCGTTACACATTGATTCTGATAGAGAACTACAATTATAAGCACAATTGAAAACCAAGTAGTTCTGTGACGAACTAAAGAGCCTACTTTTCTTAAAACTATGAAGACCATATATCAACAGTTGGCATACCTGGTGACTCTAAATATATACTTAGTTCCATCTCTTAAGGTATAGAATCCACATACAAAATATGGTTAAGGTCTAATGGATAGTATAGACGTCACATGCTGTTTGATACTGGATTTATCAGTGCGCGTAAGATCGTGTTGGAAACAATGCCATGTACGAATGTGTGATACTTAGAATTAATCTGAAATATTACGATCTATTATAGTGCAAATTTTGGATAAAATCCATTTGTTAGTATAGAAGTGACATGTAATTCAAAATTGAAACTTATCAGAAAGCTTAGAATCATGTTAGCAGCACTGAAGTATAGTATATTAGTTATTCCAAATTAATCTAGAATGTCAGGTACTATACGTGTGCAAAGATTAGAGCTGATGGCTTGCATACTTTCTGATATATTGACATCAGGATTAAACTAATAGAGAGAGAATGTCTTAACAGTTGGCAGCCCTGCTGGTTCTTACGAATACGCATAGTATTAACTGTTACGGTACACAAAGCACACACGAAATTTGGTTGAAATCCATTTGTTAGTATAGAAGTTATATGCATTTAAAAACTGGACCTATCAGCAGGCTTAGAATCGTGTTGGCAGCAGTGATGTAGGCCTATATAAGTTACACCAAACTAAAGTAGAGTGTCAGGTACTAAACGTGTGCAAAGTTTAGAGCTGTTGGCCTGCATACTTTCTGATATATTGATATTAGGGTTAAAACATAGAGAGAGCATTTATTAACAGTTGGCAAGCCTGGTGACTCTTACGAATACACACAGTCATATCTGTTGTGAAACACATAGTGCATACGAAATTTGATTGAAATCCAAATGATAGTGTAGAAGTTATAAGGATTCAAAAATTGAATCTATCAGCATACTTATTTTCATTTTGGCAGCACTGCCATGTATGACCTCCTGGAAATTAAACTGAAATATTATTATCTATTCTACCCATTTCACATGGCTTGCTACTGCGGCTTCGAGGCGTGTACCGTTCAGCCCACAACATGATCTCACATTCAGATATGAAAGCACTTTAGGATCTACAAGACTACATTGACAACTAAACATGTTACCATTAATATGAGTTTATTTACTAAAAATTCCCAGGAAAAAATACAAATACACATAAAACATCAATATTTTGGAATAAATCCAAAATAAAAAAATAAAAATTCATAAATTCTCAAAAATCATTTAAATCTACACTCTAGCTTTATCTTGCTTAGCTCAACTGAGCTGATATCTATCCTTAAACGTCAATACAAATGTTCTTTCTTACAACATTTCATTTCTATTCATTAAGGCAAAGAGCGTGCCTATCATTTATGAAAGGTACAGTAAGGCTTTACGGACATTTACCGTATCATTACAGTCCTTTCAGGGCTTTATTTTATCTTTATTTTGATTGTTTACTTTTATTTTCAGTTACTTTCAAATTGTATTATTTCTTCCAGTTAAGCCATAGGTTTAAACATTTACACAACAAATCAACAATTTTTAACATGCCATGACTCGAACCCACATCCTTCCAACTTGTTTCTCATGCTCAAGGGGCATTCATTAATGATGTAGCATGTGCTATCACTTCCATTCATTACTTGGTTTACTTAGAAACTCAATTAATTGTTTACCCGTATTTCTTAGTACATTTTCTGAGGCAGAAATCGATTACTTTCTTTACAAACTTTTACTTCAAACTTACTGTGGGGACCATTGTCTAAAACCCACCAATTCAACAATTTACATTATATTCTTGTAACACCATTATTTATCAAAATTGCATAACCTCCCGTTATATTATCACTACCTATTCAGATCATAACACTCCTGTACACAGATTGTCCATTGTATTAGCTCCCCTGCGGTCGGTGAAGGCCGGTCGGGTCGCCAGACTCTCCCTCACACCACTTAGCTTGTGATTTAGGACCGAGTCTCGCTTCTCATTCATTCACCCCTCGCGACTTTTCTGTTTACCTCTTCCCTTAAAAATGCATATGATAATCCAAGCTCGCTTTTTAATTCAACCTCATTTTATTATAACATTTATTTCATTTCCTCATAATCAGTGCAATATTCCGAGATCACGACGATTTATAACTTGGAAGGTGGATACCAGGAGATCGTTATCATGCCCTGACTCCGTCCTTCATACTCATTTCACATACTTTTATTTGGTCGGATACACAACAATACTGGCCAAAGGGATGGGTTATATGACACTAGGCTCGGAAACTCTACACGCCTCCCCAGTTGTATCATATCTCGTAGAAACTTCTTACTCCTTCCAGACTTACTTATACTTGGCAGGACTTATACAGGACTAACGCTGCAAAATACCATACATTTTAAAGGCGGTCAATTCAGAGATCTCGATCATACCTGAACTCCGGCTTACTTATATTGGCCTGGGCAGGACCTACTGCCTCCCAGCGGGTCACACCCTCGTACAACGATAATATTCCGACGATTTTCCGACAATTAACATACACACAGCTATTCCAGTGGGAACCATTTCATCCACTTTGGGTGCAACCCATCATATACCTTTTTATTGATCTCTCGAATATGCCTGTTATGGAATACACACTAGCTAGCCTGATGCTGCTTAATATTTATTATTTATTGGCCCATTTTGGCAACACAACTTTTTAATAACTTGGATTCTCATTGCGTACTACAAATTCTCAATAACTCAACTTCACTTATGTCGCGGTATTACTTTACTGGTCTTTACTTAAGCATTTTCCCTTTTAATTTGGCCTATAGCCTACAACTTCATAATATATTTCCAAGGTGTTCGTTTATCACCATTTACTTTGATTCATTAAATTTATGATCCGAATAGCATTATTACTTCATACTTTAAGGTATACCAAAGATCCTTTAATATTCAATTACTTTCAACTAGAGCTCATTTTCATATTAATTCGCTATTACTTCATTATTACTTACGGAACGCAATTACTCAATGTATTTACTCATTATTATCGGAGTATAGAAATTCAATACTTATTATTATTTTGGTGCTCATTTTATTATTACTTTATAGTTCAACAACGGCATAAATTACTTGGCAATAATATCATTCTAATCGATTTCTCCTCTCATATTTCAATTTTTGATTATTATTATTAATTATTCATTTTACGGGTTTCAATTTGCTATGCACTTTAATTATCATATTTTCATATTTGGCAAACTTCTCTTAGTGGTTTTTCCAACACATTTTGACATTAGTTATTTATTTACTAGTGCATTTACTTATTTATTTTATACATTTCACAATTTTTGATCAGCACATGACACAACATTTTAAGATAATGAAAGATTTCTTACTCACCCCATGTGACGTTCGGTTCATGACCAAATCTTTGGATGTCTTCACCCATCTAACTGCTTCAACAATGCATTTTTACACAAAAATGGACCATTTTCATTCTCTGGTCTTCAATATTACACTTTTTCACTTTTTGATACATTATTTTTACACTTAAAAACCCTTATTACACTTAAAAGCACTTATTTAATTTTTACATGACACACGAACCAGATTTCAGCGTTTTGCGGTGCAACATCTCGGAGCTGATGATCTTGATGCGCCCCCTAAACCGCATTGAACGTGTGACTTCGCCTTCTCGGAATCCCCTACTTCTGTTCAACCTTTATTCCGTATAGTCTTTCTAATATCTCTGCTGCTCGTGGCTTTACTGATTTGACATATTAGTTCTTAGGCGAAAATGTTCGTGATCTTTGCCGCCACTCCTTTTCCTAGCTCTATCTATCGCAACTTTCGTGATTCTATAGCTTGGCTTCGAAGTCCATACACTCCTATTTGTCTCTAGCTGCTATATTTCTCGAATTATCGCTCTTTTCTTTGACTTCGCACTTTCGCAATATTTCTGCAGTATGAAGTTTCAAATTAGTTTTCTTTAAATATCCCCTTTGGGATTTTAATGTTCTCTGAAACACCCTGACTTTGGTGTAGCGCACTCGTTTTGCCATATGAATTCCTAATTGTTTTGTCCTCTACGGTTCTTTCCTTTGCAGTCTTTTCAATGTCAATGTTTATAGACTTCCCTGATCGCTCAGAGTTCCTAACTCTGGATCGTTATATGGTGTAACTTCGTCTAGTTATTAGCGTGATGTGCCTCAACTGAAGTTTAATTTACTGCTTATTCAAGCTTCGCTGAATTATAAGACCTACACTGGGTTCTAACTCGAACTGTGTTCTCTCTGAACTATTTGCACTTTGATAGCGTAGCGCCTAACTGACTTAATAACGTGTAGCGTAACTTGTAGCTCTGACGTTACTGGCGTGCTAACGTGCTAACGTGCTAACGTGCCTTGTATTCTGACGTGTAGCGTAACTGGCGTTCTGACGTGCCTCCACCGAGGCTTCTCAAAGACTGGTTCAACTTGTGCAACTGATTATACTGATGCGTAACGTGCCTCCCCGAGGCTTCTCGCAGACTGAGTCAACTTGTGCTCTGGCTTGAGCTTAAAGCCTTACTTATTCGATTTGGCGCAGAAATTAGTCTCTGACAATTTCGGGAGTTCAACTTCAACTCCTAGCTCCAATCTGGTTTATACTTTATTTCCAGATGTAATCTGTAGTAACTTTACGATTGCCTATTGGCGGAGCGGGATTCGTTCATAGGTTAAGTTTCAATTAATCAAAATAGTTGTTATTCACTCTGCGGGGCCGACCTGATTACCTCTGTATCCCTTCGTAGCACTCCGCTGGATTTTAAATGACGTAGTCTGAGCTAAGCATTTTCTCAAGTGCCTATTTTACAGGTCTACCAACTTTCCGATTTATGCTGTTACTACTTCTGTCTTAACTTCAAATCTTGTTAACATGGTGAATTTATTTTGTCATGTTTTATGATGGGGAGTTCCTCATTTATATGTTCGACTTCTTGCTGGCTAAACGCTTTCTGGGGCCTCTTCTCAAGTACGTCCTTAGAAAACTAGATCCCTCATCAATGTCAAACTTGACTTGTAATAACTCCTTGCTGAATTGTTGCCTCGTGGAATGTTGAGTGCTAATTACGACCCTTCAGCTGTGCATTTCCTTGCTTCGTTAATGGCCTTCCTAACGACATTTTTCACTTAAACTCTCAAAAATAATGGGACTTTATGTGTCCGCTAGTATTCAATAAGCCACCTGCGTATCTTGCAGTGCTTCTGAAACTTATTTCACAACGAATTCTCCCTCTTGGTTTCTTACTGTTTCTATTAAACTCTTAACATATTTTTATATAAATGGTCAAGGGTTCACTTGTGCCAATATCCAAATGGGCACACTATATGTGTGCCGATATTGGAATAGCTCCCAACCATACCTTCCAAGATATCAAACATGGAGCTCAAGTTTCAAGTGCAGTTTTTCAGCAGTTGGTAGCACTGACATAATTTTCAAACATGGGCTTGAGATATGCAGGTATGGCTCTTTACTCATAACAAATTTGGTTTTGATTGCTGTAGCCGTTTAGGAGTTGATAGGGACACAGACACAGACACACATTTGCCTGGATCGATCTCATAAGTCTACTTTTTTCTCATTTTTGCAAAATGTGAAAAGTAGGCTAATAATACATAACATATGACAATATCCGACTTTGTTACAATTTCTATAAGAAGGCTACCATAGGTTATGTATGACCAAGGGACAGGGCTGGCGCGAAGCCCATGCGACACATACGGCCGCATGGGGGGACTGGCACGGCTGGGTCACCATGCCGGTGAAGCCGGCGTCTTTTTGATGGGTAACACCTTTCCACTCGGTATTTGTATATTTTTTTGTGGGGGTGATTTTGAAAAATAAAACGGAAATGGATGGGACGGAAATAATTAAACGGAAATGGATGGGGCGGAAACAATGAGCGCGTGTGGTGGCGGAGATTGATACCACGACGAACTGTCGGCCATTTGGCTATGTGGAATGTATATCGCTTACGGATCACTTCAAGGTTTGGAGCCCCCATTTAAGATATTCCTACAATAAATCATCTTCATGTTGTCATTGTTTGTTGTGAAAATATTCATTATATCATATTGGCTGAAAACCGGCCAGGATTTGGCACTTCAGTATTACAAGTAGTTATTTCTATGACCAACAGAGTTCACTGTTAAAAAGGGATAACATGTCACATGTTACACATCATATGCGACTATTGTAAGGCTCGTAATTTTTTATTTCCTGTTCTCTTTCTCTGATTCTGCATGTTTTTACAATATTTCACCTGTTTTTATGTACTGATATGTGCCGTACTCTCGTCTCGCCTCACCAGTTTAGTACCGCTGCGCTCGGCTAGAGTGCCGCGCACGGTGCCTATAGACTGAAGCGAATGGAGGTGAAAGAAGTCGGTCGACGTAGGATGATCGTCACTGCTTAAACCTCGTATAAGTCCAAAATGCCTCTCAGCAGGGTCTTGATTAAATTTAGCAGTTATAACGTACTTGTATTGTAAGTACAAGTAGCGCGCGGTACTGTATCACATCTTGACTGCCGCCATCTGCTGAGACCATTTGCTCGGCGCGGAAATACTTCATTGAGTCATATGGAAGTTCCACCACTTAATACTTTATTCGCCCTGGTTATAACTATACCCATGCATTTAGGAGAAAGTAGGCTATATGTTCTTTACTGAACATCTTGTTAAAGAATGATTTTAATTTTTGCTAAGATCTGCGTCTTTCACGCTTCTTGTTATTTCCCTATTTGTTTTCGGATGGATTGAAAGAGAATAATAGAGAAGTGACAGAGGCCAGTCATGAAAATGTTGACGTATGCCAAAGAAGAATCCCTCTGTACCTGCGTGGGTATATCCAACAATTTATTAAGTGTTATTATTAGCCGCCTGTCGTTTTACTTGCCGTTACTCACAGGAACAAAACTCAGTCAACATTACATGAAGTATAACATAATTTTCTCGCCAAATCAATACTTTACTTACATAAGAATTCTACAGGTACATGTTACGGAAACCTTGTATGATGTTTTACACCAAAAAGTGGGCTGAGGAAGGAAACAAAATTGGTTTCCGAAACATGTACCTGTAGAATTTTTATGTAAGTAAAGTATTGATTTGGCGAGAAAATTATGTTATACTTCATGTAAACATGGTCAATACGCAACCTGGAATGAGTGCTGTTCCTAATCAGTCAACATTGTCTTACGATTCACACATAGCCTAGGGGAACGAATTTCTCCTCAAATGTCTAAATGTGTTGCTTTAATACTTTATGCTTTATCTAATAAATTAAATATATTATTGTACGGTAATGTAAGCGGATTCGGATAACACACGTGCGGATAAAAGTCGAGCGGATGCGGGGCGGATACGGATAACAATCGTGCGGATGCGGGATGGACGCGGGTAACGGTTTACTTATCCACGCATTGCTCTACATATATACTATTGTCAAGACAGATTTAATTAAATAAATAATTACCAATAGTCAATGCGGATCAACCTTTACATCAATATTATAATAAACAAATACGCATTACAGCTGACAAATACCGACAGTTGCAACACCAATACTGCAAGTAAATAAGTGTACACATTGTAAATATTTTCTCCCGTATTTTCAAACATAGATTTTATAGCCTAAGTGTAATGGATCTGATGATGATCGCTTGACGATCGAAACTGGTCATCCTAGTGTATATATTAATATCATGGGTTTTTTTTTCAGGAATAGGGTACAACCCAACTCTTTTGGGTACATTCGTGTTGACCAACTAAAAAGCACCAAACTTTTGTTACGCATTTTACATATAGAAGAACATAGCCTAGAAATCGGCGATTCAATTTTCCCTTAATATTAAAATATCAATCACAACGCTTCCTTTTCGTTTAACTCTAAATCTTGTGAAATGTACTCGTATTTTGTTTAGTCTGAAGAAACTCTTATCTTACTGTAGCAAGCAAACAAGCTTACGAGAGGTATTGAGAGTTGCTGTTTTGTTGAATCAATAATAAACAGCACTGGCGTCTCGTAATCCCCTTAAGTCATAACAGTCTCACAAACATAGAGTTGCATGTCATTAGCACAAGAGACAAGGGCACTTAACTCGATTAGAACCAAGAGTACGCTTATTCCCTTTGGTCAGACCCTTCGTGTTACTGTAAAGAAACTTACAACTTTTTCATTTTTCGTTCAAAAATCATATTTTGATTTTGCGGCACTATAAAACTGAAAACTTGGACCCCTTAAGCTTAAGCGAGAAAAGTATGTTTCTAAAAGTGTGTTCATAAGAACTCTTTTATGATACAGTATTTGTTATTATATTAGTCGATTTTTCATTTAATGTAAATACAAAACACAATTATTTATTTTAATTTGTAATAAACAATAAAACTATTACATCCCATTAATTAAATTAATTTAATTAATTAATCTTTCACTACACGTACCTATTAATATACCGGTATAATAAGTACACGCGTGGTGAATATTGTACACCAAGAGATTAATATCACGAAATCAGTTAGGTTAAACATTCCATCTTAGAAAAAGAAATTAAATCAACTGTTCTACTCTATCGTGATCATTTCTTCTATAAATTCTTCCTCTGAAGTATCTTCTGATTCTTCTTGCGCTATAGCGTCATAGATTCCCTCTTCAGTAAGTTGCTTCAGATTTTTAGAAACATACTTTTCTCGCTTAGCCCTAAAAAAACAGAACCGTACGAGACACGGAGATAGTTTCTAACTCTATTAAAATATGATTTAAAAAATAAGACTGAGTTAAATAACTGAATTAATATTATAATTATATAACTGCACGCATGGTGTACTTCGTGCACCATACCACGCAACAGCTCAATGTTAATCCCTGTGAATCAGCACAAAGGAATTCGGCTACAATGACACTACTTATAGTCGTTTGGGAACATATTATTAGGGATAGGTTAGATGGCGCCTAAGAGCCTGCAGAAACCTCACAACCCAAAATATACCATGTTTAGTAAGGCTGGTGTACGGCGGCCCCATGTCATAGATTTATGGCACGTAAAAGATACCTCGGCAGACTAAACTTGTGTGAAGCTAAATTGTTAGGTTAGATTTCGTCAGAATGCTCTATCAAAGTTCCAACGTTCACCACTAGGTATCATTGATATCTGGTAGCGAACTACTTGAAATTGAACGGAACTTGTAGCTAACCCTAAGGGTGTCCGCTGGAAGCAGCAACAGACTCTGGCGAGCCGAACATGTCCTCGGACACTCCCGGCACTAAAATCCATGGGATAAATAAATAAATAAATAAATAAAATATACACCAGCGCGTGTACTTAAAGGTTAAGAGAGGGGCGCCAACCTCTGATCTCGCATGTGCCCAAAAAAAACTTTAACCGGCCCTACCAGGGAAAGGATTTCTATGTAAATACTTAACTATTTAGGAAGATAAACTTAATTATATTTTGTATTATCCTTACGAATCATGCCATGTGGAGTAGAGAATTAGAGTATTTAGTTTCCTTAGATTTCCATATTTGTAAGTTTAGCATATATGTTCCATATTCTTTGTAATTAAAATCAATATAGTCTATAGGCCTATTTCGGTTATAAAGCAGAAATTATAGTAAATTAACAGTCCTGTCAATAATTGAGAAATAAGTTAAAGATCTATATTTAAGCATTCAAATCGTGGTACAGGTAATGAACACATTGTTTCGGTCAATATAAATCTGTCTTTAGAGACAATAAGGGAAAATTCACTTTCCAGCACTTAAAAGAACATTTCGTAATCCATTGTCTTAGTAACAGAGAATAAAAGATTGACTATTCTTTAAAATTCATATTGATATTAAAATGAGAAGTGCAACATTATGTTTTAAGTAGATCTACTTTGTTTAGCTTCTTTGAATTTGGATATAAAACCACCTAAACCTTGTACAAATGCAATTTACAATAGCACTGTAACACGCGGGAATCTCGCAGTGCAGCCAACATTAAGTACGAAATACGACGCTGAAAGGCAGCAAGTCATTGACTTGATGTTTTTCTCCTCTGATCGCACTACATGTAACAGAGGTTTCTGGCTTAAACAGAAGGATGACTTAATTATTTCCTATGCCGTTCCAAGACCCTTGGTTCAATACTTCAAAATACTAATTTTTAAGAAATGACCATTTTTGACTTAATTCTTTTCAGCTCCGACCGATTGTTATGCTTTTTGCAAACGTAGTGCTGGAAGCTGTGGATGTGGCACGATAGATGCAATCTTAGCTGTGCGCCAGCTGATGGAGAAATTCCGAGAGAAGAGGAGGCCACTACATCTTGCTTTCCTTGACTTCGAGAAGGCATTTGATCGAGTACCACACCAGATGATTTGGTACGCTCTCCGAGATCATCAAGTTCCAGAAATATATATAAACTGTATAAAAATGCTGTACAACAACACCAAAAGCCACGTGCGATGCCCTGCAGGACTGATTGACAGCTTCCCTGTGACAGTTGGGGTTCATCAAGGCTCAGCTCTGTCTCCCCTGATCTTTGTTATCGTCATGAATTCCATAACGCGAGACCTGCAGAAGTGTGTCCCATGGACATTGCTATACGCTGATGATGTGATGCTTGCGGAAGACTCCAGGAAGGATCTTGAAACCCAAGTGCAGACATGATATGATCGTCTGCAAGGATTTGGTCTTCGTTTGAACATCCACAAGACTGAATACCTCGAAACGATTCCATCCCCTGGAACTATAGGTATTAATGGAGCTCCTCTTACCAAGGTAAATACATTCCGATACCTAGGCTCACGATTGAATGGCGACAGCTCTGTGAATGAAGATCTGCGAGCACGAATCAATGCGACTTGGATGCGATTCAGAGATGTCACCGGTGTTCTTTGTGGTAAGAAGATGCCTATCCGCCTAAAATCAAAGATATACCGCACAATGTTGAGACCAGTTGCATTATATGGTACCGAGTGTTGGCCAGCACCTAGAAGTGCTGAGCACTCACTTCATGTCATAAGGGGCGTGGTGGCTCAGCGGTCTAGCTGAATGCCTCTCACCAAGGCGGTCCGGGTTCGATTCCCGGTCAATGCATGTGAGATTTTCGAAGTGAAATGCCATGTCCTGTGGTTCGGATTCCACGTAAAAAGGAGGTCCCGTGGCTCATGATCTCAAGATTAACGGTCACGTTAAACTACAAGCTTCCTTCCTTCCTTCCACTTCATGTCATGGAAATGCAGATGCTGCGAAGATCATTAGACATTTCTCTGCTCGACCATATCCCCAACACAACAGCTGGCGTGGCTCCAATCAATGAGAAAATGCAGGAATGGAGACTCCGTTGGTATGGGCACGTTGTCCGTGCACCACAAAGTTCAGTCATCGGCTCGGCCTACCATCTAACGGTCGACGGCCAGAGACAGCGTGGGAGACCAAAATTGCGGTGGCTCGACACTATTAACGCCGATTTACGATCACGAAACTTGAAATCGCGCGAAGCATTAGATCGCAAGAAATGGCGTGCATTGATCTAAAAGGCGGACCCCGTTCCTAAGGGATGACGCTAAGAAGAATAAGAAGAAGAGAAGAAGATGATGATGAAGAAGAAGAAGAAGAAGAAGAAGAAGAAGATGTGCTGGAAGCTGTGTGTCTTGTTGCCACATGTCTTAGCTCTGTGTCCATCGTCTGTCGGTCATTGTTTCAGTAACGTAACAATCTAATGATACGTCTTGCCGCTTCAGGCGTCTCAATTCAAGCACCTTCTCCTTTTGTGGGGCAGATGGCAGATGAATTTGGAATCGGAGATCTTCAATACAACCCACCCATCGGGGGAGCAATCCAGCTCAACTCGATACCGGTCCCAAGCCCGAAAAATGGGGAGAGTAAATGGATTGTTAATAAGACTCAGTGGAAGTACTAATGCTGAGTAGGAGACTCGATTAAGTACTGAGAAATGCTCTAGTTGGTAGGCTAGCCTACTTATGAAACCATCAAAACCTACCCCTATGGGGACGGATGAGGGCGAGTTTCTGTCGCCTTAAAACGAGACTATCTCAGCTAAGGTATGGTAACCCTGACAGAAGGTTCCCTGGTCCCCCAGGTTGGGAGTTGGGCATAGGGCTAACAACACTACCCTGGGGGGGGGGGGGGAGGAAAGCATCTTATTACGAAACCAACACAATACATGCCTCGGACAAGTGAACCCGAAGACGAACATGGCAGTGAATTGCGGAATAATGATAAACGGGCTTCGATATTAAATTTAGCAACATGGAATGTGAGATCCATGCTGCAAGCAGGAAAAATGGCAGAGTAGAAAGTAATGCACGGAAGCGTGTATGGAACAAGGAAGAGAGGAAGATCCAGAAAGGGATGGATCAAGGACATAGAAGAGGACATTAAGAAGATGAAGATTGAAGGATGGTGGGAGAAGATAAAGAAGAGAAATGTTTGGACTTGTATTGTGAAGGAGGCCAAGGCTCGCCCAGGGCTGTAGCGCCGAGGAAGTAGGTAAGTAAGTAAGTAGATCTTCAATATAGAGGGGCTCCTTTGATAGTTCATAGACCAGGGCCATCCAGTCATTGCGCTATAAGAGCGCAGCCGCGCTCGAGGAGCACTGGGCAGTTAGACTAGCGCTCCTGCCCCTACCACCACTACACTGTGGCAGCTAGGAGACCTGAGACAGACGGACGATGTTCCCACCGCGCTGACAAGAAACGTACGTAGAGTCGTGAGGTTGACGGCTTTCGTGGGATTGTTGACATCATATTGATAGGGCTGTTTTGCCATAAAAAATATATACCTCATATAGGGCTACTGGGTGAGATTTTTTCTAATTTCTCAACTAGCTCCATAGGACGAACACATGCCGCCGCGTCAATCAGGCACTCCTTGATTAAATTCCCTTCTGCAAAGGGTTTCCCAGCTTTGGCAATTCGCATCGAACATTTGTAGCTTGCTCGTAAATTGGGTCCACCGACCTCGCTCTCTTCCATCTCTTGTTAGACAGAAATACGGCAAATAACAATTTTTGTGTTCTACAGTTAATTAAGTCATTTGTTTGTTTGTAAACAAGCATTTTAAAATTAAAACAATAATAGGCTACGGTACTTAAAGAAAAGTGCTGCTTGAAATTTTCTTCCAATTCTTCCAACTTCGATTGGCGACTGTCGTCTGTCAAATCACCGTAATCACTCCTGTGGTTGGCACTGCAGTGCCATTCCAAATTGTGTTTCTTTAAACACATTAAATCTCGGTGGCACACTAAGCTGTACAGAAACATGAAATTTCCCATTCTGCTTTGAAGGGTGCTGCATCGCCACTCCTTTTTTTAATATGATGTTTAGTCGTGACCACTGCGAAACTGAATTATTACCCGTTTAACATTTGATTTCCGCTGAGCCTGGCTGCGCCACCGTTTGTTGATTATTGTAGCAGGAGCCCCGCGGGGTGAAGAGTAGGACGCAGTGATGACACAGTGCAAGTTGCACATAAGTCAAGCAGCATTGCGTGCGCTACCTGTCTTAGAAGCAGAGTAACGTGTGACACAAGTAAACAGAGAATAGTTCCCATCTCGACCGCCGGCAATCAATTCGTGAAAGGGTAATACTTACACGATGCCAACAAAGCGCATTGGTCTAGATTAGCGACTACGAGCGCTCACCCAGCCAAGCTCCTCCCACCCCTAACGAAACTACCTCCCACCAAAGCGCTCGGAGCACTGGCTTAGAGTGCGGCCGGAGCGCTAGCGCTCGGGGAGTGCTGTGTGGATGGCCCTGTCATAGACTACCTGATCGCGGGTTCAAACCCGGCCGAAGTCGTCGGATTTTTTAAGAGCGTTAAAAATCCCTCAGTATGCCTTCCATCGGAGGGGAAGTAAAGTCGGCGGTCCCTTGTCATAGATTTATGGCATGAAAAAGAACCTTCCACTAATTACACTTGTGGAAGCTAAAATCTGTAGGTCAGTTTGATAAAACTTTATTAGTTTCAACTTGCACCAGCAGTTGGTGACTGCGATGGCATTTAGTAGCCACGTCCACAGCTAGGTGTCTTGGACGATAGCATTTGGTGGCAAAAGTAGGAACTACTTGAAAAGATTAATCGTCTGCAGTCCTTCCACCTGAATCACAGATAACATACACCAACACAGTCATCACAATTAACACCGGTTATCAGACAAATTCAACTCACACCCAAAGTACACGGGACTACATGACCACGTTGTCGCAACCCCTAAACTAAGGAGCCAACCAACTAACCATGGATTAACCTGGACGGAGACGTTCTTGCCACGTCTAGTGCTCTCTTGAGGAATCTTGCTTTCACTTTTTCTATTGTATTGACATCTTGTGTGGATAACTTTTCCCATATTAGCTCTCAAACGCATGAGATGTGGGAGTTCTTAAAGAGAGTTCTATTATGTTCTTCAGATCATGTAAGTCTACCCCTTATTATTCCCGTTATCAGCGGCTTCGGTGGCGTAGTTGGTAGCATGCTGAACTGCTGTGTTCAAGACAGCGGGTCCAGACCCGGCCGAAGTCATCAGATTGTTAAGAGCGCTAAAATCCTTCAGTATGCCTTCCTTCGGAGGGGAAGTAAAGCTGGCGGTCCCATGTCATAGATTTATGGCATGTAAATGATCATTCCACAGACTAAACTTGTGTGAAGCTAAATTTCTAGGTTAGATTTCGTTGGAACTCTCTATCATAGTTCCAACGTTCACCACTGGGTATCAGTGACATCTGGTAGCGAAAGTTGGAACTACCTGAAATTGAACGGAACTTGTAGCTCACCCTGTGGGTGTCGGCTTAAAGCAGCTACAGCCTCTGGTGAGCCGAACATATCCTCGGACACTCCCGGTACTAAAAGCCATACGATTCATAAATTCCCGTTATCCAACGGGGTCGGGGATGAGGTGCGATGGAAGTTTTTGGTGCGGATGGTTTTTACGACCGGATGCCCTTCCTGACGCCAACCTCATGAGAGGAGTTAATGAGAGATGTAATGAATGATGGTGAATGAAACTGGGCAAGGATGTGGAAGGAAGCGGCCGTGGCCTGTCAGAAGGTACCGTCCCAGCACTTGCCTGGAGTTGAAAATGTGGAAACCACGGAAAACCATTTCAAGGACGGCCGATGGTGAGGTTCGAACCCACGCGTCTATCGAGTCAGCAGAGAGCGTAGCCCAATGACCTATTGCTGTGCTTTAGCGAGCGTAGCCACCACTGCCGGTATGTTCTTCAGATCATATATTACTTTAATAGCCGCTGCTGCTCTTTCCTTCATGTAATGTCTGAAGGAATGACATGTTGTCTGCAAGGTGAAGCCGAGATATTTGTAGGCGTTAATTGACATGAGTTCCTCCTCAACAAGGGTCATTTTACCCTTTCCGCCACTAGTTTTCCCCAGGGATTCTCTCAATAAATGTAGTTCGGAGAACAGGGTTCCATTCCCAGCTCTGCCAAGAAATTTAATTTTGGTCTGAGAGCTGGAACGGGTTCCATTCAACTTCGTGAGGAAAAACTGAGAAGAGGTGGGTTAGATTCCCATCTCAGCCATCCTGGAAGTGGTTTTCCGTGGTTTTCCGTGGCTTTCCCACTTCTACACCACAGAAATGCTAGGATGTTTCTTAACTTAAGGGCACGGCCCCGTCCTTCCCCAATCCTTACCTGCATTACAAGTATACACACTACTACAGACACCACAATAACACAGGTTATCAGACAAATTAATTAAGTAGTTATTTATCTATCTATATACACATATACACACACCCAAGTTCACTAGGCTCAAACCACGAAGTTGCAAAGCCCCGAAAAGGAATTAACAAACAACAATAAATGCAGTGTTTTACACTGAAAAATAATATTCCGCTATATGTACTGTAATTTGTTATTGTTGTTTCGTTTGAGGGCTTGGATCTCGTGGTCATTCAACCCCCTGTACTTGGGTGTATGTAAATGTATGTCTACCCCTTATTATTCCCGTTTTCCAACGGGGTCGGGGATGAGATGCGATGGAAGTCTTTGTGGCGGATGGCTTTTACGTCCGGATGCCCTTCCTGACGCCAACCTCCGGAGAGAAGTTAATGCGAGATGAAATGAATGATGGTGAATGAAACTGGGCAAGGATGTGGAAGGAAGCGGCCGTGGCCTGTCAGAAGGTACCCTCCCAGCATTTGCCTGGTGTTGAAAATGGGGAAACCACGGAAAACCATTTCAAGGACGGCCGACGGTGGGGCTCGAACCCACGCGTCTACCGAGTCAGCAGAGAGCTTGGCCCCATGACCTAATGCTGAGCTTTAGCCAGCGTAGCCACTACTGTCGGTGTGTATGTATATGTATATATATTATTAAAAATATTTTCTGATAACCTCTGTTATTGTGGTGTATGTAGTAATATGGCCGATCCCATGGTGCTGGGGTAGCGCACCTGCTACTCACCCGGAGGCCCCGGGTTTGATTCCCGGCTCCGTCAGGGATATTAGAAACTGGCGTGAGGGCTGGAACGGGGTGCACTCAGACTCGTGAGGACAATTGAGTAGCTGTCTGACAGTGAGGCATCCCCCCGTCACGGAGACCAAGTTTAACGGCCGAGGGGAACCAACGCGCTGACCCCTCGTCACTCTATTACAATCTGCAGGCCAAATGGCTGGCAGTAGTCGCTTGGTAGGCCTTGGCCCTTCATGGGCTGTACTGCCACGGGGTTTGATTTGGTTTTTGTAATTCAGGTGAGGATTTGTAAGGATGCGGCCGTGGCCTTCAGTTAAAACCATCCCGGCATTCGCCTGGAACAGAAGTAGAGAGCCACGGAATCTCACTTGCAGGATAGCTGGGGTGGGAATTGAACCCGGACCTCCAGGGTGACACCACGAGGCGATTCCAGTCATGCGATAGACGTGAGAGATGTGTTGAAGCGTGACCACCAGTTGAAGACGCGACAGGGCTAATGATGTCTCAATACAGCCTGTAAATTGAATTAGCCGTGCCTCAGGTGACACAAGAGTCACTGATGAACTCTACTCATCTCCAACCACGCACTATTCTTCAAATTCTGAGTGTTCTACCTGTTTATGAATGTACGTGCATCCTGTGACCTATATCATGATCGTCAAACTCTCCATCTCAGTGGAACCAGGTCTTATGGAAAACATCTGTATTTCGCACTCCGGGTGGAACACCGTCACAATTCAAAATGAGCATTGTTTTCAGGAAAGGCAATTAAATTTTTTAGTTACAGTATAATGAAAATCAGTAGCCTAAATATTACTCACGGAAAGTGGAATTAATGTATTATGAACTAACATTCTTCAGTATTATACAGTGAGGTATACAGGGAATTTGTACACAAATGAAATTGCAATAATTAAATTGTAAATGAACAAGAGGAAGCAAAAATAAGGAAAGGAGTTAGACAAGGCTGTGCTTTGTCTCCCATGCGTTTTAATGCCTATATCCAGGATGCATTGAATAAGGTTCGAGAGGATTTGGTTTAGGAATAAGGATACAAGGTGAACAAATAAATATGATTAGATTTGCAGATGACATTGCCATAGTTGCAGATAGTGAACAACATCTCAAACAAATAATAATAAGAAGTTCCGTGACGAACTAACCTTCTTTTCTTAAAATTTAAGATTCATGCCAATGATTAATCTATATGGATCTATCTAGAATAACGGCGAAATGAAGTTGGTAATATCGAAATTTCTAATTAGTTCGAAATACTGTATACCTGGCATAATGTATTCTAATAGAGCACTACAGTTGGCAGACCTGGTGACTGAATATATTCTTAGTTCCATCTCTTAAGGTACAGAATACAAAATGTGGTTGAAGTCCAATGGATAGCATGGACGTTACATGCAGTTAAACATTGGATCTAACAGTGCGCGTAAAATCATGTTGGCAACAATGTTATGCATGTATTGGTCGGAAGTAATCTGAAATAATATGGGAAATTGTTGTACCAATTTTGAATGAAATCCATTAGTTAGTATAGAAATTACATGCATTTTACAATTGGACGTATCAGCAGGCTTAGAATCATGTTGGCAGCACTGACGTATATTAGATGCTCCACATTAATCTAGAATGCCAGGTACTATACGTGTGCAACGTTTAGAGGTATTGTCTTGCATACTTTCTGATATATTGAACTTAGGGTAACAAAAATGGAGATAGAATGTATTAACAGTTGGCTGCCCTGGTTGCTCTTAAGAATACGCATAGTCATTTATGTATGGTACACATACCACATACGAAATTCGGTTGAAATCCAAATGATAGTATGGAAGTTAAATGTATTTAAAGTTGGACTTCTCAGCAGGCTTAGAATCATGTTGGTAGCACTGACGTATATAAGTTACTCCAAATTATTATAGAATGTCAGTTATTATACGTGTGCATAGTTTAAAGCTGTTGGCTTGCATACTTTCTGATATATTGGTATTTGGATAAATGAAATTGAGAGCATAGATTAACAGTTGGCAGCCCTGTTGGCTCTTAAGAATACGCTCAGTCATATCTGGTTATGTACACATAGCACATACGAAATTTGGTTGAATTCCAATTGATAGTGTAGAAATTATATGCATTTAAAAATTGGACCTATCAGCAGGCTTATTTATACGTGTGCCAATTTTGAAATAGCTCCCATTCATACCTTCCAAGATATCCAACATGGAGCTCAAATTGCAATTGCTTTTTTAAGCAGTTTGTAGCACTGACATCATTCTCAAATACGGCATTGAGATATTCAGGTATAGATCTTTACTCCTACCAAATTTTGTTTCGATTGCTGCTGCCGTTTAGGAGTTGATAGGGTGGGACACACACACAGCTAGACAGACAGACACACATTTGCCCGGATCGATCTCATAAGTCTACTTTTTCCTCATTTTTGCAAAATATGAAAAGTAGGCTAAAAATGGAGGAAATCATGGGTAATGAATACAACATGAAAATAATTCAGTCAAAGACGAAAGTTATGGTCTGCGATAAAAAAAAAAAAGCAGACTCAAGAATGAAAATAGTGGTGGGCAACAAAACACTACAAAATGTTCAAGAATATAAATATCTCGGAAGCAAAATTACCAAATATGGAAGAAGCAAGAAAGAAATCAAATGTAGAATTTTACAAGCCAAATTAGCATTTCACAAAAAGAAACGTTTATTCACTACAAATTCCATTAATCTTAAACCCAGAAAAAAAATATTAAATGCGTATGTTTGGAGCATTGCCTCTTATGGCTGCGGAACGTGGACAATTGGAGAAGAAGAATAAAGGAGGTTAAATTCTTTTGAACAATGGTGTTATAGAAGAATGCTAAAAATTAGCTGGACAGAAAAGATAACGAATGCCGAAGTATTTAAAAAGCTAGAGGAAAATTATACCTCATGGAAAAGCATAAAGAGGAGGAGGACTAGACCGATAGGACATATTTTGAGACACGATAGCCTGCTGAAAACGGTATTGGAGGGAATGGTTGAAGGTAAATGATGTCGAGGAAGACCTCACCTACAATGTGTACAGCAAATCATGTCTGTTGTAGGATGCAGAAACTATGAAAAGATGAAGAGGAAATAGAGCCGACTGGAGAACTGCCGCAGACCAATCCATGGATTGAATACTTAAGAAGAAGTATACAGGGATCACGGGCCACCTCATCCATCATGGGAGTGGGTTTCTATGGTTTCCCACTTCTAGTCCTGGCGAACGCCGGGATGGTTCCTAAAGACCTAGGGGCAGATGACCTCGCTGTTCCGCCCCTTAAAATAACTAACTTAAGACCATGGCCACCACCTTCACAATCCTCCCCTGAATTACTAATACAGCCATCACAACAAGATCGATTATCATACAAAATTCCACACACACCCAAGTACACAGGGCTAAATGACCACGATGTCCAAGCTCCTCAAATGAAACAACAACTTAATTAAAGGGAGTTATATACAACAAATAACTTTAAGAAATGCATGTGCCAGCCTTCCACCGTGAGTGCGATTACATCCCGAAATAACGTAATCCATCCCTAGAGAGGGCGATATTGTACCCGTTTGAACGCAAGCCTTGGAGTAGCACACCTGGGTAGGTGTGCGCTGATTTATCACATCCTCTGCGTTTTCTCTCTTCCTTTCATGATCATCACACTCAATCTGGATCTCCAATTGCAATTCATCTGACTTCAGTAATTGTCCTCGTGGCGTTAGAAATTGTACATCCCTATCAACTTTCAAACGTGCTTGTAAAGTTTTCCTCTTGAACTCGTAGGCCAAATAGATCAATTGTGTGTGAATGTGTGAGTTGAAATTAGATGTGATGGAAGCCATTTTTCAGTGTTGCCTAGAGCGGCTTCGGTGTTGTAGTTGGTAGCATGCTGAACTGCTGTGCCCAAGGTAGCGAGTTCAAACCCGGCTGAAGTCGTCGGAAATTTTAAGAGCGTTAAAAAACCTTCAGTAGGCCTACGCCTTCCTTCGGAGGGGAAGTAAAGTCGGCGGTCCCATGTCATAGATTTATGACATGTAAAAGATCCCAGGGGCCGATAACCTCGATGTTAGGCCCCTTAAAACAACAATTATCATCATCATCATAAAAGATCCTTCCACAGACTAAATTTGTGCGCAGCTAAATTGTTAGGTTAGATTTCGTCGGAACGCTCTATCAAAGATCCAACGTTCACCACTAGGTATCATTGATATCTGGTAGCGAAAGTGGGAACTACTTGAAATTGAACGGAAATTGTTGCTCACTCTCTGGGTGTCCGCTGGAAGCAGCTACAGACTCAGGCGAGCCGAACATGTCCTCGGACACTCCCGGTACTAAAAGCCATACGATAGATAAATAAATCAGTGTTGCCTAGTTCCATTAAAGACAGCTTTCTAGTCGATCAACACAAATCGTGCCCAATTATATTAGGCGGGAAAACAACTGGAAAGCCTGAATGAATGAATACCGAAAATCTTTGTTTATCCTTCATACATTGTTATTACTAGGGTTCGGAAGTTTAAGACCTAAAGAAGTACAAAATAAGCAAGCAAATATGCCCTAAAAACTAGCTAAATATGACCTAAAAATATAAAATATGACCTAAAAATCTATGAAATATGACATGATTTTTTGGGATAGGTAGAGTATCACTTACATACAGTAAACGTTTTATGTGCCAAAACAATTTTCCAGAGTATCGGACATGTGATATTTCGATTTTACAAGTGATTTTTTAAAGAACTTTGTGTATTTGCAATGTATTTTATGCCCATAAGTGTTTACAATGTGTATATCTGGCTGATGAAGAACAACATTATTGTTCGAAACATGTACCGGTACTAAACACTGCTAATAATATTACATGTATTGAAAAGACGGAAGTCATTTAGTGGTATTTAAATTCAATACGGACCATTATGGATAAAAACAATTTCCTTGTTTGCTAATTGCTTCTGAGCTAAATATATCTACTGGAGTGACATCCTGTTGAAAGGCGGAAGCACACTATCGTCATGTTCCGTGACCTCGTGCGCATAGTGTCGCAAACCAACTTGTCCAGAAAGATGTGCTAAAAGACGTCCGTAGAAGAGCGCCTTCTTGGAATCAGATCTTCTAAACCTGCTATCTGCCTGTTCCTGGAAAAGAAAGAAAAATATATATCTACTACACTATTCGCAAATCCTGTGTTTGAAACTCGACACAGATAACACGTATCTTGTTAACGATGCCTCAATTTAAACAAAAATGCTGAAATTATAACCAAATATGACCTTATATCACTCAAATATGACCAAATATGACCAAAACAATAACAAGAAGTTCCGTGACGAACTAAACAGCCAACTTTTCTTAAAATTTAAGATTCATGCCAATGATTAATCTATATGGATCTATCCAGAATAATGAAGAAATGAAGTTGGTAATATCGAAATTTCTAATTACTTCGAAATACTGTACACCTGGCATAATGTAGCCTAATAGAGAACTACAGTTGGCAGCCCTGGTGACTGAATATATTCTTAGTTCCATCTCTTAAGGTACAGAATACAAAATTTGGTTGATGTCCGATGGATAGCATGGACGTTACATGCAGTTAAACATTGGATCTAACAGCGCGCGTAAAATTGTATTGGCAACAATGTCATGCATGTATTGGTCAGAAATAATCTGAAATAATATGATCTATTGTTGTGTCAATTTTGAATGAAATCCATTAGTTAGTATAGAAGTTACATGCATTTTAAAATTGGACGTATCAGCAGGCTTAGAATCATGTTGGTAGTACTGACGTATATTAGTTACTCCAAATTAATATAGAATGCCAGGTACTACAAGTGTGCATAGTTTAAAGCACACGGCTTGCACACTTTCTGATATATGGGTATTTGGATTTTTTTAAATGAGAGCATTTATTAACAGTTGGCAGCCCTGGTGGCTCTTAAGAATGCGCTCTGTCATATCTGTTTATGTACACATAGCACATACGAAATTTCGTTGAAATCCAATTGATAGTGTAGAAGTTATATGCATTTAAAATTTGTACCTATCAGCAGGTGCCATGTATGTCCTCCTGGAAATTAAACTGCAATATTATTATCTATACGTGTGCCAATTTTGAAATAGCTCCCATTCATAGCCTCCAAGATATCTATCATGAAGCTCAAATTTCAATTACGATTTTTCAGCAGTTGGTAGCACTGACATAATTTTCAAATATGGACGTGAGATACTCAGGGATAGATCTTTACTCCTACCAAATTTTGTTTCGATTGCTGCAGCCGTTTAGGAGTTGATAGGGGGGCACACACACACAGACAGACAGACAGACAGAAGGACAGACAGACAGACAGACAGACACACAGACATACATTTTCCCGGTCTCATAAGCCTACTTTTTCCTCATTTTTGCAAAATGTGAAAAGAAGACTAAAAATGGCCGAAATACGCATTTATAGGCAACATCAAATTGCTTTAAACGTGGTCAGGGACCCGTCATTCAAACTTATTTTTCAGATTTCGGGCAAAATGAGCTCAGGAAAAAATATGACCTTTCCTTATCATCCCAACCATAGCCATTACACAAGAAACTCGTTTATCCGGCCTCATTAATCAGGATCTCCGGTTTATCCGGATCGAAAATAATAAAAATTTAGTTTTACTGTACAGTGTTTCTTTTCCGGGGTCGACTCTCCTTGAATGTCTTTTCCGCCAAGGATAGTTAAGGACAAGAATTGGAAGTAATTGGGCCACCGTCCCGGAATTCACCTGGAATCAAACTGATGTTACAGTCTTCGTGATCGTGCTGCGCGCAAATGCTACACAAATGTAAAACATAAAAAACTCACACATTAATTTAGTGCATAAAACGGAGTCGTAAATGTAAGAAAAGTGTTCTTATATTTTTTGTACATTTGACAAAAGGTATTAGAACTTATGCTGACAGAGTATATATAACATGTATTTTTATTTTTAGCCTATTTTCAATTTTGAAAAAATAGGCTTATGAGATCACCTTTTGTCCGTGTGTGTGTGCGTGTGTGTGTGTGTGTGTGTGTGTGTGTGTGATTCGTGTGTGTGTCCCCCCCCCTAATAAAATCTAAACGGCAGGAGCGATTTCAATGAAACTCGGAAAGTTCATAGGACTATTCCCGGCGACCTCGACCGTGCCCTTCAAACTTTGTTACAACTCACCAATCCAACATGGCGGCTGTGCGAAATATTTCACCAGCAATCAATATCTCAGAAACTATTACCGATATTACCCTGACATTTTGTATGGTGATAGAGGGAACTACTATAAGTTCACTTATGTGACTTTTGAAAACCTGGTAACTACAAAACGAACATGGCGGCCAAGCGAATTTGCGACTTTTAAATAGACGTTTCTCGCGATTTGACCAACCAAACGCAATGAAACTTGGTACAGTATATGTTGATATACATTGTAATGCACCGACATCTAACTTCGTTCAATTGTTTACATAATCACAAGATGGCGGATGTGCGAAATATTTCACCGGCATTCTATATCTCTGAAACTATTAGCGGTATCTCCCTAAAATTTTGTACTGAGATAAAGGGCACTACTGGAAGTCCATCTATAAGATTTTCAAAAACCGGTTAACTACAAAACGAACATGGCGGCCAAGCGAATTTGAACATTTTAAATAGACCTTTCTCGCGATTTAATGTTCCAAGCGCACTGAAACCTGGTAGAGGAAATATTTATACACATTGTAATCCACTGGTATCTAATTTAGTTCAATTGTTTACGTAACCTCAAGATGGCGGCAGTGCGAATTTTAAAATTAAGTTTTTATTTCTTGTGGTGTAGTCATGCGATCGAAGTGAAAGTTTGAATAATGAACCTAAGCAATAATTTTCCTTTAATGGTACATGACTCTATGGCCTATACATTTAACAATCCAACATGGCGACCATCCGAAATATTTAGACGATACTGAATATCTACGAATCTATTTTAGCAATCAAACTGCATTTTTAATGTTCATAGGGGCTATGAACTTAAGTTCACCTATAGGACTTTAAATAACCTGGTGATCACAAATCCAACATGGCGGTGACGCGAATTATAAATATTCACATGGACGTTTCTCGCAATTTAACCATCCGCGTTCAGTGAAACTTGGTACAGTAAATCTTTACCCGAATGTTAATCCACTGGCATCTAATTTATTTCAATTGTTTCCATAACCTCAAGATGGCAGCTGTGAAAAAAATTTTAATCTCCTTGTTTTTTTTTGTGTCCTAATTATGCGATTGAAGTTTGAATACTACACGTTCACAATAATCTGCATGTAACAGTACATAACTCTAAGACCTACATATATAAAATCCAACATGGCAACCATCCGAAATATTTAGTCGGTTCTCAATATCTACGAATCTATTACAGCAATCAAACTGAAATTGTGTATGTTAAATAGTGGCAATTAACATAAGTAGGATATATGAAAATAGGCTGTATAGTTCTTCACGGAACTACTTGTTTATTTTAGTTTTTCCGGATTATCCAGATTTTCGGTAATCCGGATCAGTTCCGGTTGCACTTCATCCGGATAAACTAGGTTCTAGTATACTAAAGCTGGATACGGATATAGTTTGCATGGCTGTAAGGATAGCGCATGAGCTGCGGATAATGTTCAGAGTAACTTTGCGGATAATTTTTCGAATACAATGTTAAATTGGATTATTTTTAAATACCGTACGCTAATTTTAGTTTTTGCTAAGATCTGCAACTTTCGCGTTTCTTGCTATTTTTAGCCTAATTTGAATTTTGAAAAAATTAGGCTTATGAGATCACCTTTTTTCCGTGTGTCTGTGTGTGCGTGCGTGCGTGTGTATGTGTGTGTGTGTGTGTGTGTGTGTTCGTGTGTATGTCTAATAACTTCTATACGACTGCAGCGATTTCAATGAAACTCGGTAAGTTCATAGCACTACTCCTGGCGACCCCGACCGTGCCCTTCAAATTTTGTTACGTCTCACCAATCCAACATGGCGGCTGTGCGAAATATTTCACCAGCATTCAATATCTCCGAAACTAATCCCGATATCACCCTGGAATTTTTTACGGTGATAAAGGGAACTACTAGAAGTTCACCTATGTGACTATTGAAAAACTGGTAACTACAAAACCAACATGGCGGCCACGCGAATTTGCAACATTTAAATAGACGTTTCCCGCGATTTAACCAACCAAACGCAATAAAACTTGGTAGAGTTTTTTTTATACACATTGTAATGCACCGACATCAAACTTCGTTCAATTGTTTACATAACCACAAGATGGCGGATGTGCGAAATATTTCACCGGCATTCTATATCTCTGAAACTATTAGCGGTATCACCCTGAAATTTTGTACGGAGGTAAAGGGCCCTACTGGAAGTTCATCTATATGACTTTCAAAAACCGGTTAACTACAAAACGAACATGGCGGCCAAGCGTATTAAAAATTTTAATAGACCTTTCTCGCGATTTAATGTTCCAAACGCAATGAAATCTGGTACAGGAAATGTTTATACACATTGTAATGCAATGGTATCCAATTTAGTTCAATAGTTTACATAACCTCAAAATGGCGGCTGTGCGAATTTTAACATTAAGTTTTTATTTATTGTGTCGTAATCATGCAATAGAAGTGAAAGTTTGAATAATGAGCCTACGCAATAATTTTTCTTTAATGGTACATGACTCTATGGCCTATACATTTAACAATCCTACATGGCGACCATCCGAAATATTTAGACGGCTCTGAATATCTACGAATTTATTATAGCAATCAAACTGAATTTCTTTATGTTCATAGGGGCTATGAACATAAGTTCACCTATAGGACTTGAAATAACCTGATGATCACAAATCCAACATGGCGGCAACGCGAACTATAAATATTCACATGGACGTTTCTCGCAATTTAACCATCCTAGTGCAGTGTAACTTGGTACAGTAAATCCATATACGAATGTTAATCCACTGGAATCTAATTTATTTCAATTGTTTCCATAACCACAAGATGGCAGCTGTGCGAAATTTTAAAATCTCCTTGTTAATTCTTGTGTCCTAATCATGCGATTGAAATTTGAATGCTACACGTACACAATAATCTTCATGTAACAGTACCTAACTCTAGGAACTACATATATAAAATCCAACATGGCGACCATCCGAAATATTTAGTCGGTTCTCAATATCTACGAATCTATTACAGCAATCAAACTGAAATTTTGTATGTTCATAGTGGCAGTTAACATAAGTAGGATATAAGAAAATAGGCTGTATAGTTCTTCACGGAACTACTTGTTCTAATTGCTTTCGCTTCGATTGTATGAGAATAATAGAAAAGTGAGAAAAGCCAGTCATGGAAGTACCCTCAATTAATGTTGACTGTTGACTTATGCCAAAAAATATATCCTTTATACCTGCGCTTGCCTGCGTGAGTATATCCAATGACTAAGGAAGTGCTATAATTATCCACCCACTGTTTAACTTCGCGTTACTCAGAGGGGCAAAACTCAGTCAACATTGTCTTGCGATTCACACAAAGCCAAGGGCAACGAATTTCTCCACAAATGGCTAAATGTGTTGCTTTAATACGTTATGCTTTATCTAATAAATTAAAAATATTACAGTATTTTAATGTCAGCGGATACGGATAACAGTTGTGCGGATGTGGGGCGGATACGGATAACCTTTTGTTTATCTGAGCAGCGCTCTAGTTATTACCATATGTTTTTCTTTAACTTCGTTAACATGTCAAACACATAATTGACACTTCATTTTTCGTGGTTTTTACTCCAGGAAAATGCTGGGTCGGTTCCTAACGTAAGGCCACGACTGCCTCCTTCCTAATCTTACCCTCAATTTACAAATGCACGCACTGATACAGCCATCAGAATAACACAGGTTATCACACAATTCCCACACACACAAATACACGGGGCTACATGACCACGATGTCGCAGCACCTAAAATAAGCAACAACGCCTAAGTTAATGGGTAAGCAATAAACTGGGATATAATAATAATAATGTTATTGCTTTTACGCCCCTTTTAATTACTGAGGCTTTTAGAGACGCCGGGGTGCCAGAATTTTGCCCCGAAGGGGCTCGTCAACGAGCCAGTAAATCTACTGACACGGCTCCCTCGCATTTGCACATCCACAAATGCCAGCTGACTATGCCAGAATTCGAACCTGCAACCTTGGATACAACGGGCTACTGAAACTGAGAGATAGAATGCTACCAAGATGAAGAGAAGATAGTTGGCACCTGGAAGAGCGCACTGTTGTATTTACATATCTACATTATCTTAAATGTTCCAGTGGACTGGCTCCATCTCTAGGATTTATGACCGACCACTGTAACTTTACTAAAACTTCTATAAAAGTTCTGGCTGTTGTTCTATGATGAAGGAAGAGCGGATGCAAAAGAACTGTTCTTTAGTTGTATATTTGTTTTGGGGAGACATCAAATTAGTTAGCTTACATGACATGCTTCGGAGATGACTTGAAGAATAGCCTGAAAATGTTGTCGACATTGGAACTCAAACTTGTTTATCTGATCTGCATAATATGGATCCTTGATGCACGCCTAGAAGTGCTAATGGAATTTTTTGGATCACCATATTACCGTGGCACTCTCGAAGCCCACCTTGTGAGAACACTATACCAATTGTCTCTTTTCTTAACTGTATTTAAAGATTTAAAAATCCCTCAAGGTACGTCCGAAGACGGAGGTACAAGGGGCGTACTATATTATTTTACACTTTATTTTTTTCTACCCATTTGAAGTACATTACACATCAGTTGTTACGTCCACCTTCTCAACCCAATCTCCTTGTAACTTTATGCACTTTTGCCATCGATGTGACAGTCCCTCCAGACATTCCTGAAACCTTTCTTTCGGAGTGCTGCATACCCATGCCTTGACAGCTGTGTTCAAAGGTTTCTTCATGTTCCCGAACAGGTGATAATCACTTGGTGCCAAGTCGGGAGAGTATGGTGGGTATGGCAACACCGTGTATCCCAATTGATCAATGGCAGCTGTGGTCCCTCGGTTAGTGTGGGGGTGGGCATTGTCATGTTGCAGAAGCACACCTTTAGCCCTCTTTCCTGGCCGCTTAGTTTGAATGGCACGACGTAAGCGCTTAAGGGTTGCCACATTTGCTGCACTGTTAATCGTGGCCCCCAATTCCAGTCTGTCAATGAGGACGATGCCCTTTGTATCCCAGAACACTGTTGCCATTCGCTTGCCAACTGATGGCACTGTTAGACATTTATTTGGTGGTGGACTTCCACCGCATGCTTCCATTGCATGATCGCCGTTTCGTGGATTTTGCAGAACTGGACATAGCTGTCAAGGCATGGATGCGCAGCACTCCGAAGAAATGGTTTCAGAAATGTCTGGAGAGACTGACACATTCAAAGGAGATTATGTTGAGAAGGTGGAAGTCACAACTGATGTGTAATGCACTTCAATTGGGTAGAAAAAATAAAGTGTAAAACAATATACTGTAGTACGCCCCTCGTAGATTTCACCGGGCAAAGAAATATATTTCTAATTCATTCAATTTGACATTGTTGTATACATACAAACGTTCCACATGTTTAACATACGAGAGGTCCCAAATTCCGAAAACATTTTACTCATCCCTTGGCCCAATGGTGGGTCGTATCAAAAATTCTCTCAGACAAAAGGTTTACGTAAACGTATTACGGAAGTCACCATGCTATGTGGCAAGTGGTCAGTTCTGCTACTACTGTCTAAACAAACACATGCACACACAGTATAGAAAAGGAAACCTATGGTTTAGTAACAAATTGGAGACAAAGTTTACCAATATATATTTATTTATAGAATGCAAATACATTTGCCATTGATAGCACAACTGTTTCTAGATGTCGGTATTGATGGATGAATTCAAAGTTCAAATTATACGCCAATCAATACTCACACAAATATTATATATAATGTTTGTTTGGTGTGAAAAATGTTTATGAGATAAATTGTAATTAAAAGAATGAAATACAATAATAACAAGTAGTTCCGTAAAGAACTATACAGCCTATTTTCATATATCCTACTTACGTTAACTGCCACTATCAACATACAAAATTTCAGTTTGATTGCTGTAATAGATTCGTAGATATTGAGAACCGACTAAATATTTCGGATGGTCGCCATGTTGGATTTTATATATATATATATATATATATATATATATATATATATATATATAGGTCCTAGAGTTATGTACTGTTACTTGAAGATTATTGTGTACGTGTAGCATTCAAACTTCAATCGCATGATTAGGACACAAGAAGTAACAAGGAGATTTTAAAATTTCGCACAGCTGCCATCTTGTGGTTATGGAAACAATTGAAATAAATTAGATGCCAGTGGATTAACATTCGTATAAGGATTTACTGTACCAAGTTTCACTGCACTCGGATGGTTAAATTGCGAGAAACGTCCATGTGGATATTTATAATTCGCGTCTCCGCCATGTTGGATTTGTGATCACCAGGTTATTTCGAGTCCTATTGGTGAACTTAAGTTCATAGCCCATATGAACATTAAAAAATTCAGTTTGATTGCTGTAATAGATTCGTAGATATTCAGGGCCGTCTAAATATTTCGGATGGTCGCCATGTTGTATTGTTAAATGTATAGGCCATAGAGTCATGTACCGTTAAAGGAAAATTATTGTGTAGGTTCATTATTCAAACTTTCACATCGATCGCATGATTACGACACAAGAAATAAAAACTTAATTTTAAAATTCGCACAGCCACCATCTTGAGGTTATGTAAACAATTGAACTAAATTAGATACCAGTGCATTGCAATGTGTATAAACATTTCCTGTAGCAGATTTCATTGCGTTTGGAACATTAAATCGCGAGAAAGGTCTATTTAAAATTTTCAAATTCGCTTGTCTGCAATGTTCGTTTTGTAGTTAACCGGTTTTTGAAAGTCTTATAGATGAACTTCCAGTAGTGCCCTTTATTTCCGTACAAAATTTCAGGGTGATACCGGTAATAGTTTCAGAGATATAGAATGCCGGTGAAATATTTCGCACATCCACCATCTTGTGGTTATATAAACAATTGAACGAAGTTAGATGTCGGTGCATTACAGTGTGTATAAACATATACTGTACCAAGTTTTATTGCGTTTGGTTGGTTAAATCGCGAGAAACGTCTATTTAAAAGTCGCAAATTCGCGTGGCCGCCATGTTGTTTTTGTACTTACCAGGCTTTCAAAAGTCACATAGATGAACTTCTAGTAGTTCCCTTTATCACCGTAATAATTTCCAGGGTGATATCGGGAATAGTTTCGGAGATATAGAATGCTGGTGAAATATTTCGCATAGCCACCATGTTGGATTGGTGAGACGTAACAAAATTTGAAGGGCACGGTCGGGGTCGCCCGGAATAGTGCTATGAACCTTCCGAGTTTCATTGGAATCCCTCCAGCCGTTTAGAAGTTATTAGGGGCACACACAAACACATATACTCCTCTCACACACACACACACGGACAAAAGGTGATCTCATAGGCCCATTTTTTTTTTTTTTCAAAATTGAAAATAGGCTAAAAATGGATATCCTTACAATGTAATATTAATTTTAAATAAATAAAATAAAATATAATAATGAGCCGTTATTACGGTACTAGACACGTATCTTCTCTCACCTCCATCTGATTTGTATAATTTGCTTCTGCGAGTATCATGTTAATGCTGACTCTCGTCAGAGCGCTCCACCGAACAGGTAAGAAGGAAGTCTTCTAATTGGGGCGATACTCTATAGAGTGTGTTCCTGTCGTCTGTTCACAAGATGGTAGGTCTGTCTTGTTATCCGTCGTCACAACGACAATTGTTAACTTTTGAGGATCTACAATAGAAGATATGTTGAAATCATCAAGGCGATGAGATGTAGTGTACACAACTGGAGTTCCCGAGGAGGCTGGAATAGCCTGGGGCTATTCACTAGCTTCTGCCCTATTTTCTTTAGTTCGGAGTAATGACAAGTACCAATGTAAGAAGGAATTAACAACCTTAAATTTAAAATTATATTGCTTTGAGGAAATCAGGAAGACTGGATTGGACCTCTCATGTATTAGAAGCGATGATGTAACATTTGGTATCCTGGAGAAGATCATCTTGTTGAGGAAATGATCTGCCGTATGAAAGATGTTCTGCTTCTTATTTGTGATACTGATCACTGTAGAATGTCACGTTCCATGACGGAGGAAATAAGCAATTTTGTGTTCGACGAAATGTTGTTACAGTTTGTGAGGGTGAACAAGTGGTCTACTGAAAGGTACGTCATGTTGTGTTGAAGTTTATTCATATGTGAGGTCTGCGCCTGAAGTACAATTATTTATAATTTTTTGAGTCACCGGCATTGTGATACCGTGTTAGGGTAGACTATCATTTTGTTATGTGGTTAGTAGTTGCAATTAGTAAAGTAACGTAAAGGTTTTCATTTCACTCTAATCACTGTAGGATATCCTAGTTTGGATCTGTTTTAAATGTTATTCAGTACGGAGTATAGTTATGAGGTATGGTGATGACGTCGGTGTTAGGTTCTTTAAAAGATGTGATTTTCTGTAGGTAACGAACTACCATTTATGACGAACAGCTGATAATGTAGTACTGTAATTTAAAGAAGGTAGCCATGTAACTGGTTTGGTGTTTGGAGAGATTAGTTCTGTTTTCATGTTATTAATAGGAGTTGGATTTTAAACTAATTATCCACACTATGATAAACGTTTGTTTATCGGCATTGATTTCCAGTTCGTAACGAAACGCCATTATCGACGAACAGCTGATTACGTAGTACTATACTTGAAAGAAAGCAGCCAAGTCACTGGTTTGGTGATTGGTATGACTAGATCTGTGTTCATGCCTTTAATAGGAGTTGGATTTTAATGTAATTATCCACACTATGATAAATGTTTGTTTATTGGCATTGATCTTCAGTTGGTAATATTGATCTAGATCTCTGACGAGTCAAGAAGTAAGTACCTTACATGCGAGATATGTAATTCTGTCATCTGGTGTCAGCTGAATATTTGTCTTATTTGGGAAAGAGATCATGTCAGGAATGCTTTAATTGACTATTGTACTATACTCCGTCCGGTTTCTTATGGGAAATGGTGTAGGCTATTGGGGGTGATTTCCATGTCTTATTTTGATATCCTTTTATTGTTTTTTACTTTGTAAATGTACTCTGTTGGCCAATAGAATGTTTTATACCAGAGTAACTGTGTTTTCTTTTAAGCTTGAACTCGACAGCACGGTTCTAATAAGTGTACCTTGGGTTATGTTGGAAGAAAGGCTCAGTCCTTCCACTTCCAACCTAAAGTTATACAATTCACGGTAGCAGAGGTTCGGACCTCGTTTGTATTGTACTTTAGGGATGTATCAATAATGTGCTTCACATTAAATTTTCAAAATACAGTTAGAAAAATAAGAAGTTTTGTAATAGTAAGTGCAAATAAAATATTGGGCTTTATATTAAAAATTGAAAAATATAGACAAATAGTTTAGAAAAACAAGAGCCGAATATCAACAAATATTTTAACTCAGTGCTTGAAATGAGTAAAACAAATCTTCTTCCGAAATGGAGTGTGAATTTTGTAACAGGTGCCAACCAGTTAGTGCGTCGTTTGAATTGTCAACCAAATAGATTGGAAAATATTATATCAGAGAGGATTTTTAGCCTACCTTTCTCATTTTGCAAAAATGAGGAATAAGTAGACTTATGAGATCGATCCGGGAAAATGTGTGTCTGACTGTCTGTCTGTCTGTCTGTCCATCTGCCTGTCTGTCCTTCTGTCTGTGTGTCTGTCTGTCTGTCCTTCTGTCTGTCTGGCTGTGTGTGGTGCCCCCCTCATCAACTCTTAAGCGGCTGCAGCTATCTAAACCAAAGTTGGTAAGAGCAAAGATCTATACCTGAATATCTCTCAGCCATATTTTAAATTGACGTTAGTGCTACCAAATGCTGAAAAAATCGCAATTGTAATTTGACCTCTATGTTGGATATCACAGAAGTTATGCATGCGAACTATTCCAAAATTGGCACACATATAGACAATAGCATTCCAGATTAATTTTCAGAAGACCATACATGCCAGTATTGCCAACATGATTCTAAGCCTGTCGATAGGTCCAATTTCCAAATGCATGTAAATTCTATACTATCGATTGGATTTCAACAAGACTTCGTATGTACTATGTGTCCTACAGCAGATATGACTGTGCGTATTCTAATGAGCCACCAGGACTGCCAACTGTTAATAAATGTTCTCTGTATATTTTAACCCTAATATCAATATGTCTGTCTGTTAGGTAGTCAGCCCAAAGGCTGGTTGGATCCTCAAATAGTAACGCCATTAGGTTATGTGGGTAGATACCTATAAAAACCCCAGGCAGCGCTATATTGTATATCAATATACAGTATCAAAACGTATACAAGCCAACAGCTTTAAACTTTGCACACGTATACTACCTGACATTCTACCTTAATTTGGAGTAACTTACAGTATATACATCAGAGTTGCCAACACGATTCTAAGCCTGCTGACAAGTCCAGTTTTTAAATGCATATACTGTACTTCTATACTAACAAATGGATTTCAACCAAATTTCGTATGTGATGTGTGTACCATAACAGTTATGTCTATGCGTATTCGTAAGAACAAGCAGGGCTGCCAACTGTTAATAAATGCTCGCTCTATTTGTTTCATCCTAATATCAATATATCAGAAAGTATGCAAGTCATCATCTCAAAACTTTGCACGCGTGTAGTACCTGACATTCTGGATTAATTTAGAGTAACTAATATACCTCAGAGCTGCCAACATGAGTCTAAGCTTTCTGATAGTTTCAATTTTTAATTACATGTAACTTCTATACTAACAAATGGATTTTATCCAAAATTGGCACTATATTAGATCGTAATATATCAAAATAATTCTGAGCATCACATACATGACATTGTTCCCAACATGATTTTACGCGCACTGATGAATCCAATATCAAACAGGTCCATACCATCCATTAGACTTCAGTCAAATTTTGTATGTGCATTCTATACCTTAAGAGATGGAACTAAGCATATATTCAGAGTCACCAGAGCTGCCTACTGTAGTAAGTTACTCTATTACTCTAATACTTGATTTCGTCATTGTTCTAGATAGGTCTATATAGATTGGCATCAATCTGAAATTTTAAGAAAAGACTCCGTTGTCATTAGTGTAGGTGACACTGAGGTTTCAAACATCTACAAACCTCCAAATTCAAATGGCCCAATCATATCGTAGACGAACACACCCAGCAGTCTACACTGGGGATTTCAATAGTCACCACCAGAATTGGAAATACAAAACTAATGATGAGAATGGTGAAGCAGTATTGGAGTGGATAGACAGAAACAACCTCTTCCTCGTCTTTGATGCTAAAGACCGAAGCATGTTTAAATCAGCAGCCTGGAATAGAGGGTATTACCCTGATCTATGCTTTGTGTCTAGAGATGAAGGAAACAACTACTCGAAAGGTGCTTAATGACTTCCCTCATAGCCAGCACAGACCTGTGATACACGAAATTGGTATCCAAATCCCTCTGATTACATCCTGCCCTCGACCACGCTAGTTGGCCTGGCTTCACAGAAGAACTTGATAATTGTGTGCGTCGGATACCAACTACACATGAAGCTTATGAACGATTCGTAGGAGCTATGATGTCTGCAGCAAAGAAACATATCCCCAGAGGCTATCGCAAAGAATATATTCCTGGGTGGAGTGAGGAAAGCGAAACCCTTTACCAACAGTTTATTGAGAGCAATGATCATAAAATAGCAGATCAGCTGTTTTACACAGTCTAGATGCAGCCAGGAGGAAAAAATGGAAAGATAAAGTTAGCTCACTTGATTACACAGCCGAGAAGCATGGTCTTTTCTAAGGAATCTTGGAGACGGAAAACCAACTGCACGGACAACGTCAGAAATATCCAAACAAGATTGCCTCGCATATAGTCATGACTTCCAAAAGCAAAAGGAGCAAATTGCTTACTAAGGACACAAAGAAAGAAATGAAACTCCTTAAACGTAGCTCCGCGGTGGCACAACCCAAACCATTCAGCCTGGAAGAAATAAACGCCGCCATCAGTGACACTAAATTAGGTAAAGTCTCTGGTGAGGACGGTTTACACCCAGAGTTCTTTGCTCACTGTGGAAAACAGGCACGTGCCTGGCCAGCCAAATTCTACAATGATATCCTTGAAAGAGGCCAGATACCAAAGCTCTACAAGCAGAGAAAGAGTATTGCCATACTGAGGAAAGGCAAACAAGTGAAAAACCAGAAAGTTACCGCCCTATTGCCTTGCTCAGCGTTGCATATAAACTTCTAGAAAGACTTCTGCTGAACAGGATTGGTCCTGATATACTCAAGATAATTCTAGTGGAACAGGCAGGCTTTAGACCACAGAGAAATACAACAGATCAAGTTATGTCTCTTACAACCTACATAGAAGCAGGCTATCAACGAAAACTCAAGACTTCAGTGGCATTCATAGACTTAACAGCGGCCTATGACACAGTCTGGAAATACGGAGCACTCTACAAGTTCCTTAAAGTTATCCCATGTACAACAAGAAGTTCCGTGAAGAACTATACAGCCTACTTTTCATGCCAATGATTATTCTACAGTATATGAACCTATCTAGAATAATGACAAAATTAAGTTGGTAATATCGAAATATCAAATTAGTTCAAAATATACCTGGTATAATGTAGCCTAATAGAGCACTACAGTTGGCAGCCCTGGTGACTGAATATATTCTTAGTTCCATCTCTTAAGGTACAGAATACAAAATTAGGTTGAAGTCCAATGGACGTTACATGCAGTTAAACACTGGATCTATCAGCACGCGTAAAAGCATGTTGCCAACAATACCATGCGTGTGCTGGTCAGAAATATTCTGAAATATTATGATATCTTGTTGTGCCAATTTTGGATTAAATCCATTTGTTAGTATAGAAGTTACATGTATTTTAAAATTGCACATATCAGCAGGCATAGAATCATGTTGGCAGCACTGCCTTGTATTAATTACTCCAAATTAATCTACAATGTCAGGTGCTATACGTGTGCAAAGTATAGAGCTGTTGGCTTGCATACTTTCTGATATATTGATATTACGGTAAAAAAATATAGACAGCATTTATTAACAGTTGGCAGCCCTGATTGTTCTTAACAATTCTTACAGTCATATCTGTTATGGTACACATAGCACATACGAAATTTGGTTGAAATCCAACTGATAGTATAGAAGTTACATGTATTTAAAAATTGGTACTATCAGCAGGCTTATAATCATGTTGGTAGAACTGACGTATATAAGTTACTCCAAATTAATCTAAACTGTCAGAATATACGTGTGCATAGTTTAGAGCTGTTGGCTTGCATACTTTCTGATTTATTGGTATTTGGATAAAAAAAATAGAGAGAGCAATTATTAACAGTTAGCAGCCCTGGTGGCTCTTAAGAATAAGCTCAATCATATCTGTTTATGTACAGATATTACATACAAAATTTGGTTGAAACCCAATTGATAGTGTAGAAGTTATATGCATTTAAACATTGGACCTATCAGAAGGCTTAAAATTATTTTGGCAACACTGTCATTGTTGGCCTCCTTGAAATTAAACTGAAATACTATTATCTGCATGTGTACCAATTTTGGAATAGCTCCCATGCATACCTTGCGAGAAATCCAACATGGAGCTCAAATTTCTAGTGCGTTTTTTCAGCAGTTGGTAGCACTGACATCATTTTCAAATATGGACGTGAGATATTCCGGTGCACATCTTTACTCATACTAAATTTGGTTTTGATTGCTGCAGCCGTTTAGGAGTTGATAGGGGGACACACACACACAGCCAGACAGACAGACAGACAGACAGACAGACACACATTTGCCCGATCTCATAAGTCTACTTTTTCCTCATTTTTGCAAAATGTGAAAAGTAGGCTAAAAACTGCAGGACTTCTGAACACCATGTTGAGTCAAAGACAATTCCGTGTGTACAAGGGTAAAGATGTAAGCAGCCGAAGATCGTGGAACAATGGGCTGCCTCATGGGTCGGTTCTTGCTCCCTTGTTGTTTAGTCTGTACATTGCAGACATGGCAGAGACACTTTCAAGGAAATTCGGATACGCAGATGACTGGGCAATTGCTAGCAGAAAACAAACAGTTGAACAATCGGAAGATATCCTAACAGAAGACCTCAAGAAGCTGACACACTATTTTAAAATGTGGGGACTCAAACCAAACACCAGCAAAACTGAAGTTTGTTGCTTTCATCTAAACAACAAAATAGCTAATAGGGAGCTAAAGGTGTTCATGGACAACCAGCAATTGAGACACAATAGATACCCTAAATATCTGGGGGTCACACTGGATAGAACGCTGTCTTACAAACAACATCTCCAGAATGTTGCTGCAAAAATAGGAACCCGCAACAACATAATTCATAAGCTATGTGGAACAACTTGGGGATCCTCAGCTGCAACTCTGCGATGCTCAGCTCTAGGTTTGGTGTACTCGACTGCCGAATACTGTGCTCCTGTCTGGCTCAATAGTGCTCACACAAATATTGTAGATACCCAACTGAACAGCACAATGCATCTCATCACTGGCACAATCAAATCTACTCCCACACAATGGGTACCAGTGCTAAGTCATATTCCACCTCCAGATCTCAGACGTAAAGATGTTCTCCTAAGAGCATTCAATAAAATAATGAACAATCCAGGACTGCCGATACATGATGACATCAGCGATGCAATTATTGGTCACCTGCGTTCCAGAAAACCATCAACACGAGATGCCATGAACTTGAGGAACAGCAACTACCAAACTTTCGTTGAGTGGCAGAAGAGACTCAACAACAAATGTTGTCTAACAATGCCTCCTGTGAAGAAGACTCCGCCAACTAGTTTCAACCTCCCTCGTAGACAATGGTCCACATTGAACCGGATACGAACCAACCATGGGAACTGTGCAGCCTCCCACTAAAAGTGGAACATAATTTCAACGCCTGTGACTGTGGTGCTGCAGAACAGACGATCCAGCACATCATCACCGAGTGCAGCAAAAGTAAGTACAGTGGCAGAGCTAGTGACTTTGCTCTCGTGACCCCAGAGACTATTGGGTATATCCAGAATTTGGATATACGTATATAAATTCTCCTGTATCTCTAGCCATAAGCTAAATAAATAAATTAAGAAAAGTAGGCTCTTTAGTTCGTCACGGAACTACTTGTTATTTATATGATAGAAAATAACTAGCCTGCATATGAATTGTGACAAATACCAACTTAATATAATATTTATTTAACTATAACGATATTTACAGAGCTATAAAACTGCCATATCCTTAGGTCAAACTCTATCGTTTAAAATATTTTTATCATATCCACAACAACGCTGCGATAGAAATCGTGACTTCTATTTCGGAAATATCTTCATATAGGACTCTAGTAAAATTATTAAAACTTAAAACTGTGGTGTACAGAGAACCACACAAACTATCTACTGCGATTGGACATACCGTCACCAAATAATTTTCAGACGATAATAAAATTGTCTTCGCCTACATATCACTCTTATAAAATACAATTTAGTATTCCGACTAACCAGATCTATTTTTTCACTTCGCTATGAAACATGCATGACAAGAAAGTGCGAGAAAAAGAAGGTCAACTGTCTTGGCTTCTTCCATGCAGGTATTGAATGCTGCATGGAATAGAAACGCTGTTTTACAGGAGATTATGTTTATTTCCTAAGAGTGAAATTAAATTAAAAACAAGATGTTCAGTAAAGAACATATAGCCTACTTTCTCCTAAATGCATGGGTATTGTTATAACTCTTTGTCCTTTTCATGGAGTATAATTGAATGTTGGTTGTAATAGCTTGTTGAAATACAACGTGCTATAGGGATATTAAACATGAAGATGAGGTGCCCTTTGCTAGTGCTACCTCTGTAAAAAATTTCATTCAATTCGGCTTCACCGTGTTTGAATTGATATGGGGAATGGATTTGCACACATACATGGCCGCTATTTGCAAACTATTGGGCTGATGACCTTGTAGTCAGTCACAAGATGCTTTCCAAAAAAAGGCATGTTGTTGCAAAATCTGGTAGAGATCAAATTATTAGGATGGTCGTAATTTGATTTAAGCTTTTAACATTTGGGTGGCCGTCATTCCCTTTCCGTCAAGATAACGGCGATATAAAACATGACACTGAGATGCCCTTTGCTAGTGCTACCTCTGTACCAAATTTCGTTCCATTCAGTTTCACCGTGTTCGAATTGATAGGGGAAATCGATTTTCACACACAGATGGCCGCCATCCACAAAATATTGGACTAATGACCTATTAGTTTGGTCAAAGGATGCTCCCTCCATAAAGGTATGTTGTTGCAAAATTTGGTCGAGATCGGATGATTAGGTTAATCGTAATTTGATTTAAGCTTTGAACATTTGTGTGGCCTCCATTACGTTTTCGTCAAGATGGCAGCGATATAAAACATGACACTGAGGTGCGCTTTGCTAGTGCTACCTCTGTACCAAATTTTGTTCCATTCGGTTTCACCGTGCTTGAATTAATAGGGGGAATTGATTTTGACACAAAGATGGCCGCCATCCGCAAAATATTAGACTAATGACCTATTAGTTTGGTCAAAGGATGCTCCCTCCATAAAGGTATGTTGTTGCAAAATTTGGTAGAGATCGGATGATTAGATTAGTCGTAATTTGATTTAAGCCTTGTACATTTGAATATTTAAATTTCGCGTCGCCACCATGTTATATTTGTGCTCGCCAGGTTTTTGAACGTCCCATAGGTGAACTTATGCTTATAGCCTTTATACAATTACAAAATTTCAGTTTGATTGCTGTAGTAGATTAATAGATATTGAGAACCATCTAAATATTTAGGATGGTCGCCATGTTGGATTTTAATATATGTAGGCCATAGAGTTATGTACTATTAGATGATGATTATTGTGTACGTTCAATACGCAATTGTTGATTTCGATCGCATGATTAGAACACAAGAATAAAAACTTAATTTTCAAAATTCGCACAGCCGCCATCTTGAGGTTACGTAAACAATTGAACTAAATTAGATACTAGTGCATTACAATGTGTATAAACGAAATTTCATTGCGTTTGGATCATTATATCGCGAGAAAAATCTATTTAAAACTTTCAATTTCGCTTGGCCGCCATGTTCGTTTTGTCGTTAACCGGTTTTTGAAAGTCTCATAGATGAACTTCCAGTAGTGCCCTTTATCACCGTACAAAATGTCATGGTGATACCGGTAATCGTTTCAGAGATATAGAATGCCAGTTAAATATTTCGCACAGCCGCCATCTTGAGGTTATGTAAACAATTGAACGAAGTTAGATGTCGGTGCATTACAATGTGTATAAACATATGCTGTACCAAGTTTCATTGCGTTTGGTTGGTTAAATCGCGAGAAACGTCTATTTAAAAGTCGCAAATTCGCTTGGCCGCCATGTTGATTTTGTAGTTACCAAGTTTCCAAAAGTCACATAGGTGAACTTCTACTAGTTCCCTTTATCACCGTACAAAATTCCAGGGTGAAATCGGTAATAGTTTCGGAGATATTGAATACTGTTGAAATATTTCACACAGCCGCCATGTTGGATTGGTGAGACGTAACGAAATTTGAAGGGCACGGTCGGGGTCGCCCGGAATAGTGCTATGAACTTACTGAGTTTCATTGAAATCGCTCCATCCGTTTAGAAGCCAGACACACGGGCAAAAAGTGATCTCATAAGCCTATTTTTAGCCTACTTTTTACATTTTGCAAAAATGAGGCAAAAGTAGACTTATGAGATCGATCCGGGAAAATGTGTGTCTGTCTGTCTATCTGTCTGTCTGTTCTTCTGCCTGTCTGGCTGTGTGTGTGTGTGTGTCCCCCGCCCCACAACCCCCCCCCCCCCTATCAACTCCTAAACGGCTGCAGAAATCGAAACCAAATTTAGTGTGAGTAAAGATGTATACCGGAATATCTCACGTCCATATTTGAAAATTATGTCAGTGCTACCAACTGCTCAAAAACGCACTAGAAATTTTAGCTCCATGTTGGATATCTTGGAAGGTATGCATGGAAGCTATTCCAAAATTGGCACACATGTAGGTAACACTATTTCAGTTTAATTTCCAGGAGGCCATACATGACAGTGTTGCCAAAATAATTTTAAGCCTTCTGATAGGTCCAATTTTTAAATGCCTATAACTTCTACACTATCAATTGGATTTCAACCAAATTTTGTATGCAATATGTGGACACAAACAGATATGACAGCGTATTCTTAAGGACTGCCAACTAATAATAATTGCTCTCTCTATTCTTTTATCCAAATATCAATATATCAGAAAGTATGCAAGCCGACAGCTTTAAACTATGCACACGTATAGTACCTGACATTTTAGATTAATTTTGAAGTAACTTATATACTTGAGTTCTACCAAGCCTGTTGATAGGGCCAATTTTTAAATACATGTAACTTCCATACTATCAGTTGGATTTCAACCAAATTTCGTATGTGCTATGTGTAACATAACAGATATGACTATAAGTATTCTTAAGACATGTGGTGATCAAGTTAGCAGTGCATGGGTACCACCATAAAATATGTAAATCATGTCCTACCACACCCCAAATGAACTCTGCGTGTGCTCGTTATGTGACCAGTTCTGTGACACATATCACATCACACGATGTAAAAATAACCAGAAATCACTCTGTGATTATAGCAAGGACTAACATTTAAAATGAACAAAGCATCATACAGTGTTTCTCTATTTCACAAATAACATTCAATTCACAATATAATGACTGGTCACGAATGAATGCTTTAATGCACACATTCCTGATTGATTACTGGATCATGATGTTTTTCACATCAATTAACTATTTTGTAACATGTTTGTTTCACTAGTGTAAATCTATGTTATGCACATTCGTGCGCTTTTCTGTTAATAATAATAAGAGCAATCAGGGCTGCCAACTGTTAATAAATGCTGTCTATATTTTTTTAACCTAATATCAATATATCAGGAAGTCTGCAAGCCAACAGCCCTATACTTTGCACACGTATAGCACCTGACATTCTAGATTAATTTGGAATAATTAATATAAGTCTGTGCTGCCAACATGATTCTATGCCTGCTGATAGCTCCAATTTTAAAATACATGTAACTTCTATACTAACAAATGGATTTCGTCCAAAATTGACACAACAAGATATCATAATATTTCAGATTAGGCTATTTTTGACCAGCACACACATGGCATTGTTGCCAACATGCTTTTATGCGTGTTGATGGATCCAATGGCTAACTGCATGTAACGTCCATTGGACTTCAACCAATTTTTAGCCTACTTTTCACATTTTGCAAAAATGGGGAAAAAGTAGACTTATGAGATCGGGCAAATGTGTGTCTGTCTGTCCGTCCTTCTGTCTGTCTGTCTGTCTGTCTGTCTGTCTGTCATCTGTCTGTCTGTCTGTCCTTCTGGCTGGCTGGCTGGCTGGCTGGCTGTGTGTGTGTACCCCCCCCCCCCTATCAACTCCTAAACGGCTGCAGCAAACGAAACAAAATTTGGTAGGAGTAAAGATCTACACCTGGACATCTCACGGCCATATTTGAAAATGATGTCAGTGCTACCAACTGCTGAAAAATTGCCATTGAAATTTGAGCTCCTTGTTGGATATCTTGGAAGGTATGAATGGGAGCTATTTCAAAATTGGCACACGTATAGATAATAATATTGCAGTTTAATTTCCAGGAGGCCATACATGACAGTGTTGCCAAAATGATTATAAGCCTGCTGATAGGCCCAAATTTTAAATGCACATAACTTCTACACTATTGATTGGATTTCAACCAAATTTTGTATGTGCTATGTGTATATAAACAAACATGACTGAGCGTATTCTTAAGAGCCACCAGGGCTGCCAACTGTTAATAAATGCTCACAATTGTTTTTCCAAATACCCATATATCAGAAAGTATGCAAGCCGACAGCGTTAAACTATGCATACGTATAGTACCTGACATTCTATATTAATTTGGAGTAACTTATATACGTCAGTGCTACCAACATGATTCTAAGCCTGCTGAGAGGTCCAACTTTAAATACATGTAACTTCTATACTATCATTTGGATTTCAACCAAATTTCGTGTGTGCTATGTGTACCATAACAGACATGAATAGGCCGATTCTTAAGAGTAACCAGGGCTGCCAACTGTTAATAAATACTGTCTCTATTTTTGTTACCCTAATATCAATATATCAGAAAGTATGCAAACCAATAGCTCTAACCTTTGCACACGTATACTACCTGGCATTCTAGATTAATTTGGAGTAACTTATATAGGCCTACCCCAGTGTTGCCAACATGATTCTAAGCCTGCTGATAGGTCCAATTTTAAAATGCAGGTAACTTCTATACTAACTAATGGATTTCATTCAAAATTGACACAACAATAGATCATATTATTTCAGATTATTTCTGACCAATACATGTATGTCATTGTTGCCAACATGAGTTTACGCGCGCTGTTAGATTCAATGTTTAACTGCATGTAACGTCCATGCTATCCATTGGACTTCAACCAAATTTTGTATTCTGTACCTTAAGAGATGGAACTAAGGAACCAGGGCTGCCAACTGTAGTTCTCTATTAGGCTACATTATGCCAGGTATACAGTATTTTGAACTAATTAGAAATTTCGATATTACCAACTGAGCCATTTTTATGAGATATATAAGTTACTCCTTTGTACCATTTTTATCTGATGTGATCTATGCACGCCTTTGTAACACCTTGGCTGTGAAGCTATTAATAGCCCTCTGATGTATTAATACCATATATGGACATATCTGCATCTTGTCCCCTTATTGGCCAGTGATTTATATTTTGGAAGGGGTCGTGACCAATCAAATTTTAGCACGCAGTTACCTTTGTGTTGCGTCGTCATTTGCTTTGTTTCGAGGCATTTCTTCCTTGCAGCCAAGTAGGCTAGACGTATTCCGATATTCTAGGGAAAGTGCCCGCGTTCAAGGTGAAACCATGGCGAGGTGTCTGTATGTCGTAATCAGTAATTGCTTTACTGCAGTTCTGTTTCATATTTCGGCAATTTAAAACTCTTATTCTGTGCTATTTTTCTTTTGGTCGCGTGTACTTGTCCCCTCCCGATATTTTCCCTCCGCCCTTTGTGTGCGTGTAATTGCTGGTAAGTTTTTGTTTTGTATGATAGTGTTATTTTCATTTATTTTGATAACGTAGTTTTTGTACTTTAAGGGTTGAAAGTCATGTATGTGGGCTTGTCTTCGCTTTACTCTGGTGTGCTTGACGGTGGGTTTGCCCCATCTTTGGGTCTGTCATCCAGAGTGTATCTTATCGTAGAACAACATAACGGGATTGGAGATTATTTTTCTTGCTTCCCGTAATGCTTTGTTCTTTATCTTAAAGAGTTCACAAAAGGAGGTCTCGCCTTTGCTATTTTGCTGGTGACCTAACCTGTGATATTCTTGTGTCTGTGAATGCCCATATTTTGCGCATCACATATTTTCGTCGTCTTTGTGTGCCCTTATCTCCTACGCATACTTTCAATTTTTAAAGTATATTTTTGGCTTTGCCGATAATTTAATGTAATTTTTCCTTTTGTCTAAATTCCTATTTTTCTCGTAACTCACTAGATCTTGCATGTGCCTCCGCGTCTTTCTTCCTCATTCCTCCCCTCCCTCTCACCCCTCTCCACCCCGTTCTGAACCATTGTACCCCCCCCCCCCTCCTATTTTGTTCATCCCTTTTGACACGCTTTGTCTAAATTTGTAGAACGTATCTTGACTTCGTAGAGTGTAGTCGTTTCTGAGTTTTGTCTTTTTTATTTAATTGCGACATACTTACATTTAGTCATCGTTTCATCTTGCCTTGAACACGTTACCTTAACTTATCTTATTTTATTTCATTTTAATATAATTTAATTTAGTATATTTTCGATTTTCTTCCTAATTTGTATTTTTCTTGCGGTAAATTAATTTTGTGTTTAATTTGTTGGTCATTTCTCTTCTTGCTTTTAATATCTCTGGGATCGTTGTACATTGTGGTTCTTATTTAAATACATTTTATCTTTGCCTAAGTATCTCTGCTTTTGCGTCACGTCTTATTTTAATTTTAGTAACCTTCTTCGAGTTTTGTCTGGTTTTTGCTATATTTCGGTTTGTCGGTCTTATTAGCGTACTTGTGACGTTAATACGACCTACACGGCCTCTGATTTAAATTTGTTCATCTTTGGATTTTACCGTAGTTTAATTTTAATCAGCTTTCCCCCTTCCTTTTGGGATTGCTTTCTGGTTTGCCTTTTAAAATTTGGGCCCAGCGAAAGCCAAACAAGACTGCGATCTCCCCGTTTTTCTTTCTTCTATTTTATTTTTATTTTATATTTCTTCGGGGATAGGGGAAGAGCTTCAGCTACGTTTCCACTGACGTCTGCTGCGTACGTAAGTATATGTTTATTTCTATTACTTCATCTTAAGTTGCGTACAAATGGATTTCAGAGCGTGGTTTTGAGACAAAATCACCTTTCTAATTTAACAATTTTTTTCCAGCTGATCGTTCCTGAGACTTCGAGCTGAATTGCATTGTGAAACGTTTCCATCCTTTTCGTACCTATAGTATAATGTTGTCTTTCTGAGTTTTAAGGTGCTGAGAATTTCATGAAAGAAGAGAAAGGTCTGGTATGGTCTATCAACATTTGAAAAACACACAGCCGCAAACAGTATGTTTCGTGTGAGGATGACGACTTGGTGCCCGTGAGTAAATTACCACGTGGGAAAGCAACATCTTACGGTAATGTGATGTGCACTTATTTATTTCTTCTCGTAATACTGTTTAGATACCTTTTATATTTTTGAAGTAGTTTGAAATTAGTAGTCTTTGTAGTCCTTTTTCTTATGACCAATGAATGGCTTTCGCTGGGCCCAAATTTTAAAAGGCAAACCAGAAAGCAATCCCAAAAGGAAGGGGGAAAGCTGATTAAAATTAAACTACGGTAAAATCCAAAGATGAACAAATTTAAATCAGAGGCCGTGTAGGTCGTATTAACGTCACAAGTACGCTAATAAGACCGACAAACCGAAATATAGCAAAAACCAGACAAAACTCGAAGAAGGTTACTAAAATTAAAATAAGACGTGACGCAAAAGCAGAGATACTTAGGCAAAGATAAAATGTATTTAAATAAGAACCACAATGTACAACGATCCCAGAGATATTAAAAGCAAGAAGAGAAATGACCAACAAATTAAACACAAAATTAATTTACCGCAAGAAAAAATACAAATTAGGAAGAAAATCGAAAATATACTAAATTAAATTATATTAAAATGAAATAAAATAAGATAAGTTAAGGTAACGTGTTCAAGGCAAGATGAAACGATGACTAAATGTAAGTATGTCGCAATTAAATAAAAAAGACAAAACTCAGAAACGACTACACTCTACGAAGTCAAGATACGTTCTACAAATTTAGACAAAGCGTGTCAAAAGGGATGAACAAAATAGGAGGGGGGGGTACAATGGTTCAGAACGGGGTGGAGAGGGGTGAGAGGGAGGGGAGGAATGAGGAAGAAAGACGCGGAGGCACATGCAAGATCTAGTGAGCTACGAGAAAAATAGGAATTTAGACAAAAGGAAAAATTACATTAAATTATCGGCAAAGCCAAAAATATACTTTAAAAATTGAAAGTATGCGTAGGAGATAAGGGCACACAAAGACGACGAAAATATGTGATGCGCAAAATATGGGCATTCACAGACACAAAAATATCACAGGTTAGGTCACCAGCAAAATAGCAAAGGCGAGACCTCCTTTTGTGAACTCTTTAAGATAAAGAACAAAGCATTACGGGAAGCAAGAAAAATAATCTCCAATCCCGTTATGTTGTTCTACGATAAGATACACTCTGGATGACAGACCCAAAGATGGGGCAAACCCACCGTCAAGCACACCAGAGTAAAGCGAAGACAAGCCCACATACATGACTTTCAACCCTTAAAGTACAAAAACTACGTTATCAAAATAAATGAAAATAACACTATCATACAAAACAAAAACTTACCAGCAATTACACGCACACAAAGGGCGGAGGGAAAATATCGGGAGGGGACAAGTACACGCGACCAAAAGAAAAATAGCACAGAATAAGAGTTTTAAATTGCCGAAATATGAAACAGAACTGCAGTAAAGCAATTACTGATTACGACATACAGACACCTCGCCATGGTTTCACCATGAACGCGGGCACTTTCCCTAGAATATCGGAATACGTCTAGCCTACTTGGCTGCAAGGAAGAAATGCCTCGAAACAAAGCAAATGACGACGCAACACAAAGGTAACTGCGTGCTAAAATTTGATTGGTCACGACCCCTTCCAAAATATAAATCACTGGCCAATAAGGGGACAAGATGCAGATATGTCCATATATGGTATTAAGACATCAGAGGGCTATTAATAGCTTCACAGCCAAGGTTTCACAAAGGCGTGCATAGATCACATCAGATAAAAATGGTACAAAGGAGTAACTTATATATCTCATAAAAATGGCTCACAACTTAATTCCGTCATTATTCTAGATAGATCCATATAGATTAATCATTGGCATGATTCTTAAATTTTAAGAAAAGTAAGCTCTTTAGTTCGTCACGGAACTTCTTGTTTCATTAATGAAAATAGGCTAATAAGTTGATACAGGCCAGACTCGATTCTAGGCGACAAGAATACGATGAAGAAGGATGTGCGATACCTATACGTGAATTGCAGAGGTCTCACGTCTAGATATGATAAATCGCAATGGTTGTTCATCTTTTATCCTGGGAATGCAGACTACGAAAAATTACGGAAACACGAAACCGGTTATATTAAATATACTTTTACCTGGGGGCAGTAATAATTATCTACGATAGACCAAATCATAACAACGCCACGCAGGTTATACGATAGAGTTGAAGGACGAATGTATTAGGTAGATTTCATTAGAAAGCAATGAGTCCCATGTTTCGACTTCCGGAAAATTTCAACATATCTTCGCGTTTCACATCCCCCAGACCCCAAAACCACCGTCAGTTCAAAAGTTTATATATAATTTATGTATGTATATAGATATCAGTTTCTTGTGGACACGATAACTGCCGTAATTTTGCACCAATCACTTTGAATTTTTTACATAATATGTATCCTCTTAAAATCTCGATCGTTAATGGGCTAAATCGGTCAAAGGGGGTGGATATGGGAGGCTTTTTTCGAAAAAATGAAATATCGCTATAACTCTCTTAATATCTGAAATATTGAATCCATTCCAAGTTCATACTATGTGTCGGATAAGGACCTAAAATTTATGTTTGAAAAGTTTTTTTATAGCCCCGACCATTGACCAAAGGGGTGGGAAAAAGTGGGTTTTTCGGGAAACATTAATCATATCTCTGTTAATAGGCACAATATCAAAACCGTACAAAATGGACAATATTCCTCCAATAATTACCTAAAACTTTTGTCTGAAAGAATTTTCGATATGACCCACCATTACGCCACAGGGTGAGCAAAATGATTTAAATTATAAGAAAATGCCAAGTGCCAAGAGAGGTTGCCATGACAACTTTACTTTTAATTGATAAGGGATGAGCCATCAGCAGTTGCTATGACAACGCCACTGCACGAGATCACATTCAGTTTTCATATGTCTGTGGGAAGCGACTTCGGTATCGGAACTGGTAGCATGCTGAACTTCTATGCCCAAGGTCATGGGTTCAAACCCGGCTGAAGTCGTCGGATTTACTAAGAGCGCTAAAAACCCTCAGTATGCTTTCCTTCGGAGGGGAAGTTCCAACGTTCGTTGCGAGTTGATGGTTCCGGTGGCATCTAGTAGCCAAGTTCACAGCTAGGTGTCATTTATGGTAGTATTTTAATTATGTAGCCTATTTTAGGTAGATTTCATCAGAAAGTTAACTATTGCAATGGGTGCCATGTTTCGACTTCCGGAAAATTTCGACATATCTTCGCGTTTCACATCCCCCAGACCCCCAAACCACCGTCAGTTCAAAAGTTTTTATATGTGTGTGTATATATGCATATATATCAGTTTCTTGTGGACACAATAACTGCCGTAATTTTGCACCAATCACTTTGAATGTCTTATATAATATGTAACCCCTTAAAATATCGGTCGAGTTCGTTAATGGGCAAAATCGGTTGAAGGGGGTGAAAATGGGGGGGGGGGGCTTTTTTTTCGAAAAAGTGAAATATCGCTATAACTCTCTTAATACGTGAAATATCGAATCCATTCAAAGCTCATAATATGTGTCGGATAAGTGCCAAACATTTATGTTTGAAAAGTTTTTGATGGCACCAAACATTGACCAAAGGGGTGGGTTTTTTTTTTTTTTTTTCGGGAAACATTAATCTTATCTCTCTTAATAGGCACAATATCAAAACCGTACAAAATGGAAAATATTCCCCTAATAATTACCTAAAACTTTGTCTGAAATAATTTTTGATCTGACCTACCATTACGCCAAGGGATGAGAAAAATGATTTCGGAATTAAAGAACATGCCAAGTGCCATCAGAGGTTACCATGACAACGCTTCTAAATTGATGAGGGATGAGCTATCAGAGGTTGCCAAGACAACGCCATTGCACGAGATCACATTCATTTTTCCATCTGACTGTGGGAAGCGGCTAACTGGTAGCATACTGAACTTATATGCCCAAGGTCGCTGGTTCAAAGCCGGCCAAAGTCGTCGGATTTTCTAAGAGCGCTAAAAATCCCTCAGCATGCTTTCCTTTGGAGGAGAAGTTCCAACGTTCGTTGCAAGTTGCTGGTTGCGGTGGCATCGAGTAGCCAAGTTCACAGCTAGGTGTCGTTGACGTTAGTATATGGTACAAAATTAGGAACTACTACTTAAAATTGACCGTCTGCAGAACTTACCTGAATTACAGACTAATACAGTCATCACAATTAACACCGTTTATCAGATTCTACACTCACCTAATGTACACGGGGTTACATGACCACGTTGTCGCAGCCCCTAAACTGACGAACCAACAAAAATCTCTGCGGGAGATAAAATTTTGCGTGAAGAAGTAACAGACTGTCAGATAGTTACACATCAGTTCCAAACCTTGCATAAGGACAGTGTGATCACAAGTATAAAAATGAACCCCAAATGACAAGAAGGTTACCATCCCCGTAAGGCAATAAAATGATAAAAATATGCATACAAGAACGAAAAAAAAAGTTAATTAACCTCTAAATGTAAAATACTTTCTTGCAATCAATGAGGTCTGATCCTCCTACGAAAACCTGCATATTTTGCCTATTATAGCCTATCCCCTAGTTTGCCCGGTGAAATCTACCTCCGCCTTCCGGCGTGCCAAGAGGTTTTTTATATTGTGCCCGTTTGTGTCCAGGTCGGTGGAGTGGCATTCTATTCCCATATGCGCCTAAGCCCATGAATAAACTGTACATATAACCCTCATGCACCTGAACTCGGCTATAAGGACGAGATTTCTGTCTCGGGGCGAAAATTGGGAAGGAGGCTTGAGCTTCAATTCAGAGTACATGCTACACCAAGAAAAATTCAAATATGAAAACCAGTTTAAGATGAAATAGAAACTCATCAGGATTTATTTCCTATAAGCATCCACAATTGTACAAATAAAACTTTTAATTCAATAACTAATAATTCCAGGTTTGTGACCCTGGTCCATCAAAAACGTGCCCCTATCCCACTCTCATATTGGTCAACAAAACTTAAATCATACAAAATTTCTAACTAATATCATCGTCCTGAAAAAGAATACATCTTACTTGTCAGTCCTAGAAAATTCCTCAAAGAAGTCCCATCATACAAAATTATTCAAAGCTAGGCTAGAAGCGAAAGAAAGAAAACCCCTATCTAGAATACAGTAATGTAATGGAAAGTAATAGTGACATCGAACCTACGTCGGTCGTAGTCTGATTCTAAATTGTTGGCGTCGGTGGCACAATAGAATCCAATAAAATCTAATGATAGCAAAAATAACCCTATCTAAAATAAAACACGATTATAAAATGTGACGTTATATTTCACATCGGCCATCGCCCGACCCATAACTGTTGGTATCACTTGAGATGAGATGGACAACTTAGGACTCGTGGCTGAAGTGAGTCTTACTCAAGAATAATAACTCAAGAATACTCTCAGAATAATTCCTTTAACATACATTGTATATGAATGCTCCATATCATGGGCGCCCGCAGGATTTTTTCCAGGGGGGAAGTTACAATTTTCGTTTCATTACCTAGCTGTCACTACGTGATGGTGAGACGTACCCCCCCCCCCCCCATTTTCGTTTATGTTCTTACTTGCTTCGTGAAATTCACTATTTGACTGCTCTGAAACTGTTGGCTACTTCATGGCAAGAATGCGAGGATTTGGTTTTGTTTTTCTTTTTTTCTTTTGAGTTTTTGTCCAAGTTCGCTTATCTTCGTGATTCGTCGTCGCAATGTTCGGTTCTTAAAAACATGTAAAAACTAGTGGTACTAACAAAAATAAAAATCAAGTACGGTAGTTCATTAAAATGGTTTTGTTAATCCAGTTCGCCAATTTTCTAAATAACTGTACAAGTTTCCAGATACTGTAATCCCATATTACTAAGTTAAATTAAACTATGAAATTATCCCTAAAGTAGTGCTAGAATGAGAGTTCTGCCCACTAACTTATTGAACCCTCCTCGTATTTGCCCCGAACCTGATATCTTGCTAACCAATCATGGGATTTGAACATACAGGGTGTACCAGAACTCGTAGTAATGCCCCCTACTTCCCTATAGTCGCTTTATTTAATTAAAAGACCAAAACTAAAATGTCATTCGCGAGTAGTGGGGTAGTGTTTGTTTTCTCAAGTCGCGCTCGTTCTTGAATATGTATGCCTATGTTGGGAAACGGTTAGGTGGTGGGGGAGGAGTAGGGTCGAGTGAGGGGTCGTTTAGATGGTATTTTTTCCGCTCTATTTGATGGTGAGGTTATTTTTATAAATGGATGGAATTTGGAAACGCCATTTGGGGTAAACATGTTGATTTGCCATTTTGGCGATGAGTGTTTTTTGTATGCATGCGCACTTGAGGGGTTTTGTAAGAGAGCGGGTTTTTTACGTGATTATTTATAGATGAGTTTTTTAAATATTTCTTAAGAACCATAAAACTAATAGGTCATGCGCTTTTTACTATTTCGCTAACCAATAATCGGATTTAAACATATGAGGTGTCGTAGGACTCGTGGTGAACCCCCTTTCCTATGGACGTTTTATTTCCACGCCAAAATAGTGCTAGGTTGTAGGTTCTGCGTTACTTAGGAAGTTGTGAGCCCCTACGACCATGGAATGGAAGGAGTCATGCTAGGAGGGCGTGCGTAGATTTGATATTTTTTTCGTCTCGATGAGCTCTTTGCGGGGATGTAGGTGTTGAAAAGGTGAAAATAGGGTTTTGGGTCAAAAAAATGCGTTTTTCACATTTTCGCTAATTTTTGGAAAACCGAAAAAGTGATGATGACGTGCGTGATAGTATTTATTTGGCTCGTTATTCTCTTTACGGGGATGTAGGTATTGGAAAGGTGAAAAGCTGGAAAATGGGTTTTTGTGATTTTCCCTAATATTGCGAAAACCGAAAATGTGATCATGACGTGTGTGATAGTATTTTTTTCGTCTCGTCATCCTCTTTACCGGGATGTAGGTGTCAAAAAGGTAAAAAGTTGGAATCATGGTTGTTTGATGGAAAATGGGTTTTTGTGATTTTTCCTAATATTGCGAAAACCGAAAATGTGATCATGACGTGTGTCATAGTATTTTTTGATGTCGTTGTCCTCTTTACGGGGATGTAGGTATGGCATAGGTAAAAAGCTGGAAACACGGTTTTTATGGGAAATGGGTTTTTGTGATTTTTCCTAATATTGCTAAAACTGAAAACGTGATGATGACGTGCGTGATAGTATTTTTTCGTCTCGTTGTCCTCTTTACGGGGATGTAGGTATAGAAAGGGTGAAAAGCTGGAAACATGTATTTTATGGAAAATGGGTTTTTGTGATTTTCCCTAATATTGGAAAAACTGTAAACGTGATGATGACGTGCGTGATAGTATTTTTTCGTCTCTTTTTTCTCTTTACGGGGATATAGGTATGGAAAAGGTAAAACGCTGGAAACATGGTTCTCTTATGGAAAAGGTGTTTTTATTTTCGAGTTATTTGGAAAACGAATTAGGCGATTTTTATGACGGGCATGTTGATGTATTTGTGTCGTTGTTCTCTTTACGGAGATGTAGGTATGGAAAAGCTGAAATCATGGTTTCCGTCATTGAGGAAAACGGGGAAAAAGTAAGAAACCAGATTTGAAGTCACGTTATGTTTAACGCTATGATGTTGGTAAAACACTTATGCATTATTAATATTATTATTATTATTATAATTATTTGACAAGGCTTGACTGGGACTCACATGCAGAGAGAGAACTTGCTTGATGAAATGAGAAATGAAAGCATTGAGGCTGACCCACGGCCAGCCAGACAAGACAAGGGGTCTTATCATCGTACGTGCCTCGCAGCACAGAGATAAGAGGCAGGTGTCATTATACAGTGTGCAGCTTTATACTGTGTATGTCATAACCTTGGTTCATAATGGACTTATCATGCAGCACAAAGTTTGAAACGATGGGTGGGTGTATAACATCATGATAAAAGATTGGCATGGGCTTGAACAAAGAGGTTATTGGACATGTAATAAACAAAAGGGTAGGATTAATGAAAAGTAATGTGATACATCTTTTTGGAAAGGGAAATTTTTCTAAATAAATAAATAGGGTTTTATTACAAAAAATTATGTTTATTGACCCATGAATTAAACGTGGAAGGAAACCCTTACCACTTTACAAAATATTTTTCACCTTTGACTTTAATTACTCGTTCAGTGAGATAATCGTTGGGATATAATGTTTTTTGCACTTCTTCATAATAGAATCGTCCTTGAATGGGTTGACCGCTCTGATCTTCTAAGAGATACGTCACTGGTTGACCTAGCTTGACTAGGCGAATTTTAAAAATTTCTGTCGGCCATTGTGGAGCATACGATTTTGAAAACACATTTCTATGTTTACTGATGCGAACAAAATGTCCAATTTTAAGGCGATGTCGCCTTGGGTCAACCCTTTTTATAGGGTTAAACAGTCTATTGAGTCTGGGTAGGTTCTTGGTGACGAGGCGAGGTTTCATGCCGATGGTGGAATGAATGGTGTTGTTGTATCGTGACACAAGTTGAGGTAACCAGTCAGTCTATCCATCGATAGGAACCATGTATTGTAAACTCTTTCCACATATAACTTTTTAATGTTCGATTGAAGCGTTCAACTACGCTAGCTTTGAGATTGCTATAGGTGGTGTAATGGTGAATATCCTTAGATTTTAGAAAACTGGAGAAATCCTTGTTGAAAAATTCTTTCCCCTGGTCGGTTTGTAACAAGTGAGGTTGACGTTTTGATTGTTCAATAATATGTTGAAAGGCCTTTGTGACTAAGACACCAGTTTTATTTTTTACTGGTTGAACAAAAGCCATTTTGCAATAGACATCAATGACGGTCAACATATAGCGTACACCGTCGTTAACGTTAGAATAAGGTATCATTTCAACCAGGCCTGCCTACCAAAGTTCATCGATTCCTTTGGAAATGACACGACGGCGTTCATAAATGCGTCGGGCTGGTTAATGCAATTCATGAGCGATGCCCACTTTGATGGAGGATGGCTTATAAGATAATTTTTGCATCTCGGAGTTGGTGTTCAATATGGGCGATTTCTGCCTCATGCCCAGTGTGACCAGTTTGTTTTGATGCATGAAGCAAGTATAAGCGCTCTACTAAATGATTGGGATTATTCCAAAAGGTTATATCTAGGTAGGGTTTTAATTTCTTAAACCTTACACCAGAGGCAGAGTGATGTTTTTGCTTACCAAAGATGTTTGCAATGATGGTTTTATATTATTGGGATATATTGGCATTGAGCTGCTGAGAGGATTTATAGTTTCTTTTGTGAGCGTTGGTGTCTAATAAAATGGATTTATATTTAGCAAGGTCCTCGGACCGTAAAATCTTGTGGCGAGGGGGTGCGAGAAAATAGCAGCTTTAACAGACCTGGTGTTAATTTATAGTTGATCTTTTTAATGACAGCTTTCGTACGAGCAAATTTAATGGATGAATCCCCAATTTTAAAACTATCATTCTCATAGCGAACACCATACGTGGTATCTGTCTTTCCAATAAACAGAAGGGTCACATATGGTTCCAGGGTTGCCCCATAATGTTTGATTAAAATGTTTTTGAGTTGAGCTTTATTTTGAGTGGTTGCCAAGACTTGTGAAAATGGAGACGATGTGGAGGAAGACGGTGTTGCCGCTATGACGGAAGATTTTTGTTTTGTTTTTAGAAACTGTTGAAGGGGTGAGGATTTTTTTTTCTTTCAGGACTAAATACGTTTTCGCTTTCACTTTCACTTTGTTCATGTTCTTCTTCTTCTTCTTCTTCTTCCTGTTCTTGATGTTCTTGTTCACTAACATTAGAGGAGGAGGAGGATTTTACCTGTCGTGTGGAAACTGTTTGAGTAAATTTTGAACTTGTTAAGGGTTTGGTTTGAGAGGTAGCAGCAGTAGTAGCAGCAGAAGCATTTGGTTTGAACCCCATGGGATCAACCGATGATGGAGCATGTTTTATCATGGGTAAAGGATTGACGTTTTTTAAACGTAGAAATTCACGAAATTTATGTCGAATCGTATTTCGTGCCTCATTAATACGCTGCATGATTTGAACATGTTTCTTGTACCCTATGGCGTTCGCCATGGTGAAGGTAAAGACACACTAACAGGAAATGTCAAACCCTGGGTCTTTTTAAACAGAAATAAAATGATCAAAACCCAAGCGATAACGTCCCTCACATCGTTTACTCTGTTTATTTATGACCAAACAGGCATGGGGATGATGGTTCCAACACGAGGCACAAAATTGCGTGAAAGCTGCAAAGGACATATCTGGATTCACATGATCTTGAAAAATATGATAGAGATTTCTAGAGTCTTGGCGGAAGAGAACAATGAGATTGGCATTGTCACGAATCAACTGTTTGGGGATTTTGGAATACGTCGGAGCCAGATAAAAACAATCCACTTGTTTATGGCGTCCCATACTAAAATACTCTTGAATAATGGCCTGTCCTTGAGTGGCAATATCATCAAAAATAATAATGGAATCTGGTTGAATGACAATATCATCAAAAATAATAATGGAATCTGGTTGAATGCGGTCTGGTTGAATGACATCTTGAGGTGAGGTGAATGTAAAATAGCCCATGGTTTCTTTATTTAACGAAGACATAATTTGTTCCAGATACACGTACAGAGGCTGGTACAAGGATTTGGCAAAAATATAAATATTTTGAAATCGTAGGCCATGAGGCGCGGTAGTAATGTTCAGCAAAACATTGGTCTTTCTACAACCCGAAGACCCTACCATAATACATTGAACGGTAGATGGGAATAAGGTGCCATGACGTTTAGGTTCGCACACGGACAGTGATAGCTTTGAAACCAAATCAGAGACGGGCAAAGCATGGGGTTGTTTCATTAATTCCATTGTGTCGACGACTGAGTTTTTTCTTGTGTGTATAAGGTTTATATGTAGGCAAGCGGTGAGTAGGATAGGTTAGTTATCGTCTATCACCATGGACGTGTTTGGGCGAGCTCGTGTAACCATGGCCACGGCCGCCTCTTTGTCAAAACAGTCTCGAGAGGTGGCTACAAAAAGCTATGTCGATCGCAAAGTGTCTATCACATGTCCCCGAGACTAACCGCTGAGGGCTATTCAGCCAATCATCATCTTATTATTGATGTGCAAGAGCCTCGAGACGAAAATGATGTCTGCACGAAACGATATGTGACCCATCAAATAAAAAGGCTTTATAAATTTGTCCCATTTGTATTTTTAGTGTATCTGTCAAATCAAAAACTGGGCAATGACAGAAACCATTCCCCTCCACCACCTATATGCTTGCTTCCGGTTTGAGTCGTTATCGATTGCATTTGTAATTCATATTAAATATGCCATGCCTGATGAGAAACATTTAAAAATACAAATAAACGGTGATAGAGTGTTGGCCCACAACCATCAAAGAGTAAATGTTGGAGATGAATTATCCTTCCATCTTATGCTTACGTTTGAGGAAAAGGAAGCTGGGAAAACGGTGAATGATTTTCCGCTTTATATAGAATTGGAATATACTGCTATGAAATAAGGTTCTCTACGTTAGTTGTTATCGAATGTTTGCTGTGAAAGGTTCACCAAGTAGCAGCATGGTGAAAAAAAGATACCCCCATGAACATGAAAAAAACAAATCTCAAAAAGGGAAAAAAAGCCAGGTCGGAAACCAAGTCGATCTGCCTCACACCCAGTGTTAAAACTTTAAAAAAAAACTAAAACAAATCTAAAAAGAGTGGCTATCGAAAAAGCTTTACAAGCGGTGCGATTGTCTACAGCTCCGAAATCGAACCATCATGTATCGATAATAAGAAAATAAAGAAAGAAAGAAAGAAAGAAAGAAAGAAAGAAAGAAAGAAAGAAAGAAAGAAAGAAAAAACGTGGGCGAGTCATTCCTGTTGCTAAGCGTGGGGGTTTTTTCCGGCTTTATTTGCAGGGTTGGCAGCTTTGGGGTCCCTTCTGGGTGGTGCCAGCGCTGTAGCGAAAACCATAAAAGCCGTAGAGCAAGGCAAGCAACAACTCAAAGAAAGCGAGCTACACAATAAAACGTTAGAAGCCATTGCGATGGGAGCTAGAAATGGCAATCCTTTAAAGCCAGTCTTTTATCCACAAGGTAGTGGCCTACCGTCTAAGAAGAAAAAATGTCCATCTTCGATAAGCACTTAAGGCAACTGCCTCGTCATGCCATGACCCATGAAGAAGTGGAAAGATATGCCAAACAATTAAAGATTTCTCATTTTCGAGGTGTATTTATGCGAAATGAATTACCTAAAGCACCGTGGAAAGAAGAACGAGCCATGATGAATTTAGATGATGATGCAGGCCCAGGAACCCATTTTGTAGCCTATGTGAAACAAGGTTGCACAGTATGGTACTTTGACAGTTATGGAAATTTACCACCCCCGATCAAGTTGCTACGTTATTTGGGAAACCGGGTAAAGATATTCTATAATGTGAATCGTCAACAAACCTTTGACAGTCAAGAGTGTGGCCGTTTGAGTTTACATTTTTAATATAAGAGGTCGCGTTAAGCCAACAGTTTCATCATTATGAATGTCAACGCCAAGACCTTTACCGTGCACAGTCGCGGGCCTGAAGTGTCCCTGGATTTTCCCCCCATTGAATTGCATCCCGAACAATCCTATGTGCTAGGATTAATTTCTTTGGAAAGTTACAACAGAATTTACAATATTCAACTGGATATTAATGACAAATTTTATTATGATGATTATATGTTGAGACTACCCCCTGGAGGTTATACCATAGACGATGTGCATGAAGCCATCGCACAACTCAAGCGTGTCGATGATAAAACAATTTGGTGTCAAACCATTTGCGGATGGGACACACAAATTTGAACTTACAGCCAATACGATTACTCATCGCTGTCGTATTTTCTCTACGTTTAACATTGACTTTGAAACACGAGTTCATTCTATTGGTCCTTTACTAGGATTTAAACCAAGAGAATTGGCAGCTCACCAACCCCATGATTCAGATTATCCAGTGAAATTCATCGAGGACCATCACATTTCTGTGACTTGCAATATTATTAGAGACGTATTTACGAATCAAGAACAAAGCCATTCCCTGTATGATTTTATTGTCACCTCTCCTTGTGGCTATATTATTCGTGTAAACCCTTCAGTGGTTCTATATCATCCTGTGTGTGTCAGTGATATTAGTAATATTACCTTACGCTTAGTGAATAGAAACCAACAACTGATTGCTTTGGACGCCAACATCCATGTGACCTACAAGTTGGTTTTAAAGACGCTATGAAATTTATCTATAAAGCAACAACAACGTCTACAAGGTCGGTTAGTTTCCCGCCGTGTATGAAACGGTTGACACGAGTAAGCCGACAACGCTTACAACGCATTGGTTATACGTTACACCCCAATCATGAACAAGGAGCTGTTGCAAGTGTTAAATCCCATACAAGTGGAAGATGGCGTCGTGCGCATTGATATGCATTCCTATCAACCTCAAGCAACTGGACTGAATAACAATGACGAGATTCAATTCATCATTAACAATCAAGATATTTTTACTCTACCTCATGAAAGTGTCCTTCAAATTGAGGGTAAATTGATGAAGGCAGATGGCAGCACACCCACAACGTCTGCGTTGGCGAATCATGGTTTGGCTTTTATGTTTTCTGAAGTACGTTATGTGATAAATCATATTGTCATAGATATGACACGAAATGTGGGCATTACTAGTCTTATGAAATTATATCCATCCTATAGCGAGGAGGAAAGTAAAACGCTTTCTATGGCAAGATGATGTCTCAACAGTAGCAATGACTGGCTAGTTCATACCGATGGCACTTTTACAGGCTTCCGACCCTTAAAATTACTCCTTGTCTTTGCCGAAGATCACAAGCATATTATTTTAAACGCAAGACAAAGTTTGAATCTGGTGAGAGACCGCAGTGATTATAATGCACTGAAAGGAGCCTCTGACCAAGTGATAGACTCAAAAATTCAACTGCTTCGATTACTATGGAAAGTGCCCCATGTGACACTATCGGATCGAAAAAGCTAAGCATGTTAAATTTGGTGCAAAAAGATAAAGCCTTGCCTATCGCCTTTCGAAGTTGGTGTCTACATGAATACCCCTTGCTACCTACCACAGACACACATAGTTGGAGTGTCAAATCAGCTCGCTCTACCGAGAGACCTCTCTATGTTATTATTGGTTTTCAAACCAATAGAAAATACCAACAAAGCAAAGATGTCACCTTGCTTGATCACATTCACTTGAGAAATATATGACTATTTTTAAATAATGTTTGCTTTCCCTAGGAGGGGTTGGAACTCAATTTTTCAAAAAATAAGTGTGGTCACCTTTATGACATGTTCGCAAAATTTCAATCGTCTTATTATGAAAAACAGGATTGTCCTATGTTGTCGCCACAAGGGTTTAAAGCAAAAGCACCACTGATTGTTTTCGACTGTTCGTATCTAGAAGAATCTATGAAAATCACCACCATTGATTTAAGGGTAGATTTTGAAACACAAGAAAATGTCCCAGACCATACCAGTGCCTACTGTTTGATTATTCATGCTAGACAAGTGAAATATCATCCTTTGTCCAATTATGTCATCAGCATGTAAGCCACCTGTGGTCGGGTGAAAAAAAAAGATCATCATTCATAAGATTGATGTTAAGCGTCTGCATGCACAATATCTGTTGCACTCTGGCACTGTGCACATATACAACAACAACAAACATCATGTGTCCCTCAATAAGCAGCAGCAGCAGCAGCAACAACAACGTGACAGGCAAACCATGGAATTTAAAATGTGAATTTAATCGTCTGAAAACTTTTGAAACATGGACAGTTCCCTTTATGGATTGTGGAGAATTGGCTGCGAGCGGATTTTATTACTTAAAACGTGGGGATGTGGTCAAGTGTATTTTTTGCAAAATTGAAATTGGAAACTGGGAAATGGGGGATCGACCCTTTAGCGATCATCAGCGATGGAGTCCATCCTGCCCTTACCTCAATCACTATGATGTGGGCAATATTCCATGGAATTTGAATTACCCTGTTATTGTACCAGACCCTGCAAAACTAGGAGATACCTGTGGACCGTATGTGCAAACTATTCATTTGAATGCTGTTCCAAATTAAGCAAACAAACTTTGTAATAAAAGTGTAAGTGTTTTTTATGTTATGAATAAAACCTCAAAAAATATATTTAGCTGTTGTTCAATTCATTTGTTTCTTTTTTTTTCCCCTTAAGTCCTTTGACTTCACCATGTTAAACCATGGCATGGGTTAGTTGTTGATTAGACATCAACGAAGTAACAAGTAAAAATAAAAGCATGATGCATACACTCATCGTGGATTGTCAGGGGTTTAAAATTGCGGACAACAAATTTATATTTAAGGAAGTAGCTTTTATCGATTGTAGTACGTTTTGGGTGTCTAACCCAATCCATTTGGTGTTTAAACCTCCCTATGCTTTCGAGTTGCTTAGTGAAAAAGATAAAAATCAGAGCCAATGGATTGAAAATCATTTGCAATTAGCATGGAAAAAGGGCGATATTTCTTACATGTATCTTGACATCGTCATGAAAGCCCATTTGTCCGCGGCCAATGTCTTATTTGTTAAAGGGAGTGAAAAACGCCAGTGGCTTCAACCATTTTTACCCTCTCACTGTCAATGTATTGACCTTTTAGATCTGGGTTTTCCATCCCTGCAAACGCTCATGGACACTTGTCCTTGCGACAATATTCAGAATAAAGCCTTAGCGCCTGCATGGCAATTGTATCATTGGCTCACCACTAGTGCATGTTGGGAGTTGTTCAATAAAATTAAAACTGAAAGTGTATCGTCCAATGAGAGCAGTGAGACGTGTACACGTGAGGTGATAACATCAACGTTATAGACATGGACGCCACTACAATTGACAAGGCTATTGGGAAGTTCTTTGTGTGCAACAAAAAACTGATTAGCTTTACACAACATGAATTATTAGCACTACCTAAATCATTTCTTTTTTATGTTGCTGCCAACGCTGTCAAAGAAATTTGGGAAAAGGCGCCTGCCGAGTGGACTAACGACCCTGTATTGAGTGAACTACAACCATGCAGTCATGTTTCCCATCACAGGCAATTAACCATGGCAAAAATACCTTCCATTCGACAGTGTGCCACATGCCAATTAATGAAATTATATCATGGTCATAAAACTCTGTGTAAAGACATTGTTTCATCATTCCATGGCTGTCATGCGGAAAACAACCCCCACCTACCATGCTCGTCAGCAACCGCCGACAAACAACAACAACAACAACAACAACAACAACAGCAAGAACAAGAAGAAGAAGAACAACAAAAAGAACAACAACAAAAAGTGTTTTTCACCGATTGAAACCTCTATGTCCCAGGTGTACTGGCCGTGGAATTATTGATAACATCATTAAAAACTTACTATTCGAAGCTCACTTACCTGCTTACAGCTTCTGCGGCCCTGGTACTCGTCTTCAAGATAGTTTGAGGAGAGGGGATATGGGAATCAATGCTTTGGATCATGCATGCCTTAATCATGATATAGCCTATGAAAACAGTGATCCCACACTAAGACGCATTGCCGACAAAGTCTTGTTAAGCATTGCCAAGCAACGATTAACAGCTTCAGATGGCAGTCTATCAGAACGAATGGCAGCATTTATAGTGATTGGTGCTATGAAGAGCAAATTACTTTTATCTAGATAAGGACTTTAATATAATGACTATTTTTTAAAAAGATTTATAGTATCACTGTTATCATGACAAAAAATAAAAAAAGACAAAAGTCCATGTTGTGTTTTTTTTTCATTATTATTCTTTAATAGTTTCATCATTATAATTATAAATGCCAAACAATAAAAAGGGACAGCAGTGCATCATTATAAAAATTAATTAAAAATTACTAATTGTAGTAAATCTATTTTTCAATCACAAACAATAAAAAAGGACAAAAGTCCATCATTTTAACTAACAGTTTCATCATTATTATAAAAAAATTATTGACCCGTTAATAAATATTAACGTGCATTCCAGTCGTATCCGCGGGCGGCTGCTGTTGCAAACTTGATCTTCACGGTATCTATTGGTGACTGTCCGAACTAGTGAGCCGGCAACCTTCAGCGTGTCTGTCTTGTCGATGGCTCGCTCGTGTGGCTAATGTTGGCACTTAAGTTTTGAGAACTCGAGGTCTCACGGTCGGCTCCGTTCGAGCCCGAACGGCGGCCATTTTGTGCTGGTTGTTGAGATAAACAAATGAAGTTGAAGGAATTCTTGCAAGAAGGAAAGATGTGAGAACTAAATCTCTGGTGTAAAACGGGGATTATCTGGCCTTAGGCCAGGTAAACTTCCTTTCCCCGATATAATTTCGTCTCTACGTGATTTACATTTACCGCCCACCGTTGAGAAATCTCTGTCATCGGATTAAATATGTAGACATGAAGAAAACGCAATGTATGAAGTTTGGCTACAGGAATACATCTCTTTATTAAGGTTTGTTTGTGTTAAAAGTTATTGGAACTATTTGTGACCTGAAAATGTGAATTGGTCGTCGATACGAGTATTTGTGTTGGTGTTATTCTACATATTTTATATGTTGCAGTCTTGAGCTGTTGAATAATTATCTTAGCGCAGTTGGCATTTATTTTGCCGTTAGTAAGTCACTTGGTTTGTAGAACCGAGTAGGCCTAAGCATGAAGAGAAAGTTCCAATACCTTATTTTTAACTTGATGTAATACACTTATTTATATGTATTTTGGGAGGGTTGTGTTTTATCTTTTTTCTGACGTGCCGTTCTGTGTAATGTTCAGATCTCATTTTGTTTTGAGCGAGGAATTTTCCTAACCTTAATTTTTTTTTTCGTAACAGTTAATTTTCCTTTTCCTCGTCTCGTTAGCGTGGTCTCTTAAAGACTCTGTTTAAAATATCACCACTTATGATATGTATTTTTATTTTTTCCATGGTCCGTTGCCTGGATACTCTCCGGGATTGTTATCCGATCTCGTTTTTCTCGGAAACAATGTAATTAATTTTTCATGTCGACTTGAGGTCAGTCATATTGGATTTTCATGCCGTACGCACGTACCTTGCCTTTGCTCCTGAGTAACTAAAAGATTTCAAGAATTATCTTTTTAATTTCCAAGAGATATCTTCTTGGTGGTTTGAACTTGTCATTCTTCGAACCTATACGATGATAATGTATATTTTTTCTTCGGAATCTAATTCTACTGATGTAGGGTATAATTGGTTCTCGCATAATTGAACTTCTTCATTGAAATTGGGTAATTAAATTCCATCTCCTTCTTAATTTTATTGGTTCCTTGCTTCTTGATTATTAATTTGTTTGTTCTTTTTATTACTATTTATGTTACATCCTTTTTTTAACATGCATGTAAGATGTTCTTTCCTTCAATTATATTTAATGTTATGAAATGTGATTCGTGTTTTCTTCAAGTTTAGTTTTAGTGCTCTTCTCTCAATTTAAATGCAACCTGGGTATGGTAATTTGTCCAGCCGTTCCACACACATACCCTAGTTGCTCTCTGTTTTTTTAATCGTTTTTCTGTTTGTGTTTCTGAAGGTAACTTGTGGGTACATATTTTGGTACCTAGTCGCGTGGTTTTGTTTCCACCTTGTATTTTGTTGAGAGAATGTGTACTGGGTTTGACTTGGAGAAAGCATAGGCATAAAAGGGTTACTTATTCTGAAAAAAATCTTGTATTAATCCTATGTGATTTTATGTTTCATGTCGACTATAAATGGAGCAACGGAATCTTAGGGCAGCTTACAGTTTGACCAAAGAAGAAATTATCTATGAACTTCTGATTAGAGGTTCTACTTCCTCTGGAAATAGGGAAAAGGATCTGATATTACTGAATGCAGTTTCGGATAATCCTGTACGTGTACCAAACTGGAGGAAATTTGACTGGACGTTAGGTAAGTCCCTTATTGTACCATCTGTTGAAAGTTTAATTGTGGTTTTTCATTCGTTAAACTCTGACTGTGCTCCGTCTAGTTCTCAACTTATCAGATTTAAGGTCCGCTGTTCACATTGGTACCATCGCCTTCGTGATTTAATAGAAGTTTGGCAGGATAGAGATCCTGAATTCCATTTAAAATTAATTTCTCTGCGTGCTAAACTTGTTGATTGCTTTTTTGCGTTATTCCCAAATAATAGTGAGAGTGCGAGTGTTAACCCTGGTGTGTGTGCAAATGAAGGGGTTCCTTCTATTAGTGGATTGAACGAATTGGTGCATAATATCAGTGTTGAAGGCAATTTAGGAAGTTTTGGTGGATCTTTGTCGAATCATAGTGAACCTGCAACTATGTATAATCAGGAAAACTATCCAAGTGCGTGCAGAATATCTGAGGTTAGGTCTGAGTGTAGCAATGTCAGAACAGGGTCGACCTCATCACGTCATAACCTTGAAAATCTTGATGATATAAATGTTTCCTTTGCTAATGTGTCCATTTCTGGTGCTGCGAGCAACCAGGTTAGGGGTAATTTATCTAATGCTAGGTCGAATGATGAAAGATTATCGCCCCTATGTTCTGAAAATCCTATTAATTTAGAACATGTGTCATCTAATGTAAATAATAATCCTCGTGGGGAGTTTAAAATGGGAATTAAGTTTGGTAGTGTACCTCATCCTTTAAATGCTTGCATCCAAAATCTAGAGATGTGCAACGGTAACGATGCTAACCTGTTAATAAAATTTTTAAAGCAATTTATTGACCTTGCTGACAATGCTGTAAGATTTGGGTGTCCTGATAGTCAAATTTTCAACCTGATCTTTCCTTATACCTCTGGTTTATTGAGAGAAAAGTTAATTGTAGCCATGGAAGGTTGTTATTCCATTGATCGATTTCATCGTGAAATATTAAGTTCATTTATTCCTAGTCGTGCTTTGAGTATGCTGATGCATAATTTTTTCTATAGAGTTCAGAGATTCGAAGAGTCTTTAAATGATTATGTAACTGATATCAAGTCTTATGCTAGAGTTTTTTCTGTACAATTAAGTGAACAACAAATTGTGGCTTCTATATTGGAAGGGATTAATCCAGAAAGCAGGTCATACTTGACAACATGCAGTATTCCCGTAAATTTCTCTGATTTAAACAGATTTGTGTTGAATTCGGGTATTATCAAACATTCCGATTCCTTGAGAGTTGCCAATGTTCCTCCACCTAATTTTAATTCTAATCTATCTCAGGATTCTGGAAATCCTATCTGTTATGATAGCTCGCGAGGCCCTCGTTTCCAAAATAGAAATTCCTTCGTTTCGGGTAATCGCACGTCGAATAACAGGAGAAGATGTGATACTTGTGGATCATTTCAACATATTGCTAAATGGTGTACGAGGAGACCTAAACATAACCCATGACTAAATCGTAAGGAGACTTCTTCGGATTGCCATGCGTCAAATAGTTCTAAAATAAATTCTATGGAGGTAAATAATTATTTTGACGATGTCAGAAGTCTTAAACCTAAAGTGAGGTTATGTAGTCGCATTTCTGAAGTTTCTAAACATTGTTCCCCATTTATTGATATTTGGGTAAATAACGAACCTGTTACTGCTCTGATCGATTCGGGTAGTGTGAAATCATTTTTAAGTAAAAACTGGTTTGAAAATATGAGGTCAGTATGCAAATTTGGAAAACTTATTAAAGAACCGAACAATTTTGTGTCAGCGAACAGTTCTAGTCTTGAAGTTTTAGGATTGGTAAACTTAAAGATCCGCATTTTAAATTTCACTTGGAGATATGATTTTTGGGTTGCAAATAATTTATCTTGCGACGCCATTATGGGTGCTGATTTTTTGTCTCATGTTGGGTTGTTACTAGACCTTAGAAACAGGTCATGTTGGTTTCGTTTTAAGCCTAATTTAAAATTAAACTTCAAGCCTTGTCTTAGTTTTTCCGGAGTGAATTCCTCCAAAGTTATATCTGGTTCTGACACCATTGAGGAGTTTAATTTTGAAAATCTTAAACCTGACCAAGCTGATAAACTTCGTGAACTGTGTTCATCCTTCCCTGAGGTTTTGACGAATAAGTTAGGGGTGACCAATCTATTGGAATACAAGATTGTCGTTTCTGATAATATTCCAGTCAGTTCGCCACCGTATAGACTAGCCCCTCCCAAGTTGAAAATCTTGAAAGAGATAATCGACGAGATGTTAGATGAAGGGATCATTAGTAAGTCTACTTCCTCGTATTCGTCACCTATTTTCTTGGTGCCTAAATCTGACGGTAAATTTCGCCCAGTTGTTGATTATCGAGCTCTTAATAAAAAGGTTATTCAGCAGTCCATCCCTCTTCCTGATCTGAGATCTTGCTTTGCATGGTTTAGGGGTGCTAACTGGTATACGATTTTAGATCTGAATCGCGCGTACTTTCAGATTCCATTAACTGAAGATTCTAAACATCTAACAGCCTTCTCCACTGACTGGAATCTCTTTCATTTTAACCGTTTACCATTTGGGATCTCCACGGGTGCGGCCATCCTAAGCCGATTGCTAGATATGGTATTTGATGGAATCAAGTTCAAGTTTGTGTATCATTATTTAGACGACGTAGTCATATTCAGTGAGAACTTTGATGATCATCTGGAACATATTGGTGAGGTTATGTCTCGTCTAAAGAAAGCTGGTCTTACCGTAAAACCATCTAAAGTTTCCTTTGCTAAACCCAAGATTTCATTTTTGGGACATATCGTAACATCGTCTGGAATTTCTGTGGATCATTCGAGAACCCAAGCGATTCGTGACTTTAAGCCCCCTAAGAATGTTAAAGGTGTATCAAGGTTCATCGGTATGATGAACTATTTCCGTAAGTTCATTAACAATTTCGCTCAGCGTGCTGCTCCTATAAATATGTTGAGGAAGAAGGGAGTTAATTTTGTTTGGGGTCCTTCGCAAGAAGCAGCATTTGAAGATTTGAAATTAGCTTTGATAAATGCACCTATTTTGTCCATCCCTGATTTCTCCAAAACCTTTATTGTGCAAACTGATGCCTCCAATAGTGCTGTTGGTGCAGTGTTACTACAAGACCATGGAAAAGGTAGATTACCTATTGCATACACTTCCCGCACTCTGAATGATGCAGAAAGAAATTACTCTGTTTATGAACTCGAAGGTTTGGCCGTCATGGATGCTCTTGAAAAGTTCAAGTTGTATATCGAACATGTACCCTTCGAGTTAGAAACAGATAACCAAGCCTTGAGTTGGGTTCTTGGCAGACCTAGGAAAACTGGTCGAATAGCTCGTTGGGCCACTCGAATTTCTTCCTTTAAGTTCTCTGTACGTCACATCCGAGGGAGTGAAAATGTCATCGCTGATTGTTTAAGTCGGATGTATGGTGACACTAATGTTGAGGTTGAGGAAAATGTGAAGTGTAACGCAATTTTGGAACATAACATGTCAAACGTAATTCTGTCTAACTGTCCCATGTTGTTTCGGGATGTATCTGAATATCAAAAGGAAGATCCAGTTCTAAGTGAGATTATAAGAAAATTAGAGGTTGGTGAAGTTGTAAAACCATATTCATTAAGGAATGGCATCTTGTGTTGTTTGGCCCGTTCTGATAGAACACCTAAGATTGTTCTTCCCACTGTTTTAGTAGGCGAGATCTTTAAATACTTTCATGAGTCTCCTATCGGTGGACATTTAGGAGTATATAAGACCAGATTAAAGGTGAGGCAAAATTTTATCTGGAAGGGTATGGATGGTGACATCAGAAGACTGGTAAATAATTGTACAACATGTAAATTGGCAAAACCATCTCCTAACACTAAGGTTGGAATGTTATCGTCTCAACTTTCCGATAAACCAATGGAAAGATTGTTTGTAGATTTTGTCGGCCCGATGCCGCTGTCGAAGCTGGGTAACCGTTTTGTACTGGTTTGTACGGATGGCTTCAGTCGTTTTAACTGGTTGTTCCCAACTCGCTCAGCTACCACTGAAACGGTAATTAAATGTCTTAACCATATTTTTGCTGTTTTTGGCCCCTGCCAATTTCTGGTATCAGACAACGCGAAATGCTTTACATCACATGTTTTCCGCAATTTTTGTTTCGAGTTATCCATTTCCCATGTGACATCTTCTATCTATTATCCTAAAGGATCGTATGCTGAGAGGGTGAACAGGGATCTTCGAGCTGCGTTAATTGCTTACCATCATAAGGACCATAGATTATGGGACAGTTGCATTCCTTGGTTGACTTATTCGTTCAACACTGCGGTGCATGAATCTCATCGTACCACCCCTTTCAATTTAATGTTCTCCTTCGTCCCAAATTCCCCTATATCTAATTTGTGGACTATTAATCAATTGTTGCCTGATAAAGTCATGAATGAGAACGTACGTTCTATTTGGAAAAAGGCCAAAACATATATGAAGGTGGCACACGAGAAACTACAGCAGAGGTATAATAAAGGACGTAAACCTACGTCACTTCAGATTGGGGACATGGTTTTTGTCAAGAATTTTTCTGTTAAGGAAGTTGGTTCTAGAGAATCTGGCAAGCTAGTCACAAGATTCCGTGGCCCTTGTGAAATTATAAGTTTTATCACTCCGGTGACATTACTTGTAAAGGACCCTCAGAAAAAGAAAATATTTAGGGTGCATATGTCTCATGTTAAGAGAGGTTGTGATGTTTCAAATTAATGATCATAAAGTTGTATTTTAAATTTGTAAAAGCAAGGAATCTCAAAAATTTGATGGGGAAACCTTAGTTAAAACTTAGTTATGTATATTCTGTAGCCAAAATTTTTCCTAAATCATGTTTAAACTATGGACTTGTCGTAACTGATGTTAATCAAAAAGTGTGGTGAAGAAAGAAATGGACCATTGCTGTCGGAGTACGATTTGATTTCAGATCAAATGTTGGTGATATCGTCATCCTGTTTGAAGAGCGTTGTGACTGTCGCGAATGTCCAGGGCCCGGACGTCGTGATGCTAAGCCGTGACCTCAGCACTGAGAATGACCGAGTCTCCTCCATCCTATGAAGACTCATTTCTGTATTTTATTGTATCAAAAAAAAGATTGTACTACTGCCAAGTAAGAGTTGGAATTTTACGCATGTTGGTGATTTTCAGATGCATGAAAAAACTTGGGTGTATCTAATCATGGAACGATCAGTTTGATGTACTAGGTGTTGTGAGAACTGATGTATGTTTTCAGGTCATATTTTCTCGGTGTATCTTTTACCCCCAACCATAAACTTGTGAACAATTGTTGCCTATTGTCCAGCATTGTGTGGGGGAGAGATGACCCGTTAATAAATATTAACGTGCATTCCAGTCGTATCCGCGGGCGGCTGCTGTTGCAAACTTGATCTTCACGGTATCTATTGGTGACTGTCCGAACTAGTGAGCCGGCAACCTTCAGCGTGTCTGTCTTGTCGATGGCTCGCTCGTGTGGCTAATGTTGGCACTTAAGTTTTGAGAACTCGAGGTCTCACGATCGGCTCCGTTCGAGCCCGAACGGCGGCCATTTTGTGCTGGTTGTTGAGATAAACAAATGAAGTTGAAGGAATTCTTGCAAGAAGGAAAGATGTGAGAACTAAATCTCTGGTGTAAAACGGGGATTATCTGGCCTTAGGCCAGGTAAACTTCCTTTCCCCGATATAATTTCGTCTCTACGTGATTTACATTTACCGCCCACCGTTGAGAAATCTCTGTCATCGGATTAAATATGTAGACATGAAGAAAACGCAATGTATGAAGTTTGGCTACAGGAATACATCTCTTTATTAAGGTTTGTTTGTGTTAAAAGTTATTGGAACTATTTGTGACCTGAAAATGTGAATTGGTCGTCGATACGAGTATTTGTGTTGGTGTTATTCTACATATTTTATATGTTGCAGTCTTGAGCTGTTGAATAATTATCTTAGCGCAGTTGGCATTTATTTTGCCGTTAGTAAGTCACTTGGTTTGTAGAACCGAGTAGGCCTAAGCATGAAGAGAAAGTTCCAATACCTTATTTTTAACTTGATGTAATACACTTATTTATATGTATTTTGGGAGGGTTGTGTTTTATCTTTTTTCTGACGTGCCGTTCTGTGTAATGTTCAGATCTCATTTTGTTTTGAGCGAGGAATTTTCCTAACCTTAATTTTTTTTTTTTCGTAACAGTTAATTTTCCTTTTCCTCGTCTCGTTAGCGTGGTCTCTTAAAGACTCTGTTTAAAATATCACCACTTATGATATGTATTTTTATTTTTTCCATGGTCCGTTGCCTGGATACTCTCCGGGATTGTTATCCGATCTCGTTTTTCTCGGAAACAATGTAATTAATTTTTCATGTCGACTTGAGGTCAGTCATATTGGATTTTCATGCCGTACGCACGTACCTTGCCTTTGCTCCTGAGTAACTAAAAGATTTCAAGAATTATCTTTTTAATTTCCAAGAGATATCTTCTTGGTGGTTTGAACTTGTCATTCTTCGAACCTATACGATGATAATGTATATTTTTTCTTCGGAATCTAATTCTACTGATGTAGGGTATAATTGGTTCTCGCATAATTGAACTTCTTCATTGAAATTGGGTAATTAAATTCCATCTCCTTCTTAATTTTATTGGTTCCTTGCTTCTTGATTATTAATTTGTTTGTTCTTTTTATTACTATTTATGTTACATCCTTTTTTTAACATGCATGTAAGATGTTCTTTCCTTCAATTATATTTAATGTTATGAAATGTGATTCGTGTTTTCTTCAAGTTTAGTTTTAGTGCTCTTCTCTCAATTTAAATGCAACCTGGGTATGGTAATTTGTCCAGCCGTTCCACACACATACCCTAGTTGCTCTCTGTTTTTTTTTAATCGTTTTTCTGTTTGTGTTTCTGAAGGTAACTTGTGGGTACAATTATATACATGGTAATTGTACTAAACCTATTTTTAAATCACAAACAATCAAAAAAGGACAAAAGTTCATCATTATTCATTAATAGTAACATAATTATAATAAACAAAAATTGTATAAAAATTTATATAAATGCTATTTTAAATCACAAACAATAAAAAGGACAAGAGTCCATAATTATTATTATTCATAAAGTAAGTTGAAACGTCATGTGCTTAAGCCTCGCTTGTTGTTAATCTACCCCCCCCCCCCTCATGCACTGCAACCACAGGTAAACCAAAATCATGTTTTAAAAGTACGTGATACTGACGTATGAAATCTTTATCTACTCTAGAACCATGTTTTTTTGTAAAACGCTTGTTATTGAATAAAATAACATATTATAATTTAAAAAAAAAACAAGGTTTAGTGCAAAACCATGTCTGCAGTAAAGGCAATGTGACGTTAACTTTAAATTATTTATTTAGTAAATAGTGTTTAATAGTTTTCTTGTTAAAAATATGTCTCTCTAACTTTTTTATTTCTTACTTGTGGCTGTGGTGCATGAGGGCGCGCTGAATGAACAAGCGAGCCATAAGTGAGTAACGTTTCATCTTATTTTTTAATAAAATATTTATGTACATGAAAAGTAAAAAAGGTAAACTAATTATAAACATGCATTATAGGCATGATTCTATTCACGTAGCCTAAGGCTAAAAAAAACTCCAATTAAGAGAACTTACAAAATTAGCATTCACCTATGCTTATCATAGACATCATTGTATTGACATGACTTAAGGTTCAAAAAACAAACAAAAACGTCTACCATTAAGCACAAGTTTAGAAAATGTATTATTATTATTATTATTATTATTATTATTATTATTATTATTATTATTATTTACCATTATAAACGTTGAGCAACAATTATTAAACGTCAAACTGTTGAGCACCAAAAATAATTTTATTATATTATAGTTATTAAAGAGTAGGGCATGAAAAAACAAAAAGTCACGGCTAGCGTACAATGATTATTCGTTTTCTATTTTTACAAAACGAACCATGCATCGATTATTTTTTTCACCCTCATAGATTAAATAGACAGGATGAATACTGGAATTGACATCTTCCATGACACTATCAGGTAGGTTATTAAATCGTGTGGGAAGAAATGTCTCAAAGTCTTGACAAATGCAAAGAGCTCGTTCACCAAATTTGGTTTTGAATTTTATGTATGCGAAAGGGTGTTTGCGTAGGCAATTCACTCATTTTCTTGCGTGAAAAGCCACAATCTTGACCAATGGCGTTCAAGGCGTCCATGGTTGTCCATAACCAAAGAAAAGAGTGTTTCTAACACTCTCGTCCTTATATTACAACAACAACAACAACAATAACTTTGTCTGTACATTAAAGTGTGTTGTTTTTTTAAGCCTGAGCGTTTATCGCCTAAAGTTGTAGATAGCATTGAATAAATTAACAAATATATAATAATGTTTGTATCATTTTCAGTCAAAACATACATTTGGAAATTATTAAATAGGAAATGTTTTATCAAAATTAAGTGTGAATCATTTTCAAGATCTCTTGGAGGTAAATGTATGTCTCTGTTGTCAATGGGAATTAGCATATCATCCCCTTGTTGAATGACTTGTAATCGTTTGCCCTGTTGTGCAAATTCACACTGCATTCAGTTAAATAAATAGTGTCAACAGATACTAGGAGCGAACATCTGAATGCTGTTGGTAGCCTATAAAAAGGTAAAGTTAACACGCTATGCATTTAATAACCATGTCTACATCCAACAAACCAAGAAAGAAACAACATAAAAAACTACAAATTTAAACCAGTGTGTGTATGTGTTCATCAACGTGAATACACGATAAACTAAAACAAACAAAAAATAGCCAAATGTACTCTAAACGTCAAGTATGCACCTGAAATACGAATGTAAACAAAAAAAAGCCATAATGGTGACATGATGTTTTTAGTTTCTAACAAATCTCATTCTAAGAGGTGAATATTGATTGATAGGTAAGCTACGACAAAGTTGGCGAAATGCTTGTTGTCGATACGAAGTGATTCGTTCCTCAGCAGGAAATTTATAAAAATGAAAACAAAACATTTGAGAGGTTATTGGAAAACACACATTAAACAGGGGCTTTGTACATAATGTACACCAAAAATCTGCAAAATAATCCTCGTCAGCTAATTTAACAATCACTTGATTCATGTTTAAACCGTACCATGCTTTATGAATCACTTGCGTGAAATACATTATTTTCAAAACCAAAATTTAGCATACAGGATTTATAATAGTGATGGCCTGGATCATAAACTATGTCATCTTCCATAATGATGTCATAAAACGTGGTATCAATGCGTACTTTCGTCTTTCTATATTCTGAAGGATAGGCCACACGTTGAGGATTATGAGACACCATCGTGGCATATTCATTGAACGTGGTGTGTTTTGCGACGATAAAACAATCTTCATCGTGGCTCATCATTGAATCTGAAAAGTAGTCGACGTTTACTAAGTGAATAAATTTAAAAAAATACGATATACTATATACACTGTCTGTCCCCTAAGTCAATAGCAAAAAAGAAAATAAAAAATAAGCAAAACACAAATAAATAACCATCTGACTGTTGACTTCTTTAGCTGTAGGCCTCAAGCATAACATGCAACAGGTTTAAAAAAAAACAATTTCTGTTCAGATATTGGACTGGTGTTGTATTCAAATATATATCACCACTCATAACACTAGCCATAAAGTGAGAGATTCACAGTAAAAGCAGCAGATTTTTTTTTGTTCTTGCATGAGGCCTACTAAGCCACAACCTAGTGAGGCCTATTAAGCCGCATGCCTACTGAGGGTGAATGGTCACTTTGCTGAAACACGAGTCCTATTAAGCCACCACCACCTAGTGAGGCCTATTAAGCCACAACCTAGTGAGGCCTATTAAGCCGCATCTAGAAAAGTCAACATGGTTTTTAATCTAGCCTGTGCACAGTGAACCATGCAAACGTTGATGCATGGCTCTCTTTAAGCGTTGACAGGCAAATAGCACAAGTCATACAGTTTATGTACAACTATTTACAGGCATTCACACATCCACGCATACATCCATGCACACAGGTTTAAAAAACATTATATGATACACTACATTTTTTTTTTATTCCGAGGCTCAAGATGGCATCACGCATTTGATAGCAACCAAACCAAACACTTGCCGTGTTGTACAACAACAATAGCAACAACCATTACTGGTTGTAACCAAATGGGACGCTTGTCATCATATCCTGACACCACTGTCTCTTGTCGTCCAACAAAGCGAGTGTTTGTTTTCGCTGCTTCGTTAAAAATAAATCATGATTTTTCGAGAGAATCCTAAACTGACTATGTGACATGCCTGTGTGGGTCTGAAGGACATGTAAATAATCATCCACACAGAGTCGTTTAACCACATGCTGGCCAATTCCTTTGGCTCGCATAGATTCGCATCGATCTACCTGCCGAAAACTATACATTTTTGGAGCGAGACCAACAAACTCAGTCATCATGGTGCCTGAACACTCATCTTTCATTAAACCAATTTCTTTTTTGTTCGAACGGGGGATATCGAACACTTTCTTCTCACTAAACGAGGACGTGTCAAACCATTTTGGGGTTTGTTTGATAACGACATACGGATCACAGTCACAGATATGGTAAATAAAACTATCCGTGTCTGTATATAACAAGGAAATGGTACCAAATCGCTGTATTGCAAAACCATAATGGAATTTATACATGTGCAATTTTGAAAAGTCTAAAATGACTTGGCCTAAATAGATAGTTTATTCATGACCACTTTAGTTTTGGCAAGTTCAATAGTCAGTAGATCATGATCAATAATGTTTAAAGATTTGAAATTTGGTTTTGCAATATATGTTTGAGCTCCCCATCCGCCATGCCATGTGTTGACCAATTTACAGTAATGTCCCTATACTGCCGTACATTTTCCAAACTCTTGCCATAGATACAATTATTCATCAGTTTGAAAAAGTTTATTTGAAATGGCTGAGTGGCACTTTGTCTGTGACTGGTATTTAAATCCATGTACGGTTTCAACCACGGTTTCTGACAAAAAGAAATACCTCTATGGATTTTTTTATGGTTAAGCCCTGGGCTAAACATTCTACCAGCATGTCAATATGCAACACATAGTGATTTTTATCATACAAGGTACCCATCAATTTCTTATGATTGCCCTTACTCTCGGGCGGCACCATTTTCTCTATGCAAAAGGGGAAATCACCATGTCGCTGTCTGAGATCGGGGGGATAAGCTAAGTCAACGTCAAGAACATACCCTACGTCATGTTGCTCGCTGGCGCTATGCACATTCAAATCTTTAATTTCATCCTCAGACAGCCAGACAAAGTTTCTGTACGGCAGTGGTCGACTCATAGCGTGACCGTATAAATGGTTTACATCGAAATACATTAGGGAGGATTCAGGTTCTTCGGGACAATTATCAGGCATGTAATGATTATTTGCCTTGGCATGTCGCTGATTGAGCGATACGAACCCCCCACGAATCCCTCTTTCCATCATGAGTACCATATCGGGATCCGTCAGTAAATCAAGCTCAATGTGGGTAAATTTGAGAGCAGCGTCCCAACTTAACCCTGGACTGGTATAGTAGTGGGCGGGGTCAAGGCCATATATCGCGTGACATAGCTGACGAAACGTCTCAAATACGTCTGTCAACAACAACACGTCTAATTTTAAGTAGTGCATAGCATACTGGCCCATGGTTTCTATGCCAAACACTCGCCAAACATGCTGTGCATGGGCATAGTCTTCTTCACTAATGGTGCATTGAGTTAACTGAGAAAAAATTTTTCTTGGCGGCAAAGCCGTTTCTTTAAGCACCTCGTAACTTCCCACATAATCATAAGGAAAATTGCCTTTACGAACACACAATTTAAATTGATTTGTATCCGTAAAGTGGGAATGGGTATGTTTCAACTCATCTTCGCTTAATCCTTTCACGAGACTATCCAGCGAACTAGACATAAACTTGAATGAGTCGAGAAAGCGAATGCTCATGCTTCCTTTTCTCCATGAAAGTGAGGTAAAGCTCTCATGGTTCTTAGCCAAAATGCTGAATTTGCTCTTAGCTACATGAACAAATTGTTTAACAATGAAGTGAAGGTCATACCGGGAGAAATTGGGTAAGAAGACAGGGAGGAAGCGAGGTGTAGAGTACTTCAAATTGCATTCACTATGGGCAGTACCTCTAAAATGCCCTGTCCTGTGGCAGTGGTCTCTTACTTCTTTTTCTCCGCCTAAGATTGGCTTTTCACATATGTGGCAGGTGATGGCTTGATCATATTCTCTTTGCTGTACATCATTCATTTGAATTGGTAAAGGGTTGTCCAAAATGTTTTCTACTTTGCCCGCTAAAGCCGCCATTTGATCAACAAACCACCGCGCACAATCCTGACCTTTGTGACTTACATACATTGTGAATTATCATAGTGACAGACAACATAATAGGCTACAGCAAAAGGCTCATGTTTCTGCACTGGATAGGTTGAGCTTGTATGGGGGCTTGGTTCACATCCCTGAATGGGAACAGTAAGGGCCTCAAAATCAGCGTAAACAGTAAATGGTACCATGTCTTGTTTATTAGTGGCCTTAAATTTTAAGACTGCGTCATTCCCTTCGGGTAGCACTAGCTTTACTGCCGTCTGCCCTTCACAGTCTTCCGTATGTCGTTTCAAAAGTTCATCAGTTCCAAAATACTGAAGGCAGCGCTCACAAATGTGTTTTGCACACTTATCATTGGACATTTGACTGCTTACCAATCTACCCAAATTCTTTACCCAACAATAATGGCTTTTATCCCCATCAGACAGGAAAAGCAAGTGAATGTGATGTTGCTTTACCTGTTTGGTGGCATACAAGGGCCCCACAATATTGGATCCCTCAATGCCATACACCATGAAAGAGAAATTTGAATTATCTTTCTCAAATAAATGAATTTTATCTAGAGGCATGGGAAATGAAACACTCTCGAGATTGAGAGTTTGCTTTAAGTGGTTAAACACATCTTTGTACTTCCCTGGTCTATCACCATGTGTGTCTTCACAGGGTTGCAGACAGCTAACTATACTCCACAAAAAGCAGTAATCGTCTTTGCTGCGTATGTTGATCACTGCCTTTTTCTTTGCAATCCAGCTCGGTGTGGGAATATAGCTACTTCCTGCAATCAATGGATTGTATTTACAAATATTGATTTGCAAATAGGCAATGCTATTGAGGGCCAAGCCATTGGGACCCTGTTGCAACTTATCAAATTTTGTGATAAGCACTTGAATAGCTTTCTCCTGATACCACGTTTCCAAATTATCGGCTATCAGTACTTTCTCCATTTTTGTACAAAGGTTGAAGGTGTGTTTCTCTTCAACATTATTTTATATCAATGTAAATTCACATAGTAGTTCAAAATTTATTTTTAAAGCCTGATGCAATCCTAAGCCTTGTTCACATTAACTTAAAAAAAATGGGAAAACATAATTCCACAAAATCTTTAGGCGACAGACAGTGATTCGCATTGTAAATTCGGCCGGAGCAAACTAGCGTTTTGAAACATTTGGCGAAAGGCTGCCACACTAACACTTCACTCTCTGATATAGACATGATTATAAAATGGACTAATAAACGTGCAACCCTTACCTTAGAATAGGTTAATGCAAAACCAGCAATTCCATACGGCCACACTTATCGGTTTCACTGACTGGCATACAATCATGCACACAGGCACACAATGGTCGTAGCAATTTGATGATGATTCTACGCAATTGGCCTCAGCAGGAAATGATCACCAACAAGGTTTCTGTTGATTTGTTTCCATTGATTTATCTGAAAAACAAACCAATACAATCCGTTATTAGTCATGGTTATATACATTAAACATGTGCATTCGTTCATTCGTTCATTCATTCATTCATTCATTCATTCGTTCATTCATTCATTCGTTCATTCATTCATTCATAAGAGTTGCTAAAAAAACAAAACAAAAGGTTTCAAGTGTGTACACATACATAAGACACTCACTCGAAAATAACAAGGTAATTTACAAAGAAAAGAATTAATCTATATTCATAGCTCACCTTTTATTTAATATCGCAAGCGTCACGGTAGTTAAAACCTGTTCACTCCATACACGTCTTCATTCTGAAACAATAATAAATACACGCCATAAGTTTATAAATTTCCATGAAATAAATGGCATACATTTAACAACAACAACAACAACAACAACAATAAAAGTAATGGAACAACATGTACTCACCATATAATGAATTATAATGCTTTCAGCAAATGTGCTCTTTGCCGCCAGTGTCACTGTCTCTCTCTCTCTCTCTCTCTCTCTCTCTCTCTCTCTCTCTGTGTGTGTGTGTGTGTGTCTGCCTTCCCAGATTTAATGCGGTATTTTTTTAATTTTCTTCCTTTTTGAAAATCTGCAACAAACTAAATCCCAAAAAAATACAATCAGTCACTAACTTACTTTTCACGCATACACAAAATAACAATAAAACCAATCATAACATAATTAACAATAATGAACCTACCTTATTACAAGTATGGCCGAGGTTCACGTAATTTTTTTACTAAGAGCTTAAGGCACTTGCATCCGTCGTCTTCAAAGGTGATCACAAGAATGATGACTCTCTCTTACTCTCAGACATATATGCAGTGGCGGATCCAGAAGTTGACCTCGGAGGGGGCACTCTAGGATTTCAGAGTAGCTACAGAAAATATGTAATAAAATTACTAAATTTGTGTTTAATCTACACACACTACACTACATCCAACCACCATATTTTATAATTCTACAATAAATTCATTATATTAAAATAATTTATTGGTTTCAATTTCAAGTCATTGTCATTATGTAAAAAAAACTTTTAATTGTACAAAATATGTAGCCTACATTTCCACATTGTAATGCACATTACACAGTCCAATATGTATTAAAAACATTTGCAATCATAGTGACTATCTAAAGACAATATAGGCCTACAAGTCTACTACACAAATGTTACAAAATATGTACATAGTACCAACACTGTCAGTCATTGAGTCACTACTAGTCACATAAATATAAATTTAAAAAGCAATTGTATTGAATACTGATTGGGATTCTATTCGGTGACTATCCTGGGCAAAATACATGCCTATTACAAAATAAAATCCAGGGCGATCATTCATTTACCCCCTTTAGAGAAACGTTCTAGAACCTTTTCAACGCCAACATTTATATCACGGTGAACAAATAACAGACAAGCCATTCAACCTTTCCTCTGTCATTCGCGTTCGTAGCCATGATTTGACAAGTTGCAGGTTGCTAAAAGATCTCTCTGCACTTGCAACACTGTCGATGTAGGGATTATATTAACAGTGTAGCCATTACATACTATATGATAACAAACATTGACCACATAGGCTACATGAATGCAGGCAATAGAGCAAAGAATTTACTTGCAGCGCAGTTTGGAGAAACAATCATTTTTATCGGCAATATCAATGTAGCAAACAACTGGTTTTTCGGGGAGGGCACTTGCCCCTGGTGCCCCCCTCTGGATCCGCCACTGCATATATGTCTCCTCAACAAGATGCAAAGTTAACACATTACTTTTTTTGCTCCTACGCGTAGGATGTCGTGGAACGCACAAGTCAGACTGATTCTCACAAGCTTTGCAAACTCTGCGAGTGTGTGCGTGGGAATGCAATGATCAGCTTTTCGACAAAGCAGTATGTCCTTCATTGCTAGATCGAGTTACACGTCTGGGTCAGATAACAGCACCTGCATGCGAAAAACAGGCTGTTATCTCTCTGGCTGCGAGGCACGTACGATGATAAGACCACTGTCTTGTCTTGTTAGCCGTAGGCCAGTCTCAAAGCTTTCAATTCTCATTTCATCAAGCAAGTCCTCTCTCTGCGTGTGAGCCCAGGCAAGCCATGTCAAATAATAATAATAATAATAATAATAATAATAATAATAATAATAATAATATTAATAATAATAATGCATATGTGTTTTGCCAACATCATAGCGCTTAACATAACGTGACTTCAAATCTGGTTTCTTACTTTTTCCCCGTTTTCTTCAACTATCTCGAAAAAATTACGGAAACCATGATTTCAGCTTTCCAATACCTACTTTCCCGTAAAGAGGACAACGACACAAATACATCAACATGCCAGTCATAAAAATCGCCTAATTCGTTTTCCAAATAACTCGACAATTAACAAAAGTCCTTTTCCATAAGAAAACCATGTTTCCAGCTTTTTACCTTTTCCATACCTATATCCCCGTAAAAAGGACGACAAGACGAAAAAATACTATCACGCACGTCATCATCACGTTTGCAGTTTTTCCAATATTAGGGAAAATCACAAAAACCCATTTTCCATAAAAAACATGTTTCCAGCTTCTTACCCTTTCCATACCTACATCCCCGTAAATAGGACAACGAGACGAAAAAATACTATCACGCACGTCATCATCACGTTGTCAGTTTTCGCAATATTAGGGAAAGTCACAAAAACACATTTCCCATAAAAACCGTGTTTCCAGCTTTTTACCTTTTCCTTACCTACATCCCCGTAAAGAGGACAACGACATAAAAAATACTATGACACACGTCATGATCACATTTTCGGTTTTCGCAATATTAGGGAAAATCACAAAAACCCATTTTCCATCAAAAAATCATGATTCCAGCTTTTCACCTTTCCAATACCTACATCCCCGTAAAGAGAACGACGAGCCAAAAAAAATACTATCACGCATGCCATCATCACTTTTTCGGTTTTCCAAAAATTAGCAAAAATTTGAAAGGCTATTTGGATGCTATATTGGGATATAAGCATACAGGCTCTTCATTGGTTATAGAGCTACACGGATTGGTGAAGTATTAGTGTTACATATCTTCCATTTCAAGGAACTACTATTTGTCATGAGCAGCTGATCACCGTCACCAGCTGTTTCTCTTCATTTTATTCTATTCTTATACCCTAAATTTTATGGTGCACCATATTAGGTTTTAAACACGTATATTATTACTGTGCAACGCTTTGTTTTTTGTTTTATCAACAGCTGATGAAGGGGATAAAATATAATTAATCCCCGAAACATGTACTGTAAACAAGTTCAATAATTAATTTTATCTGTATAGTATTGATTCAGGCAGATGTTCATTTCTTGTTAATGACTAACCTGTGTGGTGCCAGTAGGCGAGTGTGTATAAGTTGTGTTATTTTAGAGTACGGTACCGTAGTTTTGAGAAGAGTGCCCCGGTACATAAAACATGGTACCATCGTAGCATACCCCTGAACAAAGTGTTGAAATTGTCACACACAGGATGGCTGCTGTCAGCGTCGGCAATGAAATTTCTTATATTCAGGTAATCAGTCCCCAAGTTACTCAGCTACACAGATGGGCATAAGGATCAAAATAATACATTGTGTTCTTTCTTACAATGCATGCCACGTATAGATTTACGTCGATTTTGGAGATATTTTGGCCAAAATGCAGATCTATGGTGTTCAGATCCTCCAGATTGTTGATAGGAACCTGGAAACGAAAAACGCTACTCACGCAGCCGTTTAACTTTAAGCGTACATGTTTTAACCCATTTATGAGTTTCTTTTTTTTTTAATACTATTTCCCAGAATTGTCAGGCTAAGGCACAAACTAGGCCTATATATGCGAATCATGATTTTTATGGTTACTGATGATCGGATATATTTTGAATTTGTTGAAGCACCGTACCCATTTCAAATTTCTGGTTGTTACGATTAAGCATTAAGTCGAGCTTAATCTTTATTCTGTGAAGCTACTCCGCTCATAAGTACCGGTACATGTTGTGCATCCAAAATTGCCTGCCTTGCAAGTGGTTTCCATTGAAATCAAATACAACATTACGACGTGCAAGTTATCACCATTGAGTTCACCATTTTGTCTTGACTGACTTGCCGTCTACATTCGATCGAGAGTGCGAATCTTAGTAGCCTTGATAACGGCACAAATATCGCAGGACAATTAAAGTATTATGAATTGCTTCGGTTGTAGAAGATGTAGCACTACAGGTTAAGAATCTACAACAACAATGGTTGATTGCTGTTAATTCGTAGCAATAAACGCTTTGTTCTCAAGAAATGAGCCACCGTACTATCGCACACCTTATTAAAAACAAAAAAAGCACAGCATTTCGCGGCACGAATAACGATCGCGAGAAGGCAAACTGGCATTTAAAAACTGGGGAGAGTATAATTCAGTCAAGCCCATAATTGAGCTATTGACGCCTCTGGACAAAAATAAAAAAGCACAACTGCCCACGACTTGGAAAAAGTAGATTTATTAAAGTTTCCTTAATATATGGGGCTGTTTCTTCACCTGTGTATATATTTAATTATGCGTGCCACTCTATGGAAGTGAAACTTGGACTGTTGGAGCAGAAGAAAAGAGGAGAATTCAAGCGTTTGAAATGTGGTGTTACAGGAGAATGATGAAGATCAGATGGGTAATAGAGCAGCAAATACAGAGGTATTAAGACGAGCGGGAGAGGAGAGATGTTTTTGGCGACTGCTAATGAAGAGAAGAGATAAGTTGGTAGGACATATATTAAGACACCCCGGAATAGCAAAATTGATTATGGAAGGAAGGGTCAAGGATAAGAACTGTAAGGGTAGACCAAGGTTAGAAAATGTTAACAGCTTGCGTCGGATGTAGGGTGTGGTAGCTATGTAGAGATGAATCGATTACCTCAGGACAGAGAAGCATGGAGAACTGCATCAAACCAGTCAAAAGACTGAAGACTCGAAAAACAACAAATAGAAAAAAAAAATACAAAGAATTGACATTACATTTTAGCAGATATCATACACAACCAATGGCTAAGACACCAATTATTTAAATAACAAGTTTAATATTTCCTTATTAGTACAATTTCACATTCAAGTCAGATAAACAGCAAGAACACCAAGGTGACTAAGACGATCCTTTCATTTATGTCCTTAAATAATCAACATTAGCAAAGTATATTCTCGTGTGGGGGCTTCAAACTTTAATAACTCGACGTTTAATGCCCAAGCAGTTTTGTACAGTTTTCCAGAAATTTAACAGTCCCTAAAACATGACGCCCTGGGCAGTTGCCCAATTTTTCCCACCATAAATACAGGCCTGAATACAGTAAATGATGCAATATTTTAAGGACGACCTTATGGGACCAGTGTTTTATTAGTCAGCAAAGAAAACCATGTCTAAATAGGTTAAGATCTACTAGCGGTGTTGCAATGTCTAAAAATATCTCCAGAAAGTGCTTTCATATCGCCACTGTCAAAGTGTGGTGACCACCACTCGTGATAGTGTAGCTATTTAACACTCTGCAAAACCATGTTGAACATTTCAGCTATTGTTTCCATTGGTGGTCTACTGTATGGCAACATTAGAACCAATTTCGAATGTAAATACATATTACGTCAGCAACATTAAAGAGATTTTCTGTTGTAACAGTTGTCAGTTGACTATCAGTAACTTCCATTTATGGAATAAACTGGTGTGACAATGAATAATCGAATATCAACATTCTCGGAAAGCCAGGGGAGGGTGAACGCCGCCCCCAAGCGTGCGGGCGCCCATGTCGTTTTTGAATCATTTAGTTTATTAATAAGATAAAATTACATTTTTATCTTTAAATGAAATATAAATACATTCGTAGACCATGCACACGAAATAAATAATGTTAGAACCACAGAGTATAGGCGGCCGTTCATAGTAAACACAACGCACACGAATGAAAAGTATGCGCATATAAATTACAATATGTCTTTATCCTACATATCTCAGTTATGCTGTTGTGCTTTCACTTTTTGATAAACACTTGAGTAATGTTTAAACTTCCGGTGGGCGCAACTGATTTGACAGGCACACGAGTTAAATCTTATCTCGTATTCGTCATTCGCGGGGGCGAAGCTACTTCCAACTTTCAGTATTTCCCTCTATCTGCATGACATTCAAGTCCATATCGGCCAGTTTGTCAATGACCCCTCCTACACATTTGCTGTTGTTGCAGAAGTGATCTGCGCCTGATCGTGCACCATTACGTAATATGAAGAGAATGAATGAGTGTATTCACTATTGTACCAAAACTGTCCTCCAGCAAATATAGTTTTTTTTTTTTTTTGTTTTTTTTTAATTCTGATTTCTGAGGTGTGCCAGACAGGCTTAATGTGCCCACTGCCACTATATTTAATATTCCGCCCGACAGAAAGTTTAATATCTGAACTATTTATATTGATCACAAAATTAATTAGAATGAGCACTATTGCAAAATAACGTTTGTTCTCAGTCTGATTTTCATATCGTTTTAGTTTTTAAGTTTCCAGGGGAGGGTCATGGCCCCCCCCTCCTGCGGGCGCCCATGCTTCGTGTGAAACCATATGATTCTTAAAACCACCTATCTGAACGTACGACTTGTTGCTTACGCCTACCGTGCAGTTAGTCACTTCCATTTTATGAAACGTGGTAGGATCACCGATTAAATGCTTGACCACATTAGCCACAACACGGCATTACATCCTCACCATGTACGGCCAAAAATTCCCCAAGGTACTTTAATGACAAAATGTCGTCCAACATATCAGACATGCATACAGTTACTTTCCAGCATGAACCAACTTGTGTAGAGAATTCCTTCCCGCATGTTGTGCAGTAAAATGGTATAATCGTACTTTGCCAAGTCCAACACGCACGCTGTAAGGTCACTATGTCGCATGGAGAACTGAACTTTTGAAACATTCCTCGCAAAACGCGCCTCTTGTACTATATGACCTACGGCAGGGAGTACAGCAATAGTGTCTCTGTCACATGTCCAGCTGAAAATTTACTACATTCCTCACAGAATTATTCTATTTCTCGATTATTAACGACGGTATCTGAAGTTCAAAGCCGTCTGGCTGTAGAGTGCTAGCAAAGCGTAACATTTACAGGTGCCGTGCTGCACGAGGATCTTCCCACACAAGTGTTCTTTGCTGGCCTTGGAGTGACAGCACATTCCCTCACAGGAGAGTCAGATACTGGGTAATAATAAATGCAAAACATATTAATATTTGCTCTAATAAGAACGACTTAAACAGGTTGTTTTGGAAATGGCCGACAATAAGAAACTTGGATATTAGTGCTGGCCTTATGCTCAATAAAGTATCAAAAAACAATGTTGTAATGCATGAAATCCACAATCCTGATTGAGCAAGTCACTGAGTTGAAGTTTAGTGCAAGAATCTTCAAAAGTGCCAGGGATTGTTTTCGACCCAAAAATTTCAGGTGAAGAGGTGGAGACGATAAAGAGAAACAAATATGTTTTCTATCTCTTCCCTTTACTTTGATAATTTCTAAGGCAGATTGTGAAACCACTGTAAAGACTCCTTTATCCTCTTTTTCCTGCGTATATTTCTTCATTGGATATCGGTTATCTGCCTATGTTGTTGTTGTTGTTCTTCGAGTCTTCAGACTTTTGACTGGTTTGATGCAGCTCTCCATGCTTCCCTGACCTGAGCTAATCGTTTCATTTCTACAAAGCTACCACAGCGTACATCCGACGCAATCTGTTTAACTTATTCTAACCTTAGTCTACCCCTCCAGTTCTTATCCTCGACCCTTCCTTCCATAACTAAGTTTGTTATTTCTGGGTGTCTTAGTATGTGTCCCACCAACCTAAATCTTCTCTTCATTAGCAGTCACCAGAAACATCTCTCCCAATCGCCTTAATACCTCTTCATTTGTATCCCTATTTATACATCTGATCATCTTTCTCCTGTAACACCACATTTCAAAGGCTTCTATTCTACTCTTTTCTGCTGCTCCAACAGTCCTAGTTTCACTTCCATACAGTGCCACGCTCCAGACAAAGGCTTTCAAAACTGACTTCCTATTTACCTAAATCTATATTTGATGTCTACAGATTCCTTTTCTGTAGAATACTTTCCTTGCCTGTGCTAACCTACTTTTTATATCCTCTTTACTTCGTCCAACATCGGTTATTTTGCTTCTTAAGTAATAAAAGTCTCCTACTTCCTTTAGCTTTTCACCTGCCAATTCGACGTCCATTGAGGTTTCTGATTTATCTCGGCTGCATTCCAATATTTTTGTTTTACATTTATAAATTTTCATCATGTATTCTTTCCTCAAGACAGAATCCATACCACTTGAAAACTCATTCAATTCCTCTGGTGAGTCAGCTAAGAAGACGATGTCATCAGCAAATCTCCAAGTTGTTTCTCCTTGAATCTTTACTCCTACTTCGATTTTTTCTCCAATTCCCTTCATTGCTTCTTTAATACTAGGCTGTTATTTCATTTCCTGTTGTATCATTAATAAAATACTATTTTGTAATGTTCGGCTTAGTTTCGACTCTATACCCGATTTGTTAATAAAATCAAGTTTATTATAAACTCATCTCCATAGTAATGTCAAATAATATAGATATTTGAATTTATTTGCAGTATATGCTGCGATTTCTCTTGTAAAAATGAATTATTAAGAACCAAAGAGTCTTTGTCATTTATTGACTAGAAGTAAATCTGATCTATGCTAAATCAAGTTATGAAAATAATAAGGCTCTGTGTAGTCTTATCCACTAATAAAGGGTTGAGCTGACAGTGATGTTTATAGCAGGTTTTCCAGTAACCAATAAATAGCGAGCAGTTGATTTGTCAAGCTGTCTAACGTGTACAACCATTAATGTGCCAAGAAAGCAGTAACATGCAAGCAGTGCATCTGTTTTACTGCTTTTAGGTTAAGGTGATTGTTCACTGTAATATGATTATACTGTGATATACAACCTACTTATTTTACCCCACCAACCTGGACCCAATGTTTGGGAAGCCAGGCTCACCCTGTCACAAGTCAGGACAAAGTGCGAGTGATGGAGGAGTAACACCTTTTTAAAAAACCTTGGTCCAGCTGACCCGGCTGGTAGTCCCTTGTAAGGGTCCCTTACCAGGGTTACGGTGAAGACCTCAACGGCAGTTACAGTGGAGAAGATAATCCTCGGTACAGTGTAGATGGCGGATGTGGCAGCCCAGTGCTCGGGATTGAGTAAAAGGTATCATCCTCATTTTGGGGGTAGATATCAGTTGTAGCGTCTGACCCGGAGCGGGCGGCTACACAAGGCGTCTGTACCCCATGTAAGGGGCGGCCGAATTATATGCTGGCAGTAGCATTAAAATGCCCTCAACGACAGACGAAGCGACCCGCCGGTTGAGGTATTTCCTGTCGCATCAATGGCTACGTCTCTTCTAAATTCGGAACATGCTAGGGCGTTCCCCCAAAGCGACGCGCGCCACTTGCGCCCGAGTGACGTGAGAAATGAGCGAGGGTTACCTACTCATGAACGGGGTAGGTTAAAGAAGTTAGTTCAACCAAAACAACTAAGACTAAGATTCGCTACCCTCAATATTGGCACGTTGACTGGCCGACATCGTGAGCTAGCAGAAATGCTTAATCACAGGCGTGTCAACATTGCCTGCATTCAGGAGACCAAGTGGAGGGATTCAAAGGCGAAAGAAATTGGAGATGGCTACAAACTCATCTATCACGGTACCAGCGCAGCACAAAATGGTGTAGCAATAATCGTAGACCAGCACTACCGCAACAGTGTCACCAATGTCAACAGGGTGTCAGATAGGCTTATGTCTATCAAGATTGATTCAACAGAAACCACTGCCCACATTATATCTTGCTATGCACCTCAAACTGGATTTACAGAGGATGAGAAAGATGAATTCTGGAACAGTCTGGATACCCACCTCCGAGCAATCCCCCAGGATGAGTCCATTATTCTTGGAGGAGACTTTAATGGACATGTTGGGTCTCAGCGTGAGGATATATGCGATGCCATGGAGGACATGGGCTTGGTGTGCGCAATGATGACGGATGTCGGATACTTGACTGTGCAGAAGCTCATAACTTGATTGTGACCAACACATATTTCAAAAAGAGGCTAACACATCTGGTTGGTTGGTTCCTTAGTTTAGGGGCTGCGACAGCGCGGTCATCTGGCTACTTATACCAGTGGAGGACATGCTACTCAGATCGATTACTGGATAGTTCGGCAACAAGATATGAAGCTGGTGACAGATACCAAAGTGATTCCGTATGACAGCGTTGCCCCTCAACAATGATTGCTTGTCCTTGATATTCATAAAAACGTTAAGCGACCCAAAACAAAACCTAAAACTGGGCCTGAGCGTATCAAGTGGTGGAGAATGAATGCCCACCACAATGAGTTGGTCACAGCCTTGGCAAACTTCTCCGTGAAGTCTGATCAATGAGTTGATGGCATGTGGAGGGATGCTGTGAAACAGATACATCAGGCGGCGAAAGAAACTGTGGGAAAAACCATACCCGGACGAAATTACATTGATAAACAGACCTGGTGGTGGAGTGATGAAGTCAAGCAAGTTATCAGGGAGAAAAAGATGGCCTACAAGACTTGGTGGAACTCGAGTCTTGATACTGACCTCCAGCAATACCGTAACCTGAAATCAGCAGCAAAAAGAGCAGTAGCTGCTGCAAAGGACAATTATTATCAAGACCTGTACGACCTGCTTGACACACCATCAGGAGGAAAGCAATGTATATCGTCTTGCTAAGTCCCGTAATCGTTCAACTCAGGACATTGGACATGTCATGCATAACAAGGATGTGAACGCTAAGCTACTACGAGAAGAGCAATCTATCCTCCAACGTTGGGCAGACTACTTTTTTGGCATCTGCAACGAAGAATTTCCACACCCACCAATTGCAAGTCCTGACCCTACCTTAGGACCCGTTCCTCCAATTACATCCGTGGAAGTAATGCTTGCCATTAGCAAGATGAAGAGTGGAAAAGCAACTGGCCCAGATTACTTACCGACGGAAATATGGAAAATTCTAGGAAGGCCTGCCTCAGATTCCTTGCCACACTCTTTAACCGGATCATTGCTGAGAACCAACTTCCCCATGCATGGACAACTAGCATAACAGTTCCAATCTGGAAGGGAAAAGGTGATGTGGGTGACTGCTCAACTTATCGCCCTATTCGACTCCTCTGTCATACGTTTATAATATTTGAGCGTGTGCTTGATTGTCGACTCAGAAATATTGTCACTGTAACACCAAACCAGTGTGGGTTTGTTAAGGGATGCAGTACCATCGATGCTATCCATGCCACACGCCTTTTAATGGAAAAGCACAGAGAGAGGCAGCGGAGTGTACACCTGGCATTTCTCGATTTAGAGAAAGCTTTTGACCGTATCCCTCATGATCTTATTTGGCGAGCTCTTCATTGCCATGGAGTCCCTGAGGAATATGTAAGCTGGGTGCAACTTCTGTATCGCAATGCCACTAGTGTAGTTCGGAGTCCAGCTGGAGTCTCCCCACCTTTTGAAATCACTGTGGGTGTTCATCAGGGTTCTGCTCTATCACCACTGTTATTCATTCTCTGCATGGATACAGCAACGGCGGACATACAGACCTCACATCCCTGGACCCTTCTCTATGCGGATGATGTGGTGCTTGCCCAAAAAACCCGCCCTGAACTCCAGCAAAGGGTTCAAACGTGGAACGACAGACTGGCTGAAAATGGGCTACGCCTCAATATCCAGAAGACAGAAAACCTGAAATGTGGCCCCCAAACTAGAGGTACCATCAGTATCAGCACAGAAAATCTCCAGAAGACCATGCATTTTAAGTACTTAGGGTCCACTGTCACTTCAAATTGTGACGCCACTCCTGATACCCGGATGAGGGTAAACGCAGCCTGGCTCAAGTGGAGACAAGTAACTGGAGTTCTCTGTGATAAAAAGATGCCTCTGCATATAAAGGCAAAGGTCTATAAGTCTGTGGTAGGCCCAGCAGCCATATATGGGACTGAATGTTGCCCTATGACCAAACAACATGAGCAAATTTTGAATACGATGGAAATGAAAAAGGAAGCTTGTAGTTTAACGTGACCGTTAATCTTGAGATCATGAGCCACGGGACCTCCTTTTTACGTGGAATCCGAACCACAGGACATGGCATTTCACTTCGAAAATCTCACATGCATTGACCGGGAATCGAACGATGGAAATGAAGATGCTCCGATGGTCGATGGGGCTGACCTGATTTGACCACGCAAGGAACACAGACGTCCGGCGAAGATTTGGTGTTGCACCAATTGTCGAGAAGGTGAGGGAGGCTCGTCTACGCTGGTACGGTCACGTCATGAGAAGACAGAACAACTCGGTTGCCAAAAGAGCACTCCACATCAACCCAGGTGGAACAAGACCCCGTGGAAGACCTGCAAAGCGGTGGACTGACAACATCAGGGCTGACATGCACGCTGTTGGTCTAACACCAGAAGATGTCAACGACCGAAAGAAGTGGAAGAGATGTAGCAAAGTAGCAGACCCCACAAGGGATTAATGCTAGGAAGAAGAAGAAATACAACCTACTTATTTATGTCTGCAAGCAGTGGTATTAATACCTCAGTCATAAAAACCATAGAAAAGGAAATGAAATATCAAATGAAAGAAGCTGTGGGATTCAAGAAGGGCTTATTTCTGTTTTTCAACAGTCATGCCATTCTGTTAAAACACAGTGTATATTTGTTTTCCGCAGATGAGCATATACTACTAAATGGAGAACCCCTAGTCAATGTAAATCATTTCAAATACCTAGGAGTAATAATGCAAATGCAAGGGAACGTATTCACGCGACATGTCAGGGATAGAACAACATCGGCCATAAAAGCAATGCAAGACATAATGCAACTGGGAAACCTATCTTTACAAACCGCAATGAATTTATTCAGAACGAAAATAACTCCAATAGTGACATACGGCATTCAAATAACTTGGGATCATTTGACACAAAGTAACCTTCGAGAGATAGAAAGAGTTAAGTCTACTTTCCTAAAGAAAATTCTGCACTTATCAAAATACACGCCATCTCGTCTAACGTACGTACTAGCAAGGGAGACTTTCTTCATAGAAGACCTGCGTTTGGAGAACTCCCTACCATCAACAGTGCAATACCAGAGACTGATCGAAGAACTAAACCTCAAGCGTAATGACATATGGCCTGATTTCTACTCCACAGAAGCTCTTATGTCGACGGACTGGATGAATGCCAACTTTGAACTGCGGCATACGATCCCCCGTTTTGCAGTCCACGGTTTTCATTTTAAGATATGCACAGCAAGAGGATTTCATGACCCAGGCCCCCAATGCACCTGCTCTCTGTGTGGTAGTGCTTGTGATAGATATCACGCCATTTCCTGCGCCCAGAGGAAAGTATCGCTAACACGCTTCTGCTGCGAATAACTATATATATAGCAAACAGAACCTGTCAGACACTTAGTATATAGACACTTTGATGAGTAAGATTTAAGTTATTAGTATTAGTTTTGTATCTCGGCATGGCTATTTGCTGCAATAAATGATTATTATTATTTGTTTTCGTTTTGTCTGCTTTCCATAACCACTTCAGTATGTTAGAAGTTGTAGCACATATAACATTTTTAATTGATACAGATCATTAAACTTAGACAGGCCATATTTTATTACTTCAATCTTATAAAATTCTTGTTTATGGCATGTAAATATGTTTTGAGTTAATAAGTGTATGAAAAATGATATTTCTACTCTGGAATTAAAAATTCAGCCAATAGAATGGACTTCATCCCATGGCAAATTTAGAAATGTAATTACTCAAGAAGTATTAAATTGACAATTGAATCCTGGTTTACTTCAAATCTTCGTCATTTATCGTCAAAACATAGTTCGTGAATGAAAGTATCATATATACTATGTTAGTTAAAGATTCCTTTTCCGGCACTCACAAGAAAGCGATCAGAACAAATAAGCATTCAAAAGGAACACAAAACCAAAGCAGTGACGAATTGCACACTCACTTCATTAACAAATAAACAAGACGATAGTAAGTCCCTTCCAGAACTGTGCCGCGACGACCCCGCATAAAAGAAAAGCTGAGCACGCAGCCGAACCCTGCCAGAACCGAGTCGCGTCCAGTCTTACTGTTGTGCGAGGTTAATGCATAATGAAAATCATGAAGTGCGAGAGAGAAATTTGATCTTGGTACTCAATGAAATGCCAAAGAGAATTTCTTTCATTAACATTTATTTCAAGGGTTCTATAAAAATAGTATTCACGTAAGTGTTTTAAATAAACATTGGGGGAACTTTCTATTTTAACATATAATTTCTAGGAATATATTAAAGTGTCTGGTACATGTTACTACAGCTATGAAGCAAGCTACTAACTGAAATCAAATATAGGAGTTGGCAAACTCAATTGGCATTGCGCTAAGAAAAGTTAGGAACTATTACTTTCCAGACCATTCCAATAGGTGCTACACTCGCATCCATAGACAGAGAGCTTCATGTTAAATCCATCATGTTTCCTGTTCGATACTGAATTGTATTTGCTTATATCTGCAGGGTTTGTACTCAACGAACATAGCACGACTCAATAGCTGAAAGTCTCATCAAGATATTATGCCTCTTACAGCAACTCTATTATCAACATCTTCATCATCATCATCTCTTGGTCAAATTCCTAATTGTATAACCAAAGTGATCGTATTCTGATTGCCAAAATGAGACATACTTTCTATTGAATGTATTGCGCAACCTACGAACTCGCACACGCGTAAATATGATAACCAACCCTAGCATGATTCGCCAAATGGGTCTTTATATTACACCTACGAAAAAAGAGTTTGCCACAAAGAGCACACTCAAATTTGTCTGGATCTGGGTAATGTTTAGCCTTAAGATGTAGGGTAAGTTGATAGCGATGAGTAAACGACCTCGAGCAGAACGAACAGATAAAATCCTTCACGCCACTATGCAGCACCAGGTGTCTAGTGAGAGAGTGCTTTGTGCTGAAATCTTTGACACAAATGTTACATTTGAACATTTTGTTCCGATCATGTCTTCGCACATGAGCACGAAGACTACTCTTGGTACTGAAAGGCTTGCAGCAAACAGTGCACTGGAAAGCCTGTTGTCCGGTATGAGTCGATACGTGAGCCTTGAGACTACATTCGAAAGAGAATGTCTTGTGGCACAAGGGGCATGCGAACAAAAGGGAAGGATCATGTTTAGCCATGTGTGCTCTCCACTGAGGGCGATGAAAGAAGCCCTCACCACATACGTCACACTTGATTGGTTTCTTACCGGCATGCCAACGTAAGTGTTTCCGTAAGTAAGATCGGTCCGCAAATCGCTTTGAACAAATGGTGCAGTTATACTTTTTCTCTGCGCTATGTATGTTCAAATGGGCTTTAATCGAGTCGCGGTTTCTAAAATGTTTGTTGCAAATATCACATGTATATCCTTGAGCTAGGTTATCATCATCGTCGTCGTTTGGATTCTGCAAACAAACTTCAACCTGTGGGTCTCCAACTTGCACACTGTAACAATGGCATACAAAAGAACATGGCAATTCAAAATATCAGACCCCTTCTTTCAAGACATCGTACAGGTCTTATATCATTCAACGCCATCTACTTTTAAACTAGAACTGTTGCATGCTCTTTGTTAGAGAATTACAAGTAAGCAAGAGTTTAGTGCTTTTCAGTCGGTCAACACGAATGTACCCAAAAGAGATGGGTTATGCCTTAAAATAATCCATCACGAATCGAAAGGCAGAGCTCTTGACATAAAGGAAGCAATCGAGATACACCTAGCCAAACGAAACAATCCCAACAATCTAAATGAACACACGTTCATGGAGAGCTCACCCCTCTTCACGCTACTAAAAAACACACCCTGTCGGAAACAAAACACAATTTAGCGACACAGCCAAGCTAGATAAAAAAAAGGGGGGGGGGGGGGAAATTAGGGGGTTTTTAATAGGTAAATGTTAGCTGGATCAGGTGTACGATGTACTTTTCTTCTGCAATAAACCAAGGCCCATATTAGAGGCAGTATTAAAGGTGCCGGGACGTCCTCATAAGACCGTCAACGCTTAGTTCGAATGGGTTATGCTCCACGCGTGGCGAGGACTAATCCACGGTCTTTAATAGTTGTAGATCCACCTCATTCAATAACATACATCTTATCTAGGTTGGCAACACCTCACATAAACACATCGCGATCACTCCCCACAGCACGTAGGGACAGGGGGGGGGAAGGCAGGGAAAAACCTGTCGTTAAGATAACCACCGCAGTCGACCGCACAGCGAGTTCAAGTGAGCACGGAAACTGCGAATAGCTGTAGTACGGAAGACAATCAGATAAGTAGTTAGCCTAAAATTTTATAGTTTAACCATAGTTTACAACCATATAATCTCTCTAAAGTACAATCTCCGGATAGCCATCACCATTTAGCATTTCACCTAACATATATACTGCATTTAGCATACACTGACAGTTACAGTACCAATACTGCAACTAAATAATTGTACATATTGTAAATATTTTCACCTGTATTTCAAACATAGATTTTATAGCCTAAGTGTATTGGATCTGATGATGATCGCTTGACGATCGAAACTGGTCATCCTAGTGTTTTATTAATCTCATGTAATTTATTTCAGGATTAGGGCATAACCCATCACTTTTGGGTACATTCGTGTTGACCGACTGAAAAGCACTAAACTCTTGTTTACTAAGGCAACACTGAAAATATGGCTTCAAACACCACAATGTTCACGGCTAGTCAGGCAAATCGTGAAGCCAAGAAATTCAAATCACTCAGGCTTAAACTCATGAATTTAGACAAGTCAATTTGGTTCAACAAAAAATGTATAGAACTAAACCTCACCCCTAAATACGTACCAATTAAAACCGTACCGAACACACCAGCCTCGATCATTTCAACTAAACAAGCCAAAGCGCTTTGGATAAAAAACGAATTAAGATTTGCATACATAAGAAAGCAAAAAATTAACCAACAATTATACGACATTCAATTGCAACTAAGTAATTTCTGGCACGCAGCCCAATGGGACAGCTTCACCGAACACCTACATGACACCATCAAAATCAGAGCAACGAGGAAGCATGAAACGCTAGAAAATAAATTAAGAAAACTAGGAGAAACACAGAACCATCAATCTAACGAACAACACACGAATAACAATGAATTCAATTTCCACAGCAGAGTAAACAACAGAACGAACGTAACCTTTTCTCAAGGTGAAATGAATATGTTAGACAAAGGTTTGAAATACAACTGCACAGACGCACACACGAACCACAATATAAAACAGTAAATCACAGATATTGAGATAGCCAGTCACAAGCTCCCAGCAGAAGACAGGGAATTAACCAAAAATCTCGCCACCAACGAAGCCAAAAAAATCCTCAAACGAGAGGGCGATAGCAATAACATTCAAAACAACAAACAAATCAAAGAAATAAAGTCGTTGAAACAAAAAATAAAAGAACATGACTTAATCATCACAAAAGCAGATAAGGGAAACACTACAGTAATTTTGAACAAAACAGAATACATTGAAAAAACAGTCGAATTCCTAAACAACAACGAAATCAAGGAATTAACAAAAGACCCCACCAACAAATTCCAAAAACAAATGAAAAGTGCGCTAAAAGAAACAGAATACATACTGACCAAAGCCGAAAAATCAAAACTAATAAACATGAACCCGAAAATACCGTCATTGAGGGGACAACCAAAAATACACAAAAAGGAATGCCCAATGAGACCAATAGTCAATTGTAGGAATGCCCCTAATTACAAAATCAGCAAAGAGTTACTAAAAATCTTAAAATGCCGTCTTTCCAACGACAAAAACAACTCTGTAAAGAACACAACAGAACTAGTAACAGCATTGAACACCCTACAAATGAAACCTAGCTTCAGGCTAGTATCCTTCGACGTAACTAACAAGTACACCAATATTCCGATTATTGAAGCAATCAACACTATCGAAAACAACTTAAAATCCAACAATTCGGTAAAAGAAATTGAAGAGATTGTGAGATTACTGAGGGTCGTTCTCACCCAAAACGTGTTTCAATTCGACAATAAAATATACACACAGAGAGAAGGCCTAGCAATGGGATCGCCACTAAGTGGGTTAATCGCTGACATCTTCATCAATGCACTAGAAAATGCGTTCTTAGAAAAGACTTCAACAAAGGGAATGGTAATATGGAAAAGATACGTAGATGATGTAATTTGCATCTACGATACTGAACTAACAAGCGAAGAAACAATTCTCCAATCCATTAATAGCCTTCACCATTCTATCAAATTCACTAAGGAATCCGAAATAGACCGGAAAATAAATTATCTCGATATAACTATTGAACGTAAAGACAACGACCTTTCATATTCCATATTCCGGAAAGCAACACAAACCTCGCATGCAATCGACAATCAGTCTAATCACCCCAGTACGCACAAACTAGCGGGTTTCAATTCAATGGTGCACAGGGCTTTAAACATACCCATGTCAAAAGACAACTATAATAAGGAAATAAGAACTATTATGCAAATAGCAAAGGAAAACAACTTCTCGCCAAGCAAAATAAATCAAATTATAGCCAAACATAAAAATAAAGATAAAACGATTCCCAAACCGGACAGTAATGAGAAAAAATTTGCGCGTTTCAACTATGTGAATGCGAATACATATAAAATCACTAACCTATTCAAAAATCAAGGCATAAAGATAGCTTTCACGACGAAAAACACAACCGCTAGGCACCTCCTAAATAGTAATCTAAATAAACGTGACCCGTATTCAAGGTCAGGGGTATATTCTATAACGTGCCAAGACACCGATTGTCAAGCTAATTACATCGGGCAGAGTGGAAGGCGAGTAGACACACGTTATAATGAACATAGAAATGCGATAAGATACGGAACACATTCAGCCGTGTGCGAACATATGTGTGACGCAGGGCATAGCTTTACCAACATAGAGTCGGACCTTAAAATAATCCATCACGAATCGAAAGGCAGAGCTCTTGACATAAAGGAAGCAATCGAGATACACCTAGCCAAACGAAACAATCCCAACAATCTAAATGAACACACGTTCATGGAGAGCTCACCCCTCTTCACGCTACTAAAAAACACACTCTGTCGGAAACAAAACACAATTTAGCGACACAGCCAAGCTAGATTTAAAAAAAAGGGGGGGGGGGGGAAATTAGGGGGTTTTTAATAGGTAAATGTTAGCTGGATCAGGTGTACGATGTACTTTTCTTCTGCAATAAACCAAGGCCCATATTAGAGGCAGTATTAAAGGTGCCGGGACGTCCTCATAAGACCGTCAACGCTTAGTTCGAATGGGTTATGCTCCACGCGTGGCGAGGACTAATCCACGGTCTTTAATAGTTGTAGATCCACCTCATTCAATAACATACATCTTATCTAGGTTGGCAACACCTCACATGAACACATCGCGATCACTCCCCACAGCACGTAGGGACAGGGGGGGGGAAGGCAGGGAAAAACCTGTCGTTAAGATAACCACCGCAGTCGACCGCACAGCGAGTTCAAGTGAGCACGGAAACTGCGAATAGCTGTAGTACGGAAGACAATCAGATAAGTAGTTAAGCCTAAAATTTTATAGTTTAACCATAGTTTACAACCATATAATCTCTCTAAAGTACAACATTTAGCATTTCACCTAACATATATACTGCATTTAGCATACACTGACAGTTACAGTACCAATACTGCAACTAAATAATTGTACATATTGTAAATATTTTCACCTGTATTTCAAACATAGATTTTATAGCCTAAGTGTATTGGATCTGATGATGATCGCTTGACGATCGAAACTGGTCATCCTAGTGTTTTATTAATCTCATGTAATTTATTTCAGGATTAGGGCATAACCCATCTCTTTTGGGTACATTCGTGTTGACCGACTGAAAAGCACTAAACTCTTGTTTACTAAGGCAACACTGAAAATATGGCTTCAAACACCACAATGAATTACAAGTATTTAAACAGTATAAAAAAGGTTCAGTTAAAAACTAAAAATTATACTTTCCACATATGTAAAAATTAATCTTTTCATATGAAGCTATGAAGAAAATCAATCAAACGTGGAGTTTGCGACATCAAGTGTACCGTAACCATTAAGCAGGCACCTGTATTTAGCGGTATGAGGAAGTTTGTAAATCATGTGTTGTACTATCCAAGCTCATCCTTGACTACGTTATCACCCAACAATGTGATTACAAAGATATCTGTATCACCCAGACAGCTAGCCTGCCTAAATTAAAGCTAGATGTTTGGAAAGTTCAGAATGAAATCTCCGACCAGCTGTCAAACAGCACAGTTGGCACTCATGGACCATAGCTTTGAAGCTATTTTTCAGTGTTGCCTTATTAACAATTAACGTTGTGTTGACCGAATGACAGCTAAGATATTAATTCTTAGACTGCAAGACCTTTCCTGGAGCTGACTGTGATAGTGATCACAATCTGCTGTCCATGAAAAGATGGATAAAGCTGAAATCTACTAAGAAGAGCGGAGTAACACAGCTACGACTCACAGACAAAAAAAGCTCTTTGGGAATTTGGATTGCTTGTAAGACCAAACTTTAGGACATCAATCCTGATAAGAAGAAAGCTGTCTTGCAAACGTCTCTTTGTCTCTTCAAATGTCAGAACATCAACTCACAAAATGCAAAGCATCCTTGAATATCACGGCCTACATTATAATAATTGAAGAGAGAGGCAGTCTTTGAAAATTGGTATCCACACTCCCCAGGATCAAGACAGATATAGAAGAAACCTGTGCAAAAAATACCACAAAACTGCAGACGTGACAGATCAGCGTTTGTGAAGAAATAGAACAACATCACAATCAGGTACGTGTGATCTCTTCGAGAAACTTAACAGTATCACCTGCAAATTTTAACCATGGGTGGTAGACAACGAGAATGGAAACCTTATCGGAGACCAGGAAGATGCTGTTGCGTAGTGGAAAGAGTACTGTAAAGAAATGTATTCTGGTGATAACAATAGTGCAGATCACCTGGCAGTTGACCAACTTACTGTATATTGGAACCTTCAATATTAAGCATCAAAATATCGAATACAATCCAACATTTGAAAAAATTACAAATCCGCCAGTGTAGATGATACAACTGGGGATATATCAAAGAGATGGGACAGAAAGGCATTGATGTAATGCATTCATTATGTAAAAGGGTCTAGAAAACTGGGGAGTGGCCAGAAGATAGGTCTGAGTCTCTCTTCATCCCCTTACACAAGAAAGGAACTGCTTTAACTACCAAACTAGAGCACTCATACCTCATGCAAGTAAAATCTTGTTGTTCATCTTGAACCATCGTTTGAAGCCATACATACTATAGATATGATCGAGCAGGTTTTGTTAAAGGAAAAGGAACTCGAGAACAGATCCTCAGCATAAGACAAAAAATCGAGAAATCGATCGAGTTGTGTGTCCCCATTTTCATCTGTTTCCTTGACTATAGAAATGCCATTAACTGTGTTGTTTAGGAACTGTTGTGGTAGGTGCTTAAAGAGTTCAGTGTCCACCACACTTGATAGTACCAATCAGAAGTCTATACTACAATCACATGGCAGCTGTCAAGACAAGTACCGACACCTCTGATTTCTTCAATGTGTCAGAGAGGGTTATATCCTATCCCCTGTACTGTACAACATCTATCTTGAATATGTCATTAGAAAAGGTCTTGATGATTAAACTAAAGGCACCTCAATTGGTGGACGAATGAATAATAACCTCCGATTTGCCGATGACACTATGGTTGCAGCCAGCAGCAAAGATGAACTTGCTGCTGACCTATTGACAAAAATAAACGATGCCTGTCATATGGATTAGACATCAATCCCAGCAAGTCTGAACTCATGATAATTGATAGAGGAGCTCAGGTCCAACTCACAGGTCGATTAAGGGAACTGGAGGTTGTGCATTCCTTCATCAATCTTGGATCAACCATCTGCAATACGGGAAGCTGTGAAGATGAGATAAGAAGACAGATCACATTAGGACGAGTGGCTATGAAGAAGCTCCCCAAAATCTGACTTAACTGAGCAATAACTAACAGTAGGAAAATCCACTTTGCTGAAACACTCGTGTTTTCAGTCTTCTCATATGGTTACCAAACATGGACCTTCAAGGCCAGAGATATTGAGCATAATGACGCATTCGAGCTACGCTGTTGGCATATAATGGACTACAAAGAGAACTAATATGCCATTATTAAAGAACATGACATCTCTAGGGGCTTTTCTTCTGTTGTCAACCAAAAATCCTCCAGTTCTTTGGACATATTGTGAGAAAAGATGGAGATAACTTAGAACAAGTAGTTCCGTGAGGCACTATACAGCCTATTTTCATATATCCTACTTATGTTAATTGCCTCTATCAACATACAAAATTTCAGTTTCATTGCTGTAATAGATTCGTAGATATTGAGAACCGTCTAAAATTTCGGATGGTCGCCATGTTGGATTTTTATATATGTAGGTCTTAGAGTTATGTACTATTACATGAAGATTATTGTGTAGAAGTAGTATTCAAACTTAAATCGCATGATTAGGACACAAGAAATAAAAACGAGATTTTAAATTTCGCACAGATGCCATCTTGTGGTTATGAAAACATTTTAAATAAATTAGATGCCAGTGGATTGAAACTTGTATGAGCATTTACCGCACCAAGTTTCACTGCGCTCGGATGGATAAATTGCGAGAAATGCCCAGTTAAATATTTATATTTCGCATCACCGCCATGTTGGATTTGTGCCCACCAGGTTATTGAAAGTCCCATAGATGTACTTATGTTCACAGCCTTTATAAACATAAAAAATTTCAGTTTGTTTGCTGTAATATAAATTTTTCGGATGGTCGCCAAGTTTGATTGTTACATATATAGGCCATGGAGTTATTTACCATTAAAAGTAAATTATCGCGTAGGTTCATTATTCAAACTTTCACTTCGATCTCATGTTTAAGACACAAAAGATAGAAACTTTATTTTAAAATTTCGCACAGCCACCATCTTGAGGTAATGTAAACAATATTGAGAAATGGGAAAATGAATCATAGAGAAAAATAAGACATGGTAATGACTAAGGCAAGACAGAACGAAAAGGGATTGTTAAAATTGGAGATGTAGATCTGGAAATAGTAGAGCACTTCAAGTATTTAGGAAGTGAATTGATGGAAAATGCAACATTGGATATGGAAATCAACAAGAGAATACATACAATGTGCAGGTGTTTTCTATCATCAGGTTCGGAGTTTAATTGGGGATAAAGTCCTACCACTGAAGGCTAAAGAAGACCTATTACTTACCAATAATGACATGTGGAGCAGAAACTTGGCCGATGACGAGGAGGGATGAAAATAGAATACAGGCAGCCGAAATAAAATTCCTGAGGAGTATGCTACAGAAGACTAGGAGAGATGGTGTGAGAAATAAAGACATTCGAAAGGAAGTGAATGTACAGAAGCTGAATGATAAACTGGAGCAGACCAGATTGAGATGGTATGGACATGTGAAAAGGGTGAATGATGAAAAAATGCCAAAACAAGTGATAGAGACAGATGACTGGAAAGAGAGGATAAGGAAGACCTAGAGTACGGTGGCTGGATTTAGTGAAAGACAGTGTGAGTGAATGGAACCTGGAGAGAAGTTCAGTGGTTCAGGAAGGGTGGTGGACAAAGTAAATGGAGGGGTGTCATGTTTGTTGCGACTCAGCCAAAGCTGGAAAACGGAAAACAATGATGATTATTCAGGATGGCAACGCTTAGTTCATGGGGTCACAACACTCAGCATTTAGTAAAACGACTACTGTGTATAGAATCTTGTCTCATATCCTGTGTCATTGTGGTGACTGTAGTCATGTATTAGTAATTACGGTGAGGATTGGGAGGAGGAGCCGTGGCTTTAAGTTAGGAACCATCTTGTCATTTGCTTGGATAAGCCCACGGAAAACCATTTCGAGGATGCCTGAGGTGGGAATAGAACCCACCTTCTCTCAGTTTTGCCTCACGAAGGCTACTAGTTATACACTATATGTCGTACCGGTAACATTTACCATTATCTCTATAGATCTTCCACTATTCAAAATGCCACTTAAGCTTATGCATACCAAACTTCCAGTCCGCGAATCTCCATTTGGTTTTCATTGCTCTGTGATTATTTTCTTTATTATTTCGGATTGTGGTTTTGTTTTTAGATGTTCAACTTATGAAAGAAGAACTTTCAGGGTTGGCCTTTCATGAATATTCCAAAGACAAGTGCCTCCTTAAAGACTAGTTAGTGAAACTTCGCTACAGAACCCTAACAGCTTGCCTATAAACTGTGCGATTTGCACACTTCAAACGTCACTGGTCTAACATACCGGTATCTAAGACTATAATAATTATTGTCAATTATAGTGTCAATTATATTATGGTGCAAATTATGTATAGTATATAAGAGAATGTTATAATCAGTTGCTATCCGGTTATTACATTGGTAGCCTATATTATGAATTAACATCACCCATTTAAATACTAAAATGTGAACGTGAACGTGGACAAAAGCTACTAGTTTCAGGCTATACGTCGTACCAGTAACATTTACCAATAGCTCATCCTTTCTTCTTTAATATTTATTTAATCATTATCATAATATATCTTTATTCTTCATTTCCCGGTTCCTGTGATCCGGGTCAGGGTGTCAAACAAGGACCTCCATACTTTTCTGTTCCTCCAAAACTCTTGTCCTTCTTCCAGTATATCTTCCACTTTCACTCCTCTTTTCTCAATGCTCTCCCTCTCTGTATCCATCCAACTCATCCTCAGCCTTCCCCGTTGACGCCTTCCTGTGACATTATCAAACATAATCACTTCGGGACTCAGTCTTCTCCCATTTGAATCTCGATCCTGTCTTGTAACTTCGGGAATCCTGTTCTTTCCCTAATTCCCTTGTTTTTGTGAGTCTTTCCAATTATATCTGTAAGGAACTTCATTTTTGCTACCTGGATCCTACTTTCCTCCCGTTTAGTTGTTGTCCACAAGCCTGCTGCATACGTCAATATAGGTGTAATATGTTGAATACAAGACTTCTTTTAAATTTCTCGGGAGCTCATTATAATACCGTGTATATTAACACATATTTAACCAATAATCATTTTATAATTATTTACCTATTCCAGGTATTGCAATAAGGCAATATTTGATAGCACATATGGTTCCTTCTTAAAATCCAACCATGCCTAGTTTCAGTATGGTAAACATGGAATATTTTAAGTTACTAGACCAAACAGCTGGCAATAAAATTTTAAAAATGCTAATCTTTATCCTCACGCTAGTCCACGTAAAGTACCATACAGTAATCACTGGAAGTGTTTATGGCCTCAATTACACTAATGAACTAATGAACCTCATTTTGCAAGAATTATAGAGACTGAAACCTTCTAATGGAGGTATGGATGGTCTTTCTTCAGAAACATTTTGGTTAGTATTTTAATACAAAAAGCTGCATGCTTACTACTGGCGGCTTCGGTGTCGTAGTTGGTAGCATCCTGATCTTTCATGCCCAAGATCGCGGGTTCAAACCCGGCCAGAGTCGGATTTTTTAAGAGCGTTAAAAATCCCTCAGTATGCCTTTCTTCGGAGGGGAAGTAAAGCCGGCAGTCCCATGTCATAGATTTATGGCATGTTAAAGAACCTTCCACTAATTAAACCTGTGTGAAGCTAAATTAGACTATAGGTTAAACATTTGACAAACACTCTTAGGTTCCTACGTTCGTCGCCAGGAGCCGACTGTGGTGACATCTGGTAACCAAGATCAGAACTAGTAGTACCGTATTTCCTCGCATAATCGTCGCACTTTTTTTTGCCAAAATTTCGTGGAAAAAAGCAGGGTGCGACGATTATGCGAAGAATATTTAATTTCAAAGAATATACTGTATCATTATTTGCCTACACGGGCCAGTCATTCGCGTAGCTTGAGTCTGGCGTGAGTCATAGCCCGCAGTCAGCGACAGGGTTCTTTCTTCTAACAAGGTCACGACAGGTTAACGCTCGCGGAATGTGCTGACGAAGCTGGCCATTCGCGTCGTGGTTCATAGCCCGCAGGCATAAAGACGAGATTACTTTCTCCTGACAAGATCACGCCAGATTAGGCCTATAAACTCGCGGAATGTGCGCTGGCCGTTCGCGTCACAGTTCATAGCCCGCAGGCATAAAGACGAATTACTTTCTGCTGTCAAGATCACGCCAGATTAGGCCTATAAACTCGCGGAATGTGCGGTGGCCATTCGCGTCGCGGTTCATAGCCGGCAGGCATAAAGACGAGAGTACTTTCTGCTGACAAGATCACGCCAGATTAGGCCTATAAGCTCGCGGAATGTGCGCTGACCATTCGCGTCGCGGTTCATAGCCCGCAGGCATAAATACGAAATTACTTTCTCCTGACAAGATCACGCCAGATTAGGCCTATACGCTCGTGGAATGTGCGCTGGCCGCTCGCGTCACAGTTCATAGGCCGCAGGTCTAAAGATGAGATTACTTTCTGCTGTCAAGATCACGCCAGATTAGGCCTATAAGCTCGCGAAATGTGCGCTGACCATTCGCGTCGCGGTTCATAGCCCGCAGGCATAAATACGATATTACTTTCTCCTGACAAGATCACGCCAGATTAGGCCTATACGCTCGCGGAATGTGCACTGGCCGCTCGCGTCACAGTTCATAGGCCGCAGGTCTAAAGATGAGATTACTTTTTGTGACATGATCACGCCAGATTAGGCCTATAAGCTCGCGGAATGTGCGTTGGCCGTTCGCGTCGCGGTTCATATCTGGCAGGCTTAAAGATGAGGTTACTTTCTCCTGACAAGACCACGCCAGATTAGGCCTATACGCTCGCGGAATGTGCGCTGGCCGTTCGCGTCGCGGTTCATAGCCGGCAGGCATAAAGACAAGATTACTTTCTCCTGACAAGATCACGCCAGATTATACGCTCGCGGAATGTGCTAAGTGACGAAGCTTGCCGCTCGCTTCACAGTTCATTGCCCGCAAGCATAAAGACGAGATATTTTTCGTCTGACAAAGTCGCGGCAGCGTGTGCAACTGACTGGCGCACAAATACGAACATGCTATGCGACGATTATGCGATGAAATTTTATAAACCTATTTTAGTGTTTGAAAAGTGGGGTGCGACGATTACGCGGTGGCGACGATTATGCGGGGCAATACGGTATTTGACGGTGGTGTTTGGCGGCTAAAGTAGGAACTACTTGAAAAAATTCAATGTGTGCAGTCCTTACTTGAATTGAAAACAGAAACACACACTAATACAGTCACCACACTGAACACCGATAATCAGACAGATTCTACACACACCCAAAGTACACGAGGCTACATGACCGCATTGTCGCAGCCCCTAAACTAAGGAACCAACCAACCTGCATGCTTACTTTAGTGTAAAGTTGCTCTGCGAAATAAACAACCTTGCCAAGATTACACGACATGCATACAGTTGAATACAATCTCACATTGGGAAAAGCACTTTCTTCGTGACGATCTTAAATAATTAATTTTCAAAAATAATCTGTAGTAAATTGACGAGAAAATGTACAACACTTAGAGACGAAGGGTGTTGTATGTGGCACAACGTTAGCTGAGACTTCGCATCATTAACACATGGGGAATAAATACAAGTAGAGCTTTCTCATTGTACACAATTGGAGATCATATTATTCTTGGTGCATTTTACAACTTTTATTTTTTCTAACAACAACAATTTGCTCCGTTACATGCAAGGAAAATTGTAGTACACAGTTACCATTACTTTCATTGCCTGACTACTAAACCAGAAGCTGGTAAGGATGCAACAGTGGCAAGTCACACGGCAAGAGATCGAAGGAAAGAGTGGATGCTCTATATTGTGGATGGCTGGCCTTAGAGAACATAGTAGATTTGTTGAAGTGTAAGGAGATCTCACCTGGCATCCACTCCACTGGAGAATGCAAGATCAACCGTCTTTCTCTCTTGAACATCAGATAGCTTCTGAAATAAAACCAGTTCATGTTACATAACCACATAACAGGCCTTCTTTAACAGGTGACTCACCATGGTATTATTGATCGCCCATCATAAAGAATGCCAGAATCAAAAGCCCACAGATTGGGCCAGCATTCGCTGGCTTCATGGAAGTACCATTCACCAATGATGATAAAGAAGCCTCCCCTATCACCTTAGTGGTAGAGCAGAGCATCCAAAATAAATCCATATTTCCCACACACACAAAAAAAAAAAACGGAATTTAATCTGATACTTGAGATTAGGTTTTGTAATTCACAAATAGAGCAAGCAATTTAGATGGAAGTTAGAAAATTAAAATTAAAATGGACTCCAACGAGACCTTCAGCATTGTATGCCGGTGCTCTGACCGCTGAGCTATAATTTACTTTCTGAACTTCTTTTTCCAGATCATAGGTGAGACCTTTCGAGAGAATTTTGAAGGAATCCAAGTCGAAGGGAAGAACCTAGCATACCTTGCCTACGCAGATGATATCAGTTTACTCTCCAGCTCTCAGGAAGAGTTGAGGCAAATGATGAGAGCACTCAAGGCACCTGCCAACAAATTTGGGCTAATCGTGAATGAAACAAGACGGAGTACCTCAATATGACTCGCGGGCAAGGCCACATTTTTGGACAACTACAGTCACTCCGGGTAGGGGACCAGTCCTACAAGAAGGTCCATGAATTTAAGTACCTAGGATCGCTTTTCACGGAGAACTCATCATGTGAGGCAGAAATAGACGCCAGGATCCAAGCAGGAAACCGAACTCTCTACAGCTTAACACAGCTTCTTCAGTCCAGATGTCTCTCCAGACAGTTCAAAATTCGTCTGTATAAAACTCTGATCCAACCCGTTGTACTATATGGATGTGAGACATGGAGTATCCAAAAACAGGACTTTCATAAACTACTTGTTTTTGAGAGAAAAGTTCTTCGGAAGATCTTCGGACTGGTGAGGGATGTAAACACAGGTGAATGGAGAATTAGACAATCATGAAGTAGAAGACCAGTACCATGATGCCAACATAGCAGGAACCATCAAAACCAGAAGACTGCAGTGGGCTGGACATGTAGCCCGGATGGAAGACCACCGATGGCCACGGAAGCTACTGGATTTCATCCCCAAAGGAAGAAGACCACCAGGGAGACCAAGGAAGCGGTGGAGTGATGGACTCCATGAAGATCTGCAACAGGCAGCGATATGTGTGGACAGTTGGCGGATGGCAGCTATGGGTAGGAGATGATGGAGAAGGAAACTTGTAGCATCGCGCGGTCCACTGGGCCTGATCGCGTAGGAGGAGAAGAAGAACTTCTTTTTCCATTCTTTTTTGAATTTGTTTGCAACGGTTGTTAATCAAGGTCATTTTTTTTTTTTTTTTTTTTTGCCCTTTAAGGTTTAAAATACAAGATATGAAGGGTCCAGGGGAATAATGTAAAATGTTCAGGAAACGAGTTTTAAAGTTTCATTACATATATGTACACGTCAACTTGAAACGTCATTTTCTCACGACCCTTATTGTTCTTAGCCAGACACAATTGTGCCTTCAGTACGTCGCAAAGAGGCCTATCAGATCGCGCTATCTCGATTTTACATTTTGAGTGACATTCCCCCTTCTTCCCATGGACAATTCATCTGTTGATTAAAGGATAATGTAAATCACACAAGAGGAATTTTGTCTGGTGGTCACAAAATGGGCCCGTTTTATGCAGAATGTATAGGATTGTGCACCATTTTCTCTAGTTAATAATGGTGCAAGATTCGGTGAAAACTGTTTAAAGTTAAGTGTGTTAGGAACTTTGGACTTATCAGGCAGTACATTAACCATAAAGAAGTGATTGGGGATGCCAAGCCTTATCTTACTGCAATGGTATGCTGTAGAAACCATTCTCCATTTGAAGTTACAATGGACGTGGTCCTACCACAAGATTGGGATAAGTTTTTATCTCCATTCCTTTTGGGCAAGCCAGTACCCAGAAACGAAGTGCCATTCACAATAATGCAGTATGTGATCATAAAAACAATGAGAGGTGGTCCTGTTTTGTGTTCTCGCACTTTCACAGCAAATTTCAACCTTTTTCGCATTTGGAAATGTCCTTACAGACAAGAACCATTGGAAAGACCGCTCCACTGGTCATCAACCAAATGAAGGTAGTTAGTTATTGTTGTTTTAAGAGGCAGAACTATGAGGTCATCTGACCCTCAAATGAAGGTAAAGGATGTAAAAAGCCTGTACAAGTTTTTGTCTGAAGACGATGCTGCGTTTATTGAAGGGATGATCAGCCACGACTGAACAGTAAATGACGTAGGGCCTTTTGGTTTTATTCTCTGACAATATTAATAAACCAAGAATGAGCAGGAAGTGTTATTCTCTACCAATGCTGCCCTATTGAACCCATTTAATTTTTCCACAAACTCAATCTCTTGGATAACATTTCATTTAAAACTCTGTATTAAGTCTTGTTTATTGAACTTTACCACCGAAAATGCTGTCTGCGTAAAAAGGGCTCATAATATTGATTTATAAGATCTAATTTATTTCATTCATGAACTGTTCTAAGTCATATTTTATATGAATTGTCCATATTTGAATTAAATATTCTAAATAATAACAAACACTTCCGCATGAGAAAGAAATAAACACCAAAGAAAAACACAGACAAATATTTCATTTCTTGTTATCTCCGAAATGAGTTTTTACCTATGTGCCCTTTTTGCGTCGACCGCCTCAATTGTGTCTGGCTAAGAAAAAGGAGGGTCGTGAGAAAATGAAGTTTCAAGTTGACGTGTACACATATGTAATGAAACTTTAAAACTCGTTTCCTGAACATTTTACATTATTTTACATTCCCCCTTCTTCCCCTGGACCCTTCATATCTTGTATTTTGAACCTTAAATGGCAAAAATAAACCTTGATTAACTACAGTTGCAAAGAAAATCAAAAAATCATGGAAAAAGAAGTTCAGAAAGTAAATTATTCACTTATGACTCTCTTCGCCATCTTCAACACACCTGGAACATACGAATGAGTTTTCAGTGTGTTTTCTGCATGTGTATCTCTTGCAACCATAACATATTATGGTGGTTTTGTTAACTTTGTTGTAGTTTTTCCCTTTGGAATGACATTCCTTGGTGCATAGGTGGCAACGTCCTCTTCCTCTGTCTGTTCATACACTAACAATGTAGACGGTAAACAGGCGAAGAGCGCCAAAACAAGTTGGAATGCAACATATAATAGTGCACTCTGTTGATGAAAACCGGGACAAAACGAAAAGAATGACCACATTGCATAATATGAAAAGGCCCACCAAAAGAAAATTGTTAATATCTTATACAAGAATTACAATTTAAGAAAAGTAAAAAGCGGAACTGGTGGCCAGTTGGCATTGCTAGGGTTAAGCATTATACGAAACAAGTTCATAACTAAGACACATCACTAAAAGCTTGTGTTCTTATAGCAACATGCTAGCCTACTGACCTAGTGTGCATAGACGAACAAACAACACATAACTATCAACTTGCATATGTAGATGACAAACACTGGTTACCATTAAAACTCAGCAATTCTTCTAGGTTTGTGCCGTGTCTTGTGTGGGGTTTCGCCTAGGACACCAGGCTGGCTCATCGGCGGGCTCTTGGTGTCCCCGCAGTTGCACCTTATATAAAGGGAGGTGGCGCGCAGTTCGTCACAACAGTGGGGGTCCGGGCGGGGACACCAAGAGCCCGCCGATGAGCCAGCTTGGTGTCCTAGGCGAAACCCCACACAAGACATGGCACAAACCTAGAAGAACTACTAAGTTTTAATTCACTGGCCGTGAAAGCCAATATACCATCGTTTTGGAAGCCTTCATAGGGAGGTTGAGGCTGCTTGGGCTTTTAGTTCTCGCAGTCAAGAGGTGCAGTTGCACCTTATATAAAGGGAGGTGGCACGCAGTTCGTCACTCCAGTGGGGGTCCGTGAGGGGACACCAAGAGCCCGCCGATGAGCCAGCTTGGTGTCCTAGGCGAAACCCCACACAAGACACGGCACAAACCTAGAAGAATTGCTGAGTTTTAATTCACTGGCCGTGAAAGCCAATATACCATCGTTTTGGAAGCCTTCATAGTTAGGTTGAGGCTGCTTGCGCTTTTAGTTCTCGCAGTCAAGAGGTGCAGTTGCACCTTATATAAAGGGAGGTGGTGCGCAGTTCGTCACTCCAGTGGGGGTCCGGGCGGGGACACCAAGAGCCCACGATGAGCCAGCTTGGTGTCCTAGGCGAAACCCCACACAAGACACGGCACAAACCTAGAAGAATTGCTGAGTTTTAATTCACTGGCCGTGAAAGCCAATATACCATCGTACTGGTTACCATGTTTACCATTGTCTGGGAAGTAGATGGCACTCATTCCGGAACATGTTAAATTGAAATCTGGTTTGCCAACGTATTGCTCCGGCATAAAGCTCATCAGTACGATACACCTTACCAAATTGAGATAGCCAGGCAATTTCAGTTTTACAAGTCTCTTTGAAATATGATGTTAATATGCTCAGTTGGAGTAATAAATTTCCTGTTTCCTGAAGGATATTTCAAGGCAGCAATTTTTACAGTAAGAGAGTGATACATTTTTTATGAGGGTCATTCCATAAGTCATGGCAACTTAGTTATATCTTTCGATAATGCTACAGCATAGGAAATTCACGATGTGCATTGAGCCGTTAAGGCCGTGTTATATCTTAATGCCAACAGAAAATAGGGTTCAAGTACAGGAGTTAACGGCAAAGGTACAAAAAACACACAAGGGAATTCTGTGTAAATTTGATTTGCACCAGTACAAGTGGAACATAAATCAATCAATTAACATCCAGGGCACCATTTCCAAGCATTGGCTCATTGTTCAATAACAGGCACGGACATGTCAGTTCGGGCAGACAAGGGGCACCCACCGAGAAAAGCAATTTTCACGAATGGTCGCTGTTCCAATATGCTTACATCCATCTACTAGCACGGCCAAGCTCAGAATAAATGTGTATGGCGCTGGTACCTAGCCACCTGCACTTACAGTCGCCTTCTATCAGGTGAATTTTGTGCTGTTTGCCGCGGGGTTTCGAATGTCTACACTGGAATTACCGTGATGCCATATGTTCGAAAGATATAACATAGTTGCCATGACATATGGAATGACCCCCCATTGGTAGCCCATGGTTTGAAAAATAGCATGGTATGGCTAGGGTTAATGCAGAAAAGTATAAAAACTATTGCGAACAAAAACATGTGTTATTGTAGCTTACTTCGTGGCCATGTAGCACTGTGTATTTGGGTGTGTGTGGAGTTTGTGCAATAACCTATGTTGTTGTGATGACTGTACAAATGTATATGTTTGCAAATTGGGGATATGATTGGGAAAGAGGCGACAGTGGCCTAAGTTAGGAACCATCCCAGCATTTGTCTGAAGTAGAAGTGGGGAAAACACAGAAAACCACTTTCAAGATGCCTGAGGTGGGAATCGAATGCACCTCAGTTTTGCCTCACAAGGCTGTGTGTACCCCTGTTCCAACCCTCATACCGAAATTAAAATTTCTTGACAGAGCTGGGATTCAAACCCAGATCCCACAATGAACACTTATACACAATATGCCCGATTGTCTGCCTTTCGGCATCAAAAACACATTAAGGAGATGGTAATTCAGTCCACTAGTGAGTGGCAGTCCGAACCAACAAACATCTATTTAGGTAGATCAAAACCAGGATAGTTCATGGTGACGGACTACAAAATTCTGCGGCAGCAATCTAATTCTAGTTAATGATATTTATGTTCTCTGCTATAAATTTCTGATCTGTGCATAAAGTTGTGTTTCCTGATTTTAGCTTAAATGATTGAGATGCACAGTGAGGCAGTCATGACTTCTATTAAGTACTGGTTCATTTTTGTTGAGATCCCAGGGGAATTTTAGGTTTATATACTCTACACACATCTCAAATAAATGACACACTATATGTGTTGACCAACTAAAGAGCAGTTTAATAATCAAAAGATTTCCTAGTTCTGCCTCGTCAATAATTTATATTCAAAATTTTGTGATGTAATCACATGTCACAATCTACATAGGTGCATGTTTCGATGCCTATATGCATTGGCATCATTATCAGCCTTACGGTATATTAGCAGCACTTAAAAATACAGTGCTGGCCAATTTGACTTTAAGATCTTTGTATCTGTATCGCACCTTTCTAGCGCAGTTAGCTTGGCTTGCTACATAATCTTTTTGAATCATAGAGTCACCCATTTTTCCGTATTGACTTACTATAATAATCAAAAGCAAGCCAAGCTAACTGCGCTAGAAAGGTGCGATACAGATACAAAGATCTTAAAGTCAAATTGGCCTGCACTGTATTTTAACTCTTAGAGTGCCGGGGAGCGCGATAGCGCTCCTCTATATGCTAGCTAAAAGTGCCAGGAGCGCGATCGCACTCCGTGTTGCAACTGTCCAAATAAGTTGTAATAGCAAATAATATGACAGATGGCAGCTCCAGTCGGTACCACACTGTGGAAGAAACTACGTAGTTTCTAAATCTACCACTAGAATCTCTGTGTGGCGTGCTGTATTTATGTTACGAATTTTTCAATTTCAGTGGTTTGGCGCCTACCTGCAGTCCATGTGTTTGTAATAATGGCGACTAGTTCTCGTGTTGTGTTTGAAAATGATGATGATTTGGTAGTGTATGTTAATTCACTGAGTGATTATGCTGAGAGTGATAATGATACCAGTAATAATTCATATAATGACGACAGTGATGAGTTAAACAAACCTACTCGTGCGACAGTGGTTCATGAAATTTCTGATTCAGACAGTAATGATAGTGACGGGAATAATGCCAGAGTTGACGGAGATAATAAAGACGATGACCAGGTTCCCGATTTCCGTGAAATTAAATCTGATCAAGACGACCAATTTCAACCCTCTCTTGTATTTCTCGAGACGCCTGGCCCTAAACGTACATATAACAGGTGTGAGTGGTTATCAGGAAAAGTTGTTTTTTGGAAGAACTATCTAACTCAAGATAGTGATATTTTGTAAAGTGGTAAACAATAAGTCAATGAGCACAGAAATATAAAAATTTAGGTGAGTACAATCAAAATACTAGGCAGTATAGAGATCCAAATTTGATTTGTTTATTTTTTTTTTCAAAATTGAATGAGAAAATTTATTTTTTTTACTTGGCACTATGAATTATTTTTATGATATTATTACAATGAATAAAGAAAGGCATCACTTAGCTACAAGGAGGTGCAAACTACAGTGAAATATCTTGAAAAGTGAGGGTAGTAAATGTTATTTTCTTCAGTGCTGCATAATACGCATTTTCTCTCTGGCAATCTTAGCACACATGAAGATAAGGAGGCCGGCACTAAGAGGGTTAAGTGCTGCCAATACACTGTAAGGCTGATGATGATGCCAATGCATATAGGCATCGAAACATGTACCTATGTAGATTGTGACATGTGATTACATCACAAAATTTTGAATATAAAGTATTGACGAGGCGGAACTAGGAAATCTTTTGATTATTATAGTAAGTCAATACGGAACAAGTAGTTCCGTAAAGAACTATACAGCCTATTTTCATATATCCTACTTATGTTAATTGCCTCTATCAACATACACAATTTCTGTTTGATTGCTGTAATAGATTCGTAGATATTGAGAACCGACTAAATATTTCGGATGGTCGCCATGTTGGATTTTATATATGTAGGTCCTAGAGTTATGTACTGTTACATGCAGATTATTGTGAACGTGTAGTATTCAAACTTCAATAGCATAATTAGGACACAAGAAAAATTTTGCACAGCTGCCATCTTGAGGTTATGGAAACAATTGAAATAAATTAGATGCCAGTGGATTAACATTCGTATAAGGATTTACTGTACCAAGTTCCACTGAACGCGGATGGTTAAATTGCGAGAAACGTCCATGTGAATATTTATAATTCGCGTCACCGCCATGTTGGATTTGTGATCACCAGGTTATTTAAAGTCCTATAGGTGAACTTAAGTTCATAGCCCCTATGAACATTAAAAAATGCAGTTTGATTGCTAAAATAGATTCGTAGATATTCAGTATCGTCTAAATAATTCGGATGGTCGCCATGTTGGATTGTTAAATGTATAGGCCATAGAGTCATGTACCAATAAAGGAAAATTATTGCGTAGGTTCATTATTCAAACTTTCACTTCGATCTCATGAGTATATCACAAGAAATAAAAACTTAATTTTAAAATTCGCACTGCCGCCATCTTGAGGTTATGTAAACAATTGAACTAAATTAGATACCAGTGGATTACAATGTGTATAAATATTTCCTGTACCAGGTTTCAGTGCGCTTGGAACATTAAATCGCGAGAAAGGTCTATTTAAAATTTTCAAATTCGCTTGGCCGCCATGTTCGTTTTGTAGTTAACCGGTTTTTGAAAGTCTTATAGATGGACTTCCAGTAGTGCCCTTTATCTTCGTACAAAATTTTAGGGAGAAACCGCTAATAGTTTCAGAGATATAGAATGCCGGTGAAATATTTCGCACATCCGCCATCTTGTGATTATGTGAACAATTGAACGAAGTTAGATGTCGGTGCATTACAATGTATATAAACATATACTGTACCAAGTTTCATTGCGTTTGGTTGGTCAAATCGCGAGAAACGTCTATTTAAAAGTCGCAAATTCGCTTGGCCTCCATGTTAGTTTTGTAGTTACCAGGTTTTCAAAAGTCACATAAGTGAACTTATAGTAGTTCCCTCTATCACATTAGAAAATGTCAGGGTAATATCGGTAATAGTTTCGGAGATATTGAATGCTGGTGAAATATTTCGCACAGCCGCCATGTTGGATTGGTGAGTCGTAACAAAATTTGAAGGGCACGGTCGAGGTCGCCGGGAATAGTGCTATGAACATTCCGAGTTTCATTGAAATCGCTCCTGCCGTTTAGATTTTATTAGGGGGGGACACACACACGAATCACACACACACACGCGCACACACACACACGGACAAAAGGTGATCTCATAAGCCTATTTTTTCAAAATTGAAAATAGGCTAAAAATGGGTGACTCTATGAGTCAAAAAGATTATATAGCAAGCCAAGCTAACCGCGCTAGAAAGGCACGATACAGATACAAAGATCTTCAAGTCAAATTGGCCAGCACTGTATTTTTAAGTGCTGCCAATACACTGTAAGGCTGATGATGATGCCAATGCATATAGGCATCGAAACATGTACCTATGTAGATTGTGACATGCGATTACATCACAAAATTTTGAATATAAAGTATTGACGAGGCAGAACCAGGAATTCTTTTTATTACTATAGTAAGTCAATACGGAAAAATGGGCGACTCTATGAGTCAAAAAGACTAAAGAGCAGTTTTACAAAGAATAAAGTGTAGTTTACCCATGTCACTACACTAGAAATGAGCAGGCTCAAGCTTTCATCTCTTTTTCCTTCTGTAACAAGCAACCTGTATTGCCTTCAGTTCAGCAGGCAGCTTGCCACGGTGGGTGAGTGGTTATCATGTCAGACTACCAACCCCAAGCTGGGAGGTTCGCTCCTGGCTATGGTAAGTGATTTTTGAAAGTCGACAAAAATCTCAGCATGTCATACGTTTTTGGCATGTTAGAGAACCCATTTGAATTCAGTAGGCCGTGTTCATAATGGCAAAATTAATCTCGGGATTTTCCGCCAACACTAAGTTCCTTTCTCTACTAGAAAGCGCTTTAGTGTCAAGGAGCTTAGATATCTAACCTCCTTGAATTTCATAGCACTCCAAGGAATTATAAAAATTCGACATGCAAGCAGCCCTCTGGGCATCAAATAACAAAGCTTGCACCCGAGGCCATACGATATTATTATTATTAATTCTGCAGGTGACCACACTGCGTGAGTTTGGTGTCTCGGGAGTCTACACTTCTAAATAATGTTTGCTTTTTCACTAGACAATAATTCCTGTAACACAGTATACTATTAATTACTCATTTACCACACTATAGCATAATATCGGTACCTTTGTAACAAATTAACACTTAAGATTTGTGTGTTAAAAGTAAAATTTGTAGTTTCCTTTGTTATACTTGAGAGTAACTTGCATTAATAACTTCACAGTTTTCTCAATTTTGTTTTTTGCTAGAAATAAACATAAATAAATATGACTAACATCACTCCATGTCTTAACAAAATAAATTCCTGTTCTTGCAGTGCAATGTTATGTTCAAACTCTTCAATTAATAGTGGAGACTTGTGCGTAAATATGAATGAGCGATCACTCCTACATAACATTTCTAAAGTACAAAAATTAGCCAAAATACCTTGGGAAAAAATCTGGAGAGGATGTAGTAAGAGATGTTTACTCGTCCGCTATCTGTAACCCACCCAGCCATTCCAAATATGATCACGACTTATATAGATGAAATTCCAGCTGTGTCTGCCATTTTGCGCGTGAGTTACCATCAATTGAAGTATTGCTTAGGGTAGCCTACTAATATATATATTTTGCACACGGAGTGTTTTTTGATTTTTTTTCTAATTTCTCCACAATGTGTGTTTATTTGTTGTGTTTTTCCATCACTGTAATTAGGGTTCTTACAATAGTATAAATTGTTCAATCCGGACCAATGGGATTTGCCTAGCCCAATATTTAAATCCAGAGCAATAATTTTTGCCTAAACCAATAATTCTTAGGTACCGCGGCCCTTGCCGTGTTAGGCAATATAAACACCCCTGGCTTTTGTCACACACAGTGGAGGTAGACACACATTAATAATTTTCATCCAAACCAATGGTTTTTGACAATGATACAGCCTAATGCAACCAGATCAATGGTTTTTGTCAACCGTGCCCCACTACCATGTTACGTGTGTCGTGTGATGTATTTTGTATCGGATGTGTTGGCAACTAGTGACGACAATGTGTGCGCTTCATTGTGAGCGCTTTGGCATCAGTTTAACATACTAAATAGGCTGTCGAAAATTTGTCGAACATGGCTGCTCTTGTGAAATGAGCTTCTTCCTCTTCTTCTTCCTTGCCATATTCCATTACACAGGTGTCTGCTTTCTTAATCCTGAGGCACCATTCGTTTCGTTGTAAAGCATCACCCTTGTGAAATGAGCAATAAATAAAAACATATTTACGTGATTTAGCACATATATCCGGTGCAGTCAGTGCAGAAGTGACCAAGTACAATTCATAATGTCCCCCAAGAAGATGAAATAAGGTATGAAAATGATATACAGTGGCACTTGGATAATTTGAACTTCCATAATTCAAATTTGTCAATACCGACAGTAGTGGCTACGAAGGCTAAAAGCGCTCCGTTAGGTCAAGGGGCCAAGCTCTCTGCTGACTCGGTAGATGCGTGGGTTCGAGCCCCACCGTCGGCTGTCCTTGAAATGGTTTCCCGTGGTTTCCCATTTTCAACACCAGGCAAATGCAGGGACAGTACCTTCTGACAGGCCCAAGCCGCTTCCTTCCACATCCTTGCCCAGTTTCATTCATCTTCATCCATTCCATCTCTCATCCCAACGCGCAGGTCGCCCACGGGCGTCGACTAGAAAGACCTGCACTCGGCCTCTCAGGAGGCTACACGACAAAAGAAAAAAAGTTGTCAATAATGAAAGCGTGAGTCATTCCTGGAAATCTTACTTACTGCTCCCCACCCCAGGATTTCCCACATAGTTGTCACTTGATACAACTAAATTCTGAAAAACATTCAGACATTTCACAATTTTTTTTGTGGAACATTAATTTTACATAATGACAATCTGCACACGAAAGTAATTGCAATAGGATCTGGTCCCTATTTTAATGCAATCTGGAATAAATTTGTTTAGATATCGTGTATATTTCTTTTACACAACAATTCTCCATAAATATTTACTTATTGAAAGACTGACCATTTGAGCCATTCAACCAAAGCAAAACATGGCTGCTCTTGTGAAATGAGCTTTAATTTTACATAATGACAATCTGCACTCGAGAGTAATTGCAATATGATCTGGTACCTATTTTAATGCTTTCTTAATCCTGAGGCACCATTCGTTTCGTTGTAATGGCCTTTGTGCTGTTAGGTTGAGCGCAGTGGACATGTCAGCGTAGGCTAACAGCTGCACACTTACCAAGATAACAAGCAAAGCAGGAGGACACGGGTTCAACTCTCACATGGGATATCATCATCATCATCATCATCTTGCACAGTTTCCAGCCACTGGCCGGGTCTGTTTGGAACACAAGCCTCTCCAACGTCTTCTGTCTTCCCACCATCTCTCAGCCTCCACCCTTGTCCAGTCTTCTCCTCTCTTCTTCACGCTTTCTTCCACCCCCTTCAGCCACCTGTCTCTCGGTCTTCCCCTCGGTCTCTTTCCTTCCCACTTCGTCTCATGTACTCTCCTGGGTATCCTCTTCTCCTCCATTCGTTTTACATGTCCATACCATCTAAGTCTAGATTTCTCTATACCATCCTGTAATGGTTCCTCCTTCATTAATTCTCTGGTCCTCTCATTTCTTATTCTGCCCATCTTTGTAGCTCCAATACTGCTTCTCAAGAACCTCATCTCACTGGCCTGTATTTTGCTCCTCTCCCTTCCTTTCATAACCCAGGTCTCCGAGGCATACGTCAGGATAGGGACATAGTACGTCCGATATATGATCTTTTTGCTGTTCTGAGGGACATCCTTGCTCCATAACATGCTTCTCACACTCCTCCGAAATGCTTCTGCCTGCCTCCCCCGCTCATTTATTTCTCTATCGTTTCTTCCATTATCTTGTATCAGGCTTCCCAGATACTTAAAACTCTCCACTTTCTTCAGCTGTTCCCCACCAATTGTTATTCCTGTTGTGGTTCTTTCCTTCTTCGTTGTTGTGATCACCATCTCACTCTTATTTATGCTAAATTTCATCCCATATCCTTGTATTACTCCTTCCCACACGTCCAACTGTTCCTGTACCTCCTCCTCCTTGTTTCCCCAAATCATCAAATCATCTGCAAACACCATTGCTTTCATCTTTCCGTCCCCAATTACTTGTGCCACTCGGGTCATTATGTCATCCATCACCACAATGAAAAGTAACGGTGACAGTGCACTTCCTTGTTTCAGGCCGTTTCTTTGTTCCAACCAGTCAGATCTCTCTCCTCCCACTTTCACACAGCTCACGCTTCCCTTGTACATCTCCTTTATCCTCTTTATAGTCCATTTCTCTACTCCTCTATCCTCCAGGGACTTCCATACTTTGTTTCTGCATACACTGTCATATGCTTTCTCAATGTCCAGGAAGGCCATCAGTAGATCTGTTCCATATTCATAGTGCTGTTCTTGTAACTGCCTTACAGCAAAAATCAAATCCACTGTGGACCTTCCTGCTCTGAAGCCATGTTGTTCTTCCCTCATCCCTCCTTCTATCCTTGTCCTAATTCTCTTTTCCAAAACTTTCTCGAAGATCTTTGCACAATGACTCATCAGTGTTATTCCCCGATAGTTTCTGCAATCTGTTCTACTACCTTTCTTGAAGATCGGGACAATGATTCCTTTTTTCCAGTCCTCTGGGGTCTTCCTTTCCTTCCATGCTGTCCTCATCACTCGGTACAGCCACTGTATCCCCACCTCTCCTGCTGCTCTCACCATCTCCACACTCAACTCATCCACACCCGGTGCCTTCCCTCCTTTCATCTTGTTCACTGCATCTTCCACTTCTCTAATTCTCTAATTCGAAAGTTTGGATAATTCAAATATTTTGTTGGTCCCTTCAGCTTCAAATTATCCAAGTTCCACTGTATTATCGAAATAAAAAAGAGTGACCGTTCATACATAATTAATGGCTTGTGCAGAAGCCTCGGGACATGCTAATGACATCACAGCACAAGACTCGTGCTATGAGCCTCATCTTCTCATGTTACTCTCAACTCCAAACTGGCCAATTCATTACACCTATGACACCCAAAGATCATGCATAAATAATGAAAATAACCTGATTCAGATCTTCAGTTGGACAAGGCTCAGCTTCAGATTCCTCAGAATAGACCTGTTCTAATTTCACCGTACCCACCAGCAATCCATATTCTGAATTCTGGAAACAAAACAAAATGATTTAAGGCAACAAACATCCTATTCCAGAAATTGTACTTTCATGACCACAGTAATGGCCTTTGTGCTGTTAGGTTGAGAGCAGTGGACATGTCAGCGTAGGCTAACAGCTGCACACTTACCAAGATAACAAGCAAAGCAGGAGGACACGGGTTCAACTCTCACATGGGATAAACTTTTTAATTCTCTACCTTCCATCTACAGGGTCTCCAGAAAAAAGTTCCAATATTTAGAGTTAGAAGGCAACAAAAGAAGAAAGAAGTCCCTATAAACATCGGTTGTAAACTTAATATCTACGAGTAATGGTCTTATTTTGTACAATGAGCATATCTTGCACTCCAGCACTTTGGCATGAAACAAATGAGAAATCACTGTACGTGGAGCATACTCCGAGCACTCTGGCATTAAAAAATGAGAGAACATTGTACTTGGAACATATATTGCACAATATTTTTTATTTGTTTCTTGCCAAAATGCTTGGAGAGCAAGATGTGCTCCTCATACAATGTTTTCACATGTGTTATGTTCCAAAGTACTTGGAGTGCAAGATGTGCTCCTCATACAATGTTTTCTCATTTGTTTTGTTCCAAAAGTGTTTGGAGTGCAAGATGTGCTCTTTGTACAAATTAAAACCATGACTCAGAAGATATACAAACAATGTTATAAAACATTTGTTTTCTTCTTTAGTTGCATACCGGTACTAACTCTTCTGTAAATATTGGAACCTTTTCCCAGACACCCTGTTTATGGCTCGTACACTTTGTCCAACATATGACCTAATAGCTGAAAGCCTCCTTAGTAAACATTATTATCATAAAAATAACTTAAAAAATAGCTCTCTTTAGAATGATCATAACTGTTGAGTAATACTTGAAAAGGATTCAAACCCAAATCTCCTGCATTTCAAACAAGTGCATTGGCCGCTTACAACAAGCCAATGACACTAATCTGATACTCTAGCACAGTTTGAGGCTCCATCTGTCGGAATCCATGCTCTTTGATACCGCTACCCAATGTAGACCGAGAGCTCAAGGCAGATCGTAGATATTTGCTAGTAATCAGAACACTGAGACATCTTTGGTTATTGCAGAGAAGAGTGCAGGCTATTGAAATGCAATAAGGAGATAAATACTAATAAAGCATATTGAGTAGGTTCAACTCAAGAGAACTGATTTGGCTCCTTAGTCTTGTGTGCAGAATATCTAATTATCTTCTACAAAGAATATCAGTCGAAACATTCATGAACTTGTTGATATAAGAACTTCCCAAGCAGTGAGAATCTTCCCCAATGGGCCAAGAGCAGTGCCGATCGCGAAACCAACTCGTGTACTTTCTCAATGCCTGACTGCGAATTTGAAACTGTCGCTCTGCTAGGACAGCGGGAAAAAAAGGAAAACAGTTTCTCCACTACTGAGGAACATTGAAGCATGGATATGTTTTTCAGATCTAGATGATGAATACCTTTCTAACAAGGTTATGTTACAGGCGAGCACTCGCAATTTGCATGAGGATAGGTCTGTAAACCAGTTTCTTTGTAATGCATTGAAGTTGCGAGGACAAGTACAAATCCATAACAGGAAAGGCAACAGTGAGATGTGGGTAATATCTGTGCACGCCCGCCTATGAGCAAGGTGCACGATAGACCGCCCCACTTACTTTTGTATAACGCAAATTTTATCATGCATAGTTTGGCTTGACACCCAGTCCAAAATCATATCGATGTTAAAAAGTGGCATGGATCGCAGTACATCATGATACTTTCCGTTCCCGGTCAAAAACTCGGAACCGTAAGGACAGCAGGTCTTGCCAAACCGGCCAGAGAAAGCTGCAACTGGTAGACGCTACCATGCAGATACTACCCGCAGTTCATTCCTTCCTGTGGCAGGCGAGATGTTTCTCAACCTCTTATCTGCTGCTTGCAAATACTTGCAGTACATTTCTTCTTGTGACGCATAAGCAAACTTTTCACCATAAATCTCACTGTGAGTATCACGTCTTAACACACGTATTCTATACATAGTTATTCATGGGATAATAGTACATTATGCAACGAGCCTATAATGGCTATAATTAAGACACGAGTATGTTTATAAAACTAGCTTTAGCGATTTTTATAATTTCCATACAAGTGTCTTTATTACCATTATAGGCGAGTTGCAAACGACTGTTTATGTTCGACATAATTATAACTTTATTATATGTTTTATCATAAATATTCATAAATATCTGTTCAGTAACTAGAATTTTGTGATCGGGTGGTGCGCTAGGTAGCATATCTCTGTGTTCCAAGCTCTCTGGCCGACCGACGCATGCGCTCTGTGTGCTTCAATGCCATATGTGCAGATCGTGAACCATTCAGTAAAACTGTCACCGTAGTCGTTTGAAATCAACGCTCTGTGTAGAAATTGGATTTGGGTATATTAAGGTACAATGCTATTTCTTGTCTCATATTCACCAGTTTATTTACGCGAACATGGACGGTGCACTTTCGGTAATTTATATAGACATGTTGGATTTTGAGCGCATGTGCAAAGGTATCCTTACCTAATTGGTCAAACAACTGTTTCTTGAGCTGTGATTGGTGGGAGAAACTGTTTCATAATGAAAAATAGTGTTATAATGACCATCATTATGATACAGTTTTCAGACACATAATAGCCAGGGTCGAACATAAATGCATACATAAATTATTAAAAATTTGCAAACTAAATTCCAAAATCCGTTATGCCATTAAGGAATGATGGATGAAGGTTTTATTAATCCAATATGTGATGAACCATAAGTCTCAGAATGAGATTGGTACGATTGATCAACATTCCATTGTATACACCACTTAAAATCTCACCTGAAAGTTGTCTTCATCCAATAACTTGTTAGTGGACTCAGGCAAGATGGGCTCTTCCTTCACAAACACATCACTAACCTGGAAAAAAGAACAATACTCAACATACTGAGGTAGGCTTTCACAACCAGCATAAGAATCTCCAGAGCAACCTATCGGGTTTTTACGCCATGTTATATGGTTGACGAAATCTGAAGTTCCACCAGCAAGTGCGACTGGTATTTTCAACCCTGCTCGAATCCAAACCAAACTAATTCAAACCATCCAAAAAGTTACTCTGAACAAAAACACTATCAGTATGAAAACATAAGCACTAAAACAAGTTATTATAAAATTAGCCCCATAACACTCAGACTCAGACTTGGGTGATATAGTCGGTAGCATCCTGAACTGCTATGCCCAAGATCGCAGGTTCAATCCCGGCCGAAGTCATCGGAATTTTAAGAGCATTAAAATTCTTCACTATGCCTACCTTCAGAGGAGAAGTAAAGCCGGCAGACCCATGTGATAGATATATGGCATGTAAAAGAGCCTACCACTACAATTGGCAATGTGTAGTTAAATTTGTAGGTTATTTTGTTAGAAATGCTCTATTAGGTTCCAATGTTCACCACTTGATGTCAGTGACAGTGGCATCTCTGGTAACCAAAGTTGGAACTACTTGAAATTGAACTTGATTGGGAGCCGTTCATCACAGCCACACTAAAGGCGAGCTACTACACAGCTCGCTGCACTTTCAGTCAGTGCTGACAAGCGGAGTAGGTTACATCAGGTTCACACAGACAATGGCACCTTCAAGGTAAAACTCTCTGATCTAGTTCCGGACAGGCCCATGGCTTTTCTAATCGAACCCCAATAAGTTTTGACGTCTATTTTGATTTATTAAAGCAGGGGTAAGGTTCCCAAGTGCCAGCTATAGTTCATTTTGCGGGTTCGAGTAAGTTTTGTCATCTCACTATAATAATACTTACCAGTTCAATTGGGTTACGCCTGTCATACATAATTTTCCTATTTACAGTGGCACGGGATGTTGACATGATCATGAATTAATGTCAATACGCAATACACCGCATTGGACCATTGATAAAAATGATCCGTTATTTCTGTTATAATTACGTTTTTCCGCCCAACAAGTGAATTAATGAAATGGAACCACAGATTATTCTGAAGGGGACATTTACATCACCTGATAATGGCCTACCATCCTAACAATTTTAATGAGTAATTTCAACAATAATAAGTCTAATGAATTGTCATGACATATTTTATATTAGTGTAATATTAATTCAACACGACAGAGCATCCAACGGGGGATAATATCTATTATTTTAAGTGTAAACCAGTGACATGTGGACAAATGAGAATTATATTAATGGAAATAATGCATGTTTTAATTTTTTATTATGTTCTTGAGTGTGATTTTATGTGTTTGACATTTGTTGTGATCTGTGATAAAGAGGCTGAGGAAGGGTCATAAGTACCCGAAACATGTCCCTGAGTAAATAAATCTTTGTTTGTCAGGCAATTTCAGGTTTTTATTGGGTGGAAAAGTTAACCCATTAAATTACAAGTTGTAGGCTATATAAAAATGGAGGAGGAAAAAAACATACTGATAAATTTTAAAAACCTACATTTTTAAAAGAAATATGTCACATTTTTTATCATATGATATTGAGCCTTGGAAAGTAATATAAAAAATTGAAATAAATTTTTAACTTTTAAAACATCTATAAAGAAAATACAAGGCAGACATACAAACAATTATTGGACAGGGAAGGAAGAAAGAGCACATGTAAGAAGGACAAACTGCCCTTTTTCCTTTTCCACACCAGCCATCTTAAACAAAAATTAATTGTCCACCAGGGTGGCCTGTTCAGAAAGGAATGTTGTCTCCAGGCGACTCAAGTCTTCTATGCACCTTGTACATTTCAATGAATATTTTTAATTTTGTAAGTTCTTAAACCTAGGCAAGTAGGAATTCACACTCATGTGCTATTATGTACGAGTACTCAATTCTGAAAACATTTCAAATAACAAAAATAATTTGGCAACAATGTAAATGAGACAAATTGCAAACAAAATTTTTACTAACAGTCTCTACTATAATCAACGGTTGTAACCAAATACAGTGGCACGAAGATAATGATAATCGCCTTAACAACCACTTTAACTCCAAATATTTTTCAAATGCTCGGGATGCTGAAAATTTTCCCTATAAATGAACTTTTAATGTGCCAGTAAATCTGATGGCACAGATCTCTTCCAGTTAATTATTTATTTATTTAGTCAATTTACCCTCTAGGTTGGTGTTTCCCACGGACTCAGCGAGGGAACTCACCACTACCGCCGCTACGGGCAGTGTCCTGGAGCTTGGAACATCTGGTTGGGGCGGATACAACTGGGAAGTGATCAGCACTTCACCCAGGCGGCCTCACATGCAAAGCGAACAGGGGCCTCATGAGGGATGGGAAGGGAGGGGGAGATTGGGATGGAGAGGCAAGGAAGAGGGAAGGAGGCAGCCGTGGCCTTACAGGAAGAACCATGAAATATAAGAATTTCCTGAATTTTCGCCTAATCAACACTTTTTATTGTTATTTTAGTGTCCTTGTGGGTACATGTTTCGGAATTCTCTCAATTCCTTCTTCAGCCCATCAACAATATTAGGAAACATTTATAAAAGACAATGTTGCAAACCCTTTCAAAAGTCAAAAAACACATAATTAAACAACAACGAAAGCACATAAAAATTGTTAAAATTTTTAAAGTAACACATGCAATTTTTAAAATAAACACTTTATGACTTCTTACAACTTTCTCACAGGAATGTCATATTGACATCCATTGTACTACCGGCATTTCATATGTGATGAATAAATCCTTATGTGTGGATAAATAAAAATGGAACATTTTGGAAAAGAATTTTAAAATTATCTAAAATACTGTCCGTGTCCTTGAACGAAGTCACATTCTTGAACTAGTAATGTTGATAGCTGAGTTCAGGTAATACATGGCATTTGATACTCTGAAATGTTGAGGCATTGTCAAATGTGCTGACGGTTGAGGTCTATGTTGTTTAAAACAATATTCTTGGAAGCTGACTCATCCTTGTTGTAACAAAGTAATTTTTGAAGAACATCAAGATGATATGTTTAAAATCTTGTTCACGGACCTGAAATGAATTCGTTGGAGGGTAAAGATTGTAAACGAAATAGAATGTAAACAAATCACAGACTAATGGATTAAATAAAATGAACTTACATTGGTCGAATTTGAGTTTGAACACGCCTGATGAAACCTAATGGATCAATTGATTCTCATACCTGAAGAAGAAGAAATAAACATAGTGATGCATCATTACGATACCTTTAATGTTGAAGCGGGTTGGAAGGTTGAATGTGGACTACTTACTGACGTCGGTGGTGACCACACAACGTGGGTCACTGGAGGTGAAGCTACGTGCTGCGAGCAGGACGGAATAAGCACAACTGACCTGCTAGGCTCTGTGGGCCGGCTGCCTGCTGTCGAGGGGAAGCAACGTGTGGGTGGGCGAGGGAGGGGGTGGGGGAAGGGATGGAGCAGCGGGAACGTTTGAAGTAAAACAGCGAGGTCGGGTGATGAGAGGGGGGTATATTGATGTAATGTGAAGCTTTGAGATCCCTATGGCTGTTTAATTTTTTATTTTTTTTGGAGTTAAGGTGATTTGCTAACATATCAAACAACAAATTGGTCATCATCATCATCTTGTACAGTTTCCAGCCCCAGGCTGGGTCTGTTTGGAACATAAGCCTCGCCACTTAGTCCTTCTTCCCACCACCTCTCCACTGTCACTCTGGTCCAGTCCTCGCCTCTCTTCTTGACACATTCCTCCACTCCTTTAAGCCATCTATCTCTTGGTTTCCCCTTGGTCGTTTCTTCTGCATCTGCATCTCGTGTATCCTCTTGGGAATCCTCTTCTCATCCATTCTCTGTAAGTGTCCATACCACCTCAGTCTTGATGTCTCAATCCTACCTTGCAAGGGCTCCTCTTTCACCATTTCCCTGACCTTTTCATTCCTCAACCTGTCTCTTCTTGTTACTCCGATCCTACTTCGCAGGAACTTCATTTCACCTGCCTGTATTCTGCTAATGTCTCTTCTCTTCACTGTCCACGTTTCTGAAGCATAGGTCAGTATCGGGATATAGTAGCTTCTGTATAACACTTCCTTGCTTTTTTGTGGGACATCTTTATTCCACACAAAGCTCCTAATGCTTCTCAGAAATGCTTCTGCCTGTCTGCCACGTTCCGTAATCTCTTTGTCATTTCTCCCATTTTACTCCACTATACTTCCCTAGTACTTGAGACTTTCCACCTTCTTCAGCTGTCCATCTCCAAGTGATATCCCACTCATTGGTCTGTCCTTTTTCCTGGTCGTTAACAGGATCTCACATTTACTGATGTTGAACTTCCATCCGTACTCTCCCTCTGTTTCTTCCCAAGCCTTCAGTTGCTCCTGAATTTCCTCCTCCTTGATTCCCCAGACCATGAGATCATCTGCAAACACCATTGCTTTCATCTTATCTTCTCCTATCTTTCCTGCTATCCGTGTCATTACCTCGTCCATAACCACAATAAAGAGAAGGGGTGACAGCGCACTACCCTGTTTCAGGCCACTCATTTGTCTGAACCAGTCTGTACTTTCCCCTCCAACTTTCACACAACTCACACTTCCACAATACATCTCCTTCACTCTGCCTACAGTCCCTTTTTCCACTCCCATGTTTTCCATTGCTTTCCAAACCTTCTCCCTACACACACTATCATAGGCCTTTACGATGTCCAGGAAGGCCATCAACAGATCCTCTCCAAATTCGTAGTGGTGTTCCTGGAGCTGTCTCACTGAAAATATGAGATCCACTGTTCATCTCCCAGGTCTGAATCCATACTGCTCCTCTCTCAATTTTCTCTCCACTTTGGCTCGTATTCTACTTTCTAATATCTTTTCATATATCTTGGCACAGTGAGATATGAATGTGACTCCCCTGTAATTTCTGCACTCCTTTCTGCTTCCTTTCTTAAATATTGGGACAATTAATCCTTTCTTCCAATCTTCTGGGGTATTTTTCTCCTTCCATATCACCCTCATCACACGGTACAGCCACTGTTTCCCAACCTCCCCTGCTGCCTTCACCATTTCAACACTCACTTCATCCACACCCGGTGCCCTTCGTCCTTTCATCTTGTCTATAGCCATCTCCAGTTCTCTCCAAGTCAGGTCCTTTTCCATTCCTGTGTTGTCTTCTCCATCTTCCAATGCATTGTCTTCCTCCCTATGACCATTTGGATTCAGCAAATCCTCAAAGTACTCTTTCCACACTGTCTTGAGTGTCTCTTTGTTGTGTACCTCATTTCCGTCTATGTCCATCATTGCCACATCCTCTCGCAGACCTCTTCTCTTACTTTTGACCATCCCATAAAGTACTTTCTTATTTCCTCTGATGTCTTCCTCAATCATCTCTGTCCACTTTACCATCCACTTCTTCCTCTCCTCTGCGACAATCTTGTTTGCTTCTTTCTTCTTTATCTTATAATCTTCCCTTGCCAGATCAGTTCTTTCCTGGAACCACACTCTGAAAGCCTTGTTCTTCCTTCCCACAGCTTCTTTTACTCGCTCATTCCACCATGGTGTCTCTTTACACCGCTTTCTGTTGCTTGTTCTTCCACATACTGCCACTGCAGCTTCCACCATTGTGTTCTTGAATTGCTTCCATTCCTCTTCCCCTGTTTTAGGATTGTCTGTTGGCATCCTTTCCCTTATTAACTTCTGGAATTCTTCCTTGACTTCCTGTTCGTTGAGTTTCCATACTTTGATTCTCCTTTCCTGGTACTCTGTCCTCTTGCTATCCTTAACAACTCCCAGGTTCATTACAGGTATTCTGTGGTCGCTATCTAAGGCCTCTGATGGTATTACCTTTATATCTCTGACACTTCTCTTCATTTCCCAGTCGTACAGCATGTAATCTACCAAAGATTTCTTTGTTAAATCACTGCTGTACGACGTTACCTTGTGGGTTTCTTTCTTCCGGAACCAGGAGTTGCCTACCACTAAACCATTTCTCTTGCAAAAATCCAGCAACTTTCTCCCTTCTTCATACCTGCTACCCCATCCTTCTGCTCCCAATACATGTTCATATCCTTGCCTTTCACTATCTACATGTGCATTCAAATCTCCCATGACAATGATGCTCTGGCCATTCAACTGCTGTTGTAGCTCCTCCTCAAAGTCTTCCTTCTCTTGAGCTGTACATCCAACTTGAGGGGCATATACCTGGGCTATCTCCAGGCTTCTTCCCTTTACAGTTACTCTGATCTTCATGATCCTGTCACTTATTCCCTTTACCTCTTCCTTCATTCCATCTCTCACAACTACTCCTACTCCGCTGCTCCTTCCTTCACTGTTCCCACTCCAGTACAACCGGTACCCTTTCCTCAGTTCTCTGCGACCTTTTCCTTTCCATCTTGTTTCTGCCAAGCCACTCATTGGTCTCAAAATTAATTTTGTTCAAGTTTTGGTGCGAGTTAGATCTTTGAAAGGTGTTGATATGTATGTTCTCCAATATGTTCATTAAACTACCTTTGGACACGAAATGCAATACGTTGACGTCATTTTCTATGCTGGTAAACTCGTGTCCACTTTTTTCCTTGTGTGACGCCATTGCTGAAAATTTTTTATTCTTCGTTGCTGAAACATGCTCAGCATAACGTATGCGTAAGCTCCTCCCCGTTTGCCCCACGTAATTAGATGTGCATTTATTACATTTGATTTCGTACACTCCCGACTTGGAGTATGTGTTGGTGGTGTCGATTTTGTTAGAGTTGAAAAAAAAATTGAAGTTGCAATTGTTCGTTTTGAATGCGATATTTAAGTTGTGTTTCTTTAAAATGTTAGTGACGGTATATAAGCTTTGATCTACATAGGTGAAGGTGGCAAATGTTTTCTTGACGGGTTCATTTTTGACTAATTTAGTTATGGGTTTGTTTTTTATTTTATAGATCAGGTTATTGATGTAATTGTGACTATAACCATTGGCATTGGCTATTTGATGAAAAAAATTCAATTCTTGTTGTAAATCTTGTTGGGACAATGGCAGACTTAGGGCTCTGTTTATGAGGCTGGTGAAGGTTGCCTTTTTATGACTACCAGGGTGGTTGGAGTTGTGACGTATGGTAAGTTCATTTTATTTAATCCATTAGTCTGTGATTTGTTTAAATTCTATTTCGTTTACAATCTTTACCCTCCAACGAATTCATTTCAGGTCCGTGAACAAGATTTTAAACATATCATCTTGATGTTCTTCAACAATTACTTTGTTACAACAAGGATGAGTCAGCTTCCAAGAATAATGTTTTAAACAACATAGACCTCAACCGTCAGCACATTTGACAATGCCTCAACATTTCAGAGTATCAAATGCCATGTATTACCTGAACTCAGCTATCAACATTACTAGTTCAAGAATGTGACTTCGTTCAAGGACACGGACAGTATTTTATCATCATCATCATCATCTTGAGCAGTTTCCAACCGCTGGTCGGGTCTGCTTGGAACATAAGCCTCTCCATCGTTTCCTGTCCATCCACCATCTCTCGTCATTTACTGTGTCCCAGCACACTCCTCTTTCCTCCACACTCTTCTTAACTCCTTTTGTCCATCTGTCCCTTGGTCTTCCCCTTGGCCTCCTTCCCGTCATTTCCATTCCAAACATCTTCTTCGGTATCCTCTCCTCTTCCATCCTCCTCACATGTCGATACCATTGTAGCCTAGATCGCTCTATTCTAATTTGCAATGGTTCCTCTCTTACCATCTCCCTGACTCTCTCATTCCTTACTCTGTCCATTCTTGTCACTCCTACCCTACTCCTCTGGAACTTCATCTCCACTGCTCGTATTTTATTCTTGTCCCTTTCCTTCATCACCCATGTTTCTGAACCATATGTCAAAATTGGCACAAAGTAGGTCTTGTAGATGATTCCTTTACATTTTTGTGGTACATCTTTATTCCATATCATCCCCCTAACACTCTTGAAAAATCCATCTGCGCACCTTCCCCTCTCATTTATTCCCATCCTATTGCCTCCCTTTTCTTCAATTATGCTTCCCAAGTACTTGAAGCATTCTACTTTCTGCAACTGCTGTCCTCCAAGTGTTATGCCCATATCCAGTCTGTTCTTCTTCCTCGTTGTGATGACCACTTCACTCTTTTGTGCTGAGAACTTCATCCCATATGATAACACTACCTTCTCCCACTCATCTAATTGCTCTTGTACTTCTTCCTCATCCTCTCCCCATACCAGAAGGTCATCAGCAAACAACATTGCCTTCATTTTCCTTTCCCCAATGCTATTTACCACTTTTCGTATGATTTCATCCATCACCACTATAAATAACAGGGGTGAGAGGGCACTTCCCTGTTTCAGACCACTCTCCAGTTGAAACCATTCCGTTCTCTCTCTTCCCACCTTTACACAGCTTTTGCTTCCCTCGTACATTGCTTTCACTCTTGCCACTGTCTCCTTGTTCACTGCTTTTGCTCTCATTGCTTCCCATATCTTGTTTCTATTAATACTATCATATGCTTTCTCAATATCCAAGAAGGTCATCACCATCTTTCCCATATTCATAATGGTGTTCTTGTAGCTGTCTTACTGCAAAGATGAGGTCAACTGTTGACCATCCTGGCCTGAATCCATACTGTTCTTCCCTCAGCCCATCTTCAACTTCTGTCCGAATTCTTCTCTCCAGTACCTTCTCAAATATTTTGGCGCAGTGGCACATGAGTGTAATTCCCCTGTAGTTCTTGCATTCCTTCCTACTTCCCTTTTTAAATATGGGTATTATTATCCCTCTTTTCCAGTCCTCTGGTATTTTCTTCTCCCTCCATATCACTTTCATTACTCGAAAGAGCCACTGTGTTCCTATCACCCCTGCTGCTCTCACCATCTCCACACTCACTTCGTCTATTCCCGGTGCCTTTCCCCCTTTCATCTTCTTTAATGCTTCCTCCACTTCTTTCCATGTCAATTCCTTCTCTGAAATGTCTTGGTCACTGTCTGTTTCTTCCTCCACAATGTCCACTACGCTGGTTTTAGTTGGATTTAGGAGTTCCTTGAAGTATTCTCTCCAGATAACCTTTACTTCTTCCATATTTTCGACCTCCTTTCCATTCCTGTCCACCATTCTGACATTTTCCCCTGTATCTCTTCTCTTTGCCTTTATCATTCCATACAACACTTTCTTACTGCCATCACAGTCCTCCTCCATCATTTCTGTCCATTTCTCCAGCCATTTCTTTTTCTCCTCCTTCACTACTTCTCCTGCTTCTTTCTTCCGCTCTTGGTATTCTTCTCTTGTTCTGTCTGTCCTCTGTTGGAACCATTTCCTGAATGCTTCATTTTTCTTTTTCACTGCTTCCTTAGTTCTGGGGTTCCACCATGGTGTTTCCTTCCACCTTTTCTTTCCACTAGTTCTGCCACACACGACTTCCGCTGCTTCTACCAACACGTCCTTGAACCTCTTCCATTCTTCTTCACCTGTTTTCGGATCATCCTTCGGTAATTTGTTCCTCACTAATATCTGGAACTTCTCCTTATTTCCATCCTCCTTCAGCTTCCATGTCCTTATTCTTCTTTCTTGGTTCTCAGTTCTCCTCTTTTCCTTCAGTCCTCTCACCTTGGCGACCAGCAGACGGTGGTCACTGTCCAGGGCTTCTGAAGTTATTACCCTTATATCCGTGATACTCTTCTTTGTCTCCTTCCCGCATAGAATATAGTCCACCACTGATTTCCTAGTCAAATCCCTGCTGTACCAAGTAATTTTATGGCTCTCTCTCTTCTTGTACCATGTGTTTCCAACCATTAGCCCATTTATCTTGCACAGTTCCAACAATCTCTCTCCTTCCTTATTCCTGTTTCCCCATCCTTCACCACCAATCACTTCCTCAAAACCTCTTCTATCAGTTCCGACATGGGCATTTAGGGGACAGTATTTTAGATAATTTTAAAATTCTTTTCCAAAATGTTCCATTTTTATTTATCCACACATAAGGATTTATTCATCACATATGAAATGCCGGTAGTACAATGGATGTCAATATGACATTCCTGTGAGAAAGTTGTAAGAAGTCATGAAGTGTTTTTTATTTTAAAAATTGCATGTGTTACTTTAAAATTTTTAACAATTTTTATGTGCTTTCGTTGTTGTTTAATTATGTGTTTCTTGACTTTTGAAAGGGTTAGCAACATTGTCTTTTATAAATGTTTCCTAATATTGTTGATGGGCTGAAGAAGGAATTGAGAGAATTCCGAAACATGTACCCACAAGGACACTAAAATAACAATAAAAAGTGTTGATTAGGCGGAAATTCAGGAAATTCTTATATTTCATAAAATTATCAACACGGAACCTGAAATGAATACTTCTTCGAAAAAAGGTAGAACCATCCCGGCATTTGCCCTAAGACAAAGTGGGAAACCACAGAAAACCACTTCAAGGAGGTGGGTATCGAACACCCTCTACTTATTTGGACCACCCGAGGCTGAATAGACCCCGTTTCAGTCCTCATACCACTTTTCAAATTTCGTGGCAGAGCCGGGAATCGAACCCAGGACCTCCGGGGCGGTAGCTAACCATGCTGACCGCTTCGCTATAGAGGCGACTCTCCCAGTTAAACAGACTCAAATGTAAAACCAAACTCCTGGAATTTGACCATACAACCTTCCAGTCACGGTAGGAAAACCATGCCACAGTGTTAGCCCAGTACCAACACAAGGTTTGTTAATACTTGGAAGTTTTCTTCTACGCACGTGGATTTACCTAGTGAAGGTTGGCGACGATCATGACTAGCTAAATATTAACAAACGCATTCAAGTGGAACACAATTGCAGACGCACACCATCACCCGAGCACATGGTGAATTGTGTGACCGAAAAAATAAATTTACAAACCAGAAATTTTAAATCTCGTCATTTCATTATTAACAATTAATATTGTAGCCTTCAGTCGGTCAACACAAAAATCATTCCAATTACTGGAATATTTGAAACAAGTAGTTCCGTGAAGAACTAAATAGTCTAATTTTCATAAATACTCATCATCATCATCTTGTACAGTTTCCAGCCCCAGGCTGGGTCTGTTTGGAACATAAGCCTCGCCACTTAGTCCTTTCTTCCCACCACCTCTCCGCTGTCACTCTGGTCCAGTCCTCGCCTCTCTTCTTGACACATTCCTCCACTCCTTTCAGCCATCTATCTCTTGGTCTTCCCCTTGGTCGTTTCTTCTGCATCAGCATCTCATGTATCCTCTTGGGAATCCTCTTCTCATCCATTCTCTTTAAGTGTCCATACCACCTCGGTCTTGACCTCTCAATCCTACCTTGCAAGGGCTCCTCTTTCACCATTTCCCTGACCTTTTCATTCCTCAACCTGTCTCTTCTTGATACTCCGATCCTACTCCGCAGGAACTTCATTTCACCTGCCTGTATTCTGCTTATGTCTCTTTTCTTCATTGTCCACGTTTCTGAAGCATAGGTCAGTATTGGGATATAGTAGCTTCTGTATAACACTTCCTTGCTTTTTTGTGGGACATCTTTATTCCACACTAAGCTCCTAATGCTTCTCAGAAATGCTTCTGCTTGTCTGCCACGTTCCGTAATCTCTTTGTCATTTCTCCCATTTTCCTCCACTAGACTTCCCAAGTACTTGAGACTTTCCACCTTCTTCAGCTGTCCACCTCCAAGTGTTATCCCACTCATTGGTCTGTCCTTTTTCCTGGTCGTTAACAGGATCTCACATTTACTGATGTTGAACTTCCATCCGTACTCTCCCTCTGTTTCTTCCCAAGCCTTCAGTTGCTCCTGAATTTCCTCCTCCTTGTTTCCCCAGACCATGAGATCATCTGCAAACACCATTGCTTTCATCTTATCTTCTCCTATCTTTCCTGCAATCCGTGTCATTACCTCGTCCATAACCACAATAAAGAGAAGGGGTGACAGCGCACTACCCTGTTTCAGGCCACTCATTTGTCTGAACCAGTCTGTTCTTTCCCCTCCAACTTGCACACAACTCACACTTCCACAATACATCTCCTTCACTCTGCCTACAGTCCCTTTTTCCACTCCCATGTTTTCCATTGCTTCCCAAACCTTCTCCCTACACACACTATCATAGGCCTTTTCGATGTCCAGGAAGGCCATCAACAGATCCTCTCCAAATTCATAGTGGTGTTCCTGGAGCTGTCTCACTGAAAATATGAGATCCACTGTTGATCTCCCAGGTCTGAATCCATACTGCTCCTCTCAATTTTCTCTCCACTTTGGCTCGTATTCTACTTTCTAATATCTTTTCATATATCTTGGCACAGTGAGATATGAGTGTTACTCCCCTGTAATTTCTGCACTCCTTTCTGCTTCCTTTCTTAAATATTGGGACAATTAATCCTTTCTTCCAATCTTCTGGGGTATTTTTCTCCTTCCATATCACCCTCATCACACGGTACAGCCACTGTTTCCCAACCTCCCCTGCTGCCTTCACCATTTCAACACTCACTTCATCCACACCCGGTGCCCTTCCTCCTTTCATCTTGTCTATAGCCATCTCCAGTTCTCTCCAAGTCAGGTCCTTTTCCATTCCTGTGTTGTCTTCTCCATCTTCCAATGCATTGTCTTCCTCCCTATGACCATTTGGATTCAGCAAATCCTCAAAGTACTCTTTCCACACTGTCTTGAGTGTCTCTTTGTTGTGTACCTCATTTCCGTCTATGTCCATCATTACCACATCCTCTCGCAGACCTCTTCTCTTACTTTTGACCATCCCATAAAGTACTTTCTTATTTCCTCTACTGTCTTCCTCCATCATCTCTGTCCACTTTACCATCCACTTCTTCCTCTCCTCTGCGACAATCTTGTTTGTTTCTTTCTTCTTTATCTTATAATCTTCCCTTGCCAGATCAGTTCTTTCCTGGAACCACACTCTGAAAGCCTTGTTCTTCCTTCCCACAGCTTCTTTTACTCTCTCATTCCACCATGGTGTCTCTTTACACCGCTTTCTGTTGCTTGTTCTTCCACACACTGCCACTGCAGCTTCCACCATTGTGTTTTTGAATTGCTTCCATTCCTCTTCCCCTGTTTTAGGATTGTCTGTTGGCATCCTTTCCCTTATTATCATCTGGAATTCTTCCTCGACTTCCTTTTCCTTGAGTTTCCATACTTTGATTCTCCTTTCCTGGTACTCTGTCCTCTTACTATCCTTAACAACTCCCAGGTTCATTACAAGTATTCTGTGGTCGCTATCTAAGGCCTCTGATGGTATTACCTTTATATCTCTGACACTTCTCTTCATTTCCCAGTCGTACAGCATGTAATCTACCAAAGATTTCTTTGTTAAATCACTGCTGTACCACGTTACCTTGTGGCTTTCTTTCTTCCAGAACCAGGAGTTGCCTACCACTAAACCGTTTCTCTTGCAAAAATCCAGCAACTTTCTTCCTTCTTCATTCCTGCTACCCCATCCTTCTGCTCCCAATACATTTTCATATCCTTGCCTTTTACTTCCTACATGTGCATTCAAATCTCCCATGACAATGATGCTCTGACCATTCAACTGCTGTTGTAGCTCCTCCTCAAAGTCTTCCTTCTCTTGAGCTGTACATCCAACTTGAGGGGCATATACCTGGGCTGTCTCCAGGCTTCTTCCCTTTACAGTTACTCTGATCTTCATGATCCTGTCACTTATTCCCTTTACCTCTTCCTTCATTCCATCTCTCACAACTACTCCTACTCCGCTGCTCCTTCCTTCACTGTTCCCACTCCAGTACAACCGGTACCCTTTCCTCAGTTCTCTGCGACCTTCTCCTTTCCATCTTGTTTCTGCCTAGCCCAGTACATCCAGTTTTCTTCTCTCCATCACATCTACAATCTCCTCCACCTTTCCTGTCAGTGTCTGTTAGTTTAATGTCCCAACTCGTAGTCCATTAGCATATCCGTTCGTCGTCGTTTGCATCCGTCCTTTCCGAGGCCTGTTCCTGTTTTGAAAGCAAATATGATATCCACTACTGGCTTGCTAGGCCAGAACTATGGGAACTTTTCAGGGTTCCCATAGAGCCTTCACAGCTACCGCAGCGGTCCCGGGGCACACGAAGTCCCCACTGTACTTCACCCCTACAGGCAATCCCCGACTTTATGCCGTTGCCCGTCTCCCACCGCGTGGAGGAGGGGTTGGACTTGTGGGAGACTCTAATTTTCATATATACTACTTATGTTAATTGTCTCTATCAACATACAAAATTTCAGTGTGATTGCTGCAATAGATTCATAGATATTAAGAACCGTCTAAATATTTCGGATGGATTTTTATATATGTTGGCCCTAGAGTTATGTACTATTAGATGACTATTAGTGCGTTGGTCCATTATTCAAACGTTGACTTTGATCGCATGTTTAGGTACTAGCATTATGTCGCTGAGCTTTGAATACTGCATATCAGACAATGCTCTTCTTTTCCTTCTGATATTCACGCCTCCCAGCCGAATTTGGATGTGCCGTCCAACAACACAAATCTAACTCGGGTCATTTCCAGTGTGTCTACATAAAGCAAAATGAACCTTAAGTATAATGCACTGTAGGAGTTCATAACTACATGGAAATATAAGTTAGCATTCTACAGTATAATGAATTTAAAGCTCAATTTCTTTATGCTTCTACACAGGAAAATGTAAGTAACGTGAATTGTTCTGTTGAACAGCACATCCACGTACGGCTATCAGATATGCGTTGTTGCAAGTTCAGTGACCATTAGCTCTCACTCTACACAATGTAATGCCAAGAGAAACACTCAAAAGAAGGTCCCAGTGGATGGGGAACATGCAACGAAAGCTCTGTAATCAAAACTAAGGTACTGCAGATTAAAAAAGTATCACTCAAAATTATTTTACCTCGTGCAAATCTTGATCGGAAGAGCTGCAAGGAAAGCTGGAAGAGGGATCCGGTTCTCCTTTCACAAACACATTAGAGACAGGAGTTCTCTTGCTCTCCTGATAAAAGAAAAAGATAATAATGATGACAATTGACTTCAATATTCTTCATAACATAACAGGAAGTATTAAGATTATACTGTAGCAAATCTTCAAGGTATTTGGCCCACTACTCCAGCGGTGGTCCAGACAATGTGTACCAAGAGCCTGACTTGGTGCACCTGGGAAAACCCCACAACAGATATAGCAAATATGTCTGTGAGAGTCAATATTCAAAGTATTAAGATATTTTCAAAGAATTATATTCATTATTATTTAGAGACCCAATTTTATCATTTTCACGATATTCATGAAATTCTATAATAAACTGTGTAAAGAGCTTAGTTTCAGCATATTGTAAATGTTGGTTCGTTGGTTCCTCAGTTTATGGGCTGTGACAATGTGGTCATGTAGCCCTGTGTACATTGGGTGTGTGTAGAATCTGTCTGATAACCGGTGTCAATTGTGATGGCTGTATTAGTGTGTGTTATCTGTAATTCGGGTAAAAACTGCCGACGATCAATTTCAAGTAGTTCCTACTTTTGCTACCAAATGCTACCATCAACGACACCTAACCGCAACCTTGGCTACTAGATGGCACCACAACCGGCATCTGGCAGCGAACGTTGAAACCTTAAGAGCGTTATTGAAATCTAACCTACAAATTTCGCTTCACACAATTGTAGTTAGTGGAAGGTTCTTTAACATGCCATAATCTATAACATGTGCCCGCCGGTTTTACTTCCCCTCCGAAGGAAAAATCTTACAACTTCGGCCAGGTTTTTGGGCTAATTCAAACCTCAAAATACAGCAAATTGTGATCAATATCATGAAATATGCAATAATCTCAATACCAGTACTCATAAAATCTCAATGAAAATAGTTGTTGTTTGAATAAGGGGCTTTGCGGCATCATGGTCATGTAGCCCCGTGTACTTGGATGTGTGTGGATTTTGTCTGATAACCTCTGTTATTGTGATGGCTGTATTGTGGATGTATTTGTAATTCAGATGAGGATTGGGAATGTGGCGGCCATGGCCTTAAGTTAGGTACCATCTTGGCATTCGCCTGGAGAAGAAGTGGAAACCACAGAAAGACACTTTCAAGCTGGCTGAAGTAGTAGTCGAACCCACCTCTTCTGTTTTGGCTCGCGAGGCCGAGTGTACCCCGTTTCAGACCTCGGACCAGAATGAAAATTCTTAGCAGAGCTGGGAATCGAACCCCGGCCTCCGCGGTGACATCCAAGCATGCTAGCCCCTACGCAATGAGGTGGACAATGAAAATTGTAAGCAGGGATTTAAGATTTTCAGTTTTCATACTAGATTTTTTTTTCATATAATTTGTCATGGTAAGGTTTCCTTTTCAGTGACTGTCCTGTGGAGATTAAACTGTTAAAACTAATTTTATGTTTGTAGATGGATGTTTTTCTTCTTCAAAAGTCCGTGACAGGAACAGGTAGATACGCGTCCATAATACATCCACAATAAACAACATTAAGCTAAATAATTTGTACTAGATCGAGGTTCAAACCTAGTACTGTGCGACTTGGTTGACGCTACTCCAGCAATTCTTGAATTAGCCACCTTAGCTACCGAGAACCATGGTGTATTGCTGGCACGTATTGAATCTATTTGTAGACACTTCCTGTACAAACGTAAGGTGGTGTTATTCGGGGCTGCATTAAATTTCAGATCATCTATCGATTTCTACTACATTCACGAGCATATACTCGATGGTAAAGTTGTACTAAGGTCGTAAAGGAGCAGGTACTAATGTTTTCAGGATATATGCGTTAGTTTGGTTGCCTTTCTCCAAAAAAAATAAGGGGCTGGTGAACCACTCTGTATATAAATCTTAATCATATGTAATTTATTTCAGGTTACTTTTTCCATATTCCAGTAATTAGAATGATTTTGTGTTGGCCAACTGAACGCTAAAATATTAATTACTTTGTTTTATAAAAAGAATAGTACATTTGTACATTTGTGACACACAAATTGGAGAAAAAGGTTCTCTCGCTCTCCTGGAAAAAAAGGGATTATGATTATATGGTTTTCCTGTATAATGAATTTAAAGCTGATTTTTCTTTATGCTTCTCCACAGGAAAATGTACCTAACATGAATTGTCCTGCTGCACGGCACATCCACATGGCTGAGAGGCGTGACCAATCATAAGAAAAAAATATTGGAAAAGAATAGCATTGTCAGACCCGCTGTTAATCAAGTAATTGAACTCCAGTGAATCAACCTGGAGATTACATTACTTGACCGTGAGAGCCAATATGCCATCCTTTGGTAACTCTATAGGGAGGAGAAAATGTTGAGGGAACTCTTAATTACCCAAGCTAAGAAGTATGATGTACTTTAGGGAAGTGCAGGGTCCACTACCCCAGCAGTGGTCTGAGCAGGGTGTACCTGGTGCCCACTAATGAGCCTGACTTGGTGCATCTAGATGATTTGCCAGGGTTAATGTAAGTAGTTCAGTGCAAACTTTCAATAACTCAACTGTTTAGAAAAAGAATTCCAGTTACTTTCTGAAGTCTGGACAACAATGAGGGGCAGATGACCTTGCTGTTCCGCACCATAAAACAACAATAACTAACTAACAATAGCATTGCATTGGAACTGCCAGTCGATCAGTCTTTAGTGAAAACATGTGTGCTACTCACCGAGATTACATCCTCTTCGATCTCCAATGGCTCAGCTTTTATTGATGTATCCTCATCCATTTTGTTGAAATCTACATCAACTAAAAAGAGTTTAGATATGAGAGATTGTTATAAAATACTGAAACACATTTGAAACTATTATAAGCTATCAGATTATATCTTAATTACAAGATATGACTAAATTGCTTAGCATTCGCAGATGATCTTGCACTGCTTGCAAATGATATAGAAGAAACTAAATTTCAACTAGAAGAACTTGAAAACATAGCAAAAGAAAAGTTGGATCACAAATTTAATATACAAAAACAAAAATTATGCCAACCTTCAAAGTTACACCACCAGCTATTCTTTATTTGTTAACATTGTTCATGATTGGTCCGTATTGACGAATGATAGTTTAAAAATATTGAAATATACTATGTTCCATCTAGTCAATACTTATGTTTATTTAACCACTAGTAAATTAATTTTAATGTCAATGACTGGCCATTAATGTCACAATGTCTTCATTTATACTAGTTGATGAAGGGGCAGATTTTCATTAATACTATGCCTCGAAACATGTACTAGTGGTTAAAAAAACACAATAAGTATTGACTAGACGTAACATAGTATATTTCAATAATTTTAAACCAGCTATTCTATTATACAATAACAAACAAATTAAAATTGTAAATAAGTTTAAATATCTTCATGAAATTCTCACTTGGAACTCCAATGAAAAATTGTCAATAGAAAGTAGAACATTTAATTAAATTCCAAAAAATAATAATAATAATTTGGCAAACCTGCAAGAAGAAAACTCTTTCGATAAATGCTAAATTTCAACATGCAAGAAGAAATCTCTTTCGATAAATGCTAAATTTCAACATCACTGTTCTGTCATTGAACCTGAAGCGACTTACACTTTGTGAAACACTATTTAAATTAAACACCATATCAATGAATGATCAACTGCAGAAGGTTGACAGAAGGATAATCAGAACAATCATTAATAAAAAACATCACGTAGATGGACAATGGAGATTGTTGCCTAATGCAGTAATCTACCGTGAAAGTGATTAAATAATGGGCATGATGAGAAAAAGAAGAATTGCCTTTTTCTGACATTTATCGAGATTAAATGGTAATAGACTATTAAAACAACTTTTGAAAAAGTAAAACAACAAATAATTGGTTCAAAAAAATTCAAAATGATTTGGAAGTGTTGAATATTACAATGCAACAAATTGCAAACATAGAAGAAAAAAGGATTCTGAACAACAACACCCTCCCACAGCAACCCCTAAATACCTTGTCACCACCAACCTGAACACTATTTCTCACCATTGAATATCCATTAACAGATTGACTCCTTTTATATACAAGCGTCAAGGATTGGCATATCTCAGCATTTATCGGCATGCCATTCCTATCTGTCCAGTTTGGAACATAATTAAATCCCTTTGTAGTGTATCAGTCACCTATCCCCCTAAATATACAACAATAAAACTAGCAAATACTCTTATCTATATGTTTACTCTTAGGCAAACATAAGAACTAACAAACCCTAATTCACTGTCGTGGGGTATTCCCCCTCTACACCCAAACCTGTTTTGATACTGACCCTCCAACTCAAACCCTTTGACTTCTCCCCTTAAGAAACATCTCATCCATCGCACTACTATCTTCATCATCATCTTCATTTCCCCTTTTCCAGCTGTCACTGGGTGGGGACAAACATGGTTCCTCTCCACTTTGTTCTGTCGTTCCACCATTCCTCTTCCGACACGGTGATCCAATCCAGGTTCCGTTTTCTAATTCTATACTTCACCAAGTCCAGCCAACGCATTCTTGGTCTTCCTCGTCCTTTCTTCCCTGTCATCCGTCGTTCCAGTGCACGTCTTGGTAGCTTTACTTCATTCATCCGTTTGACATGTCCAAACCATCTCAATCTGTTTTGCTCCACTTTGTCATTTAGTTTCTGTACTCCCAGTTCTTTCCGTATATCTTCATTTCTCACTCTGTCTCTCCTCGTTTTCTGAACCATACTTCTCAGGAATCTCATCTCAGCTGCCTGTACTCTGCTCTGCTATCTTATCCAGGCCAAATCCCTACATCCCCCAATAGGATTCAGTGATTTACGGTGTCAAAGGTCATTGATGAATCCATAGCTACACAGTTGACTTGTCCACTTCTATCCAGAGTCTCAGATATATTGTATCTGGTTGAAAACCTGTTAATTGGTATTCAAAAGAAAAACACTTTCAGAATGTTGCCTATGTTTAACCACTCTACATCCCCTATGCAGTCTCATCTAAAGAAATCACTATTCCCCCTCACTTTTCACTGGTATCACTAGAGACTCCTCTCAACACTCGGGCTCTACGTCATTATCGAGAAAGAAATCAAAGATAATTTAAAATATCAGACAATATTCCACTCTATAATAACTTGTCTACACCTCCTACTTTTCTAGGCCCTAATCCCTGTACCACTTCATAAATAACACTAATTGTATTAACTTAATTTATTATCCTATGACCTACATGACCTGCACATGCAACTCCCACCAGTGGCGTCACAGGGGGGTGCGGACCGCACCGGGTGACACCATCACAAGGGGTGACACCAAAATTAGGGCGGTTCGTAAAAAGTACATTTTTAAACAAATTTAGCACTGCAGAACATCGATTTTTTACCAGTACTAAGTGTCGTGTCTTGTCTGCCTTCACTTCATTGGTTATAAAAAATTGTGAATTTATCATTTAGCTCATGTATGTATGTGGCTTACATTTATTATTGGATTTCATCAAGTATATAAATGGAGTGTTTTTGCATTTTATTCTATTTTATATGTATGTTTCGTTTCAAACAATATACCACTGTCTATGATTCTATGCCACTCCATGAAATGATTCTTATTAAAGGACGTTGTTCAATAAATAAATGACTTTCAAATATAATTTGTTTTATCAATTAAACCAAATCATATATATTATTTCAGTAGTATAGATCCCTCCTACGGCGCTCACAAGCGACTGATCGTGAAAAATGAGCATTCAAATGAAAGAGAATATACATTACCAGTGACGCATTGCAGTCTAATTTCATAAATATCTATAATTTCTTGGGACAATCAAGGCTTTCTGATCTAGCAATATTATCAATTGAAAGTGATTTGGTGAAAGGAGTTGATTTCGATGAAGTAATTAACAAGTTTGCAGCTCTAAAGGCCAGGAAAGGTAAGTTTTTATTTAGCAGAGTTTAATATGACAAAATTTGAAGTTAAAATAACAATTAAAAAAGTAACATATTTTCTATGTAGTTCTTAACTTCTTACAATCTTTTACCAACCGAACTTGAATTAATTTTTCTTCTACTGACTTTGTAAATATAAGACCTATGTTTATAAACGTTACTAATGATTCGGTATGTTTCCGTTATTTGGCACTGGCGGCCTCAGAGGAGGTCTATGGGGTGTCGTGAGGGGAGGTGACTCCACGAGTTACCGCACTGGGCGACACCAACCCTAGTGAAGCACTGACTCCTACCACCTTAATATAAACTCAATTACATGCTTCCGGTTTCCCACTGTGAAAACCAGCATTATTCCAGTTTAACTGCTATGGCTTTAGAGATGTTGGGGTATGGAATTTTTATCCTTCCAGTGATCTTTGACTGCCGGTTGCCTTTAAACACCCTTAAATGCCCACTGAGCCACGATATAACTTGTTATTTTGAGTTTTTAAGGCCAATACTTAACCAACCAATCTTCCCTTCCAATTGTCTCTCAAAAATATGAAGTACCGGTACTTTCCTTTTCATAAAGCAAAACAGCAATAGCTGTGTCAATCGTTTAACTAGAAGAAAGCTACCCCACTTAAGAAGAAAAGCTTCTTGTTGTTAATTCATTTAAGGGGCTTGGGGCATCTTGGTCATCAGACCCATGTAGTTCGGTGGGTGTTGAGCTTGTCTGATGACTGTAGTAGTGTGTGTAGTTTGAACTGTTTTCCTTTATTTTCAATAATGGCCTCTTACTTTTCTATCTCTTGTGCCAATTATTAGAATTGTTCTCTCTTCTTCTCGGTTATTACTGGCTTGAGTAACTGACCAGATCAGTGGACATTTCTGTAATATTACCGATCAGGCTCGTCATAGCCTAGTTACCGTACTATATCGAATCGTGATTGGTGGTTCCTCTCTTTACTGTATCTAAGTAACTCCGTCAACCTTGTTCATCTCTGGGTTGTTCTATTTTCCTCATGAAGCCTACAATACACACATTTTTCATAACTCACACTCCCATTCCGGGATACCTTGCTGCCATTCTTTTTCTTTTTTCCTTTTTATTAATACAACGTGGCCTATTTCTCATTTCTCATAGGGGAGATGCTCGTGCCTGAGCAGTAGTTCTTTTTGATGGGTCGGGTTCATTCAAAAGTACCGTAGGTGTGAACGGCACATTATAATACTTCGATTATTATCCATTGTTATTATTAGTACGGTATATTTTCCAGTTCGATAAATGGATTGAAAAACTTCAAAATTTTAAAAAATATGGAAAACAGGAACCAAATATTAAAACTTAAATGATGCAGTGGTACCAACATGCCCATACGTGACTGCTTACAATATTGATATTATGTGAGAAAAAAATACAGTTTTGCTCTCCATGTTCTTACTGCCATTAATATTGATCCCAAATTTGCCTATCTTTATGGCTTTCATGGCATCATTGATAGGAATAAATTGCAAAAACTCCTTATGTACCAAATTATCTTTAACGAAACAGACACAGAGTGACAAATATGCACATTAAAGGCTCGGTCCAACAGGAAGCGGGCTGCCCTTGCGAACCAAGCCACCCGACCGCTGCGAACTCTATATCGTGTAATATTGCGTCATCCTGGTTAAACAGAAGGCGGTCTTTGTCTACCCCGGCGGACCAATCACTTGACGTTACAGACAGCTCACGCACAGGGCTGCGAGTAAAGCCGAAGTTATATGATTGACTTCGCGTCACCACATGGTAGCTTTACGATTGCTTACGAAGTGAGAAGCGTATATCCTCTCCGTTTCAAAATAAATCATGTGATTGTGCCAGAGCTTATCTATATTTACGACACTTTACTAAATGCAAAATACTGTAGTGTAATATTCAACATATCATATTCACAATACATTACATTGAAGTTCCTCCATATTCTGTGCATTGCACAGTGTGTATTATCTGTGTTTAAATCAAGTAAGGATATAATGTCTGCATCTAATACAGCCATCACAATTGACACCGGTTATCAGACAGTTTCTGCACCCACCCAAAGTACACGGGGCTACATGACCGCGTTGTCACAGCCCCTAAACTGAGGAACCAACTAACCAACCAACCTAAGTCCGAGGGAAAAGCCAACCTGGAGGGTAAACCGACGAAAAGAAGAAAAAAGAAGCGTTTGACCTCAAACTATGTATTTATATTACCGGTATATCTAAAAGTCTCGCACGAAAAAAAGAACGTTCCTAAGGTTCTGTTATACACTTTCTGAATCTTTTCAAGAGATAAAACAAAAGTAAAAAAGGCTGGGCATTTCCGGGATATGAACCCGGCACCTCTCGCTCACGAAGCATGAACTGTACCCCTAGACCAACAAGGCCCACGTTCAAGATACATAAAATGGAGGAACTTCAATGTAATGTATTCTGTGAATATGATATGTTGAATGTTACACTACAGTATTTTACATTTAGTAAAGTGTCGTAAATATAGATAAGCTCTGACACAATCACATGATTTATTTTGAAACAGAGAGGATATAAGCTTCTCACTTCGTAAGCAATCGTAAAGCTACCATGTGGTGACGCGAAGTCAATCGTTTAATTTCGGCTTTCTACGCTACTCGCAGCCCTGTGCGTTAGCTGTCTGTAACGTCAAGTGACCAATCTAGTTCGCGGCGGGCAAGTGAGCAGTCGTGATTTTCCACTCAAGTCCGCGCGGGCTGGAAGCATGGCCGACGAAACGGAGAAGGTAATTGACCTCGTGCGTTCTACAGGCATTCGAAAATATACGAAAAATAGGTCTGCAAATGACCTCAACACACAGCATAGTTTGTGATACTCGCCCAACTCCAGTCTTTTTTCATTAGTATCATGCACCCATTTTCTTTTTTGTCTCGCTTGACTCAAAGCGAACAGAAGAAGCAATTCTTCTTCGTCCGAGGAACTAAAAGACATGTTGAATTAACACCGCGAACAGAAAACACTGTAATATGCACTCGATCGCGATTGCTTTCAGACTGGTTCGCCTTGACTTATCCGTATTCAGTTTGACAACCACAGTCCGTGACAGGCTGCGGTCGTTCCGTTGGCGCGGGCAGCCAGCGTCCTGTTTGACCGAGTCAAAGCAACCCGAAGCGACGAGAAAACCGTTACCGATCGCATACTTCAACAGCGAAACTGATCCATGGCCAGCTCCAACACTGGAGAAGTCTCGCTGCGAGTGGAGAGTAGGGTATTTACCAAATGAAGAACGTGATCAAATTTAGAATATACACTGGTCAAAACAATTAGGGGATCAGGTGAGATATCATACACAAGATACATATGGTAACGTCTTTTATTCAGAGTTCGGTCATAATTGTAATTTGTGTGTGCTACAGTACGATATTGTGCTGTCTCAACTCATTACTGGAGGTTTACATGGCGTTTACTTAGAGCGAGGCACCATGGGGCTACCTTAATAGTGAAAAATTTGTTCGCGTTGCCCTCTAATACGGTGTGTGATCACCTCGGACGGCCAGGACAGTTGCACACCTGCATGGCATGGACAGTATGAGGTATTCAATCAGCTCTTGAGGGATATTTGACCATTCTTCCACGAGTGCAATATCCAGCTCGGCAACCGTTGTGGTAAGTGCTGGTCTGGCTCCAATGCGTCTGCCAAGTGCATCCCAGACATGCTCAATCGGGTTTAAGTCCGGTGAACAAGCTGGCCACTCCATTCGTTCAATGCCCTCGTCGTGAAGCATGTTGTCCACCAGTGCAGCTCTGTGGGGACATGCGTTATCGTCCACCAGAATGAACCCATCGTCTATGGCACCAGAGTGGGGCACAACAAACGGTCGAAGGATCTCGTCTCGATACCTCTGAGCAGTCAAAGTGCCATTCTGATCGACATGGAGGTCCGTACGTCCGCCAATACTGACTCCGGCCCTCACCATCCGTCCACCACCATGATATGGTGCTGTTTCCTGCACATAAGCAGGATTGTTTCAAGTTCCACATTCACTCCAGTTGAGGGAACGACGATTGTCCGGCTGAACAGAAAATCTTGACTCATTTGTGAAGAGAACCCGGCGCCATTCGTTACGACGCCAATCCTGATGTTCCTCCACCCTGTTTCAGCGGGCTAAACGGTGGAGTCGTTTTAATGGGACACACGCCATAGACCTCCGTGCGTAGAGACCACTTTCCCGAAGGCGATTTCGGACTGTTTGTGTTGATATTGCGCGTCCTGTTGCCGCCTGGAGGGTGCGTTGCAGCTGAGTTGCATTCAGCCTCCTGTCTCGACGGGCTGTTAACCGGAGATAACGGTCATCTCTTGCTGATGTTACCCGAGGACGACCTTGGCCTGGCCTTCTTTTGATGGTTCCTGTTGTCTGAAATCGCGTCCAGGTCCTGGAAATTACACTTTAGGGCACTCCAATAGCTGCAGCCACCTCCCTCTGGGTCTGTCCCGCTTCCAACCTTCCTATGGCTCTCCATGCCATACCTTCGGGTAAGTCACGTTGTTGTTGCATTGCACTACCTGCTCACTACACGATCTGAACCCAACTGCTGGTGTCATTCGTTTGGTAGAGTAAGCACACGTCCCCACGAACCCCCTCTGTAGCAACTTTCTGTTATTACCACTATCTTGGTTGCCGTAATGTTGTTGTCTCCACTCCGTAGAACCAACAGAAAGACGTTGAACCATTTTAGGTCATTCTACCGATGACAATACGTCAGACCCTAGACATCTGTACTGATCCCCTAATTGTTTTGACCAGTGTATATCGGAGTAAAGAAGCTTCACTAGCGGTAACGTAAAACATTTTCGAGGGGATGGGACAATATAAGGATTAAAGTCAACAAATGTGTTTGGGGAGGTAAAACCTCACCCCGCCCCCCCGGTCGCACAGTGGCACCTAAAGGTGGAAAAGATAGCAAAAATTATACAAACGGTATAATAGTACGGTAACGTAAGTGACAGAAACACATTGAAAAATCCACAGCCTGCTTCCAGTCTCCGACCGGGTCAGGAATGGAATGAATGAAGCCCCCATCAAGCGGCGAGGATATGAACTGTGCCGGCTGCCGAAGCCTGTTGCACTCCTCTGGGGCAATGATTAAATGAATGACAGATGAAATGATAGTGGAGATTGTTGCTGGAATGAAATTTTAACAGGGAAAACTGGAGTAGCCGGAGAAAAACCTGTCTGCCTCCGTTTTGTCCAGCACAGATCTCAAATGGAGTGACCGGGATTTGAACCACGGACCCAGTGGTGAGAGGCCGGCGTGCTGCCTCCTAAGCCACGGAGGCTCGACAGAAACACATTATTAGAACAAAATAACAGCTTAATTTATTGTCATGGAACTGCTTCAGTGGTCGACCAATTTTCTTTCTACCTGCAGCCGAGTAGTTTGGGAATGTGACAGACATTTCCAGCCATTGCCTGTTCCTTTTAAGAAATATATCCTCCCTCCTGCTGGCTGCTTGCCACTTCTTCATGAAATAGGATAGTCTCTTGTTTAAATCCGAAGTTTGTTCCGAGCATGCAGTGCGTTTCTTCACATATTCCTTCAAGATACACAATTTATCCTCCACATATCTCCTCCCTGAATGCCTTATTACACCATACAGGGTCCGCCTCGTTAGGAATATGTCAGTGCAGCCAGATCCTGAAGGAAAAGAAGATAACATAATAATTACCTTAATATGAACAAAATAATTGGCTGCGACAGGTCTTAAAGAAAGAATTACCGGTATATACTGTAGCAGAGATACGCAAATATTCGCAATTTTTTACGGACGTTATTATAATACGACTGTCTCCCATAAGTCCAACCCCTCGTCCACGTCGTGGGAGACGGGCAACGGCACAAAGTAGGGGATTGCCTGTAGGGGCGAAGTACAGTGGGGACTTCGTGTACCCCGGGACCGTTACGGTAGCTGTGAAGGTCCTACAGGAACCCTGAAAAGTGACGGCTAACAGGGCTCTGGAGAAGCTACGATAGGCCCAGCAAGCCAGTAGTGGATGAAACCAAATACTTTCAAGAATAGAATGAGCCTCGGATATGATGGATATAATAGACGACGACACGGCTGTAAACACGGACTAAGATTTGGAACTTTAAACATAAGAACGCTAATGGGGAAGGTGGAGGAGATAGTGGATATGATGGAAAGAAGGAAGTTGGATTTATTGGGATTGGCAGAAACTAAGTGGAAAGGGGAAAGAAGGAGAGAACTGAGAAGAGGCTATAGACTGTACTGGAGTGGGAATGAAGAGGGAAAGAGGAATGGAGCAGGAGTAGTAGTACGAGATGGTTTAAAAGAAGCAGTGAAGAGAATAAGTGATAGGATGATGAACGTGAAAGTAGCACTTGTTGAAATATGTGACCATGGTTTGTGTTGGTCACACTGTTAATTATAAACCTGGTCCATAGAGATATGTTTCTTTTTTGTTTTTGGTAATGGTGTGTATAAAAAGAATGTTGTATCACTTTGTTCGTTCAGTTCTGTTCTAGTAAATGTCAAGTACATTAAACGTGTGTTCCATTTCAATTGCCTGTGTGCCTCGTAATCCTTTAGGCTATGGGCCCAGCCACGAATCCACCGTGCGAATATAAAGTGCGTATGCTAGACTGCTTGTTATATGAACTGTGAATTCGGCTACGTAGCGAAATTCAACATGTCTGCAACCAGCACCTCGTTACCGGCTATAGATAAGCTGCGAGGTAGTCTAAATTACGTGGATTGGCGATTCGAAATGGAAAACGTCCTAAGACTCGAAGATCTGTGGAGTTGTATAGTTGGCTACCCAGATGGAGATACTACAACATCTGCGAAGAAAGCAAAAGACGAAAGTCGGGCTAGGGCCAGACTTAACCTCATGATGGATAAATCAATTTTCCCAATCGTCATGCCTTGTAAGACCGCGAAGGAAGTCTGGGAAGCTCTTGAAAAGGCCTACTCAGATAAAGGAGTGAATCGGCGGATCGTCATCTTGAAGAAATTGTGCAAAGTTAAATTAAAGCACTACAAGACGATGGAAGAGTATGTTAGTGAGGTTATGGGACTTGCTCAGCAACTTGCGTCTATGAATAAGGCACTGGACGACGAGTTTGTGGCAGCTCTTATGCTGAAAGGTCTACCAGATGAGTTTCAGCCTATGATTATGGCTCTGGAAAGTTCCGGAACAGACCTTACTGCAGACACAGTCCGAACCAAGTTGCTACAAGATACTACTTGCAGTGGGAAAAGTACTTCCAAGCCATCCAAGGATTCTGTTCTGTTTTCACAAGAAGACAAGACGAAGAAGAAGCCCTTCTGCTGGAAATGCAAGAAGCCAGGACACTGGAAGCGGGATTGCAGGAAAGAGGAGATGCAGAGCTCAACTCAACAGAAGTCGAAGAAAGACAAGATGATGCTGGCGACCGATGGACAGGCATTAAGTGCAAGGGCCTCTTCAAGGGCCTGGTTCGTTGACTCTGGTGCTACTAAGCATATGAGTTCAAGCAATACTGTGATGGTGAACTTCACTGCTGGTCCTAATCTGGAGATCAGTACAGCAAACAATCAAAAATTGTATGGCCAAGGATCTGGTAATGTAACTGTTCAATTAGAAAATGGTATTTCACAAACCTTGTCCAATGTAGAATATGTTCCTGGTCTCACAGCTAATCTTTTATCTGTGTCTGCTGCTACTCAAAAGGGTTATGCTGTGGTATTCACCGACAATACTTGTGAAGTTTTTGATAGTGAAAACTTTGTTGCTACAGGTAATGTAGCACTGACTGCGAGTAATGTGGGGGGGTGTTTACCAAGTCAATGCTCTCAGTGGTCAAGCTAATATTTGTTCAGAGGACTCAGAATATTTATGGCATAAACGACTAGGCCATCTTAACAACCACAGTATGAAGTTGTTAAGAGATAGTCTCACTCATGGAATTAATTTCTCAGATAATGGTTTTAAAAACTGTTTTTCATGTACTGAAGGTAAACAAGCTAGACAACCATTTAAGTCAAGTAAGAGTAAAACTGTATGTAAAAATAAACTAGATCTTATTCATTCAGACTTATGTGGGCCTATGCCAGTTCCATCTTGGAGCAATGCTCGCTATTTCTTGACCTTCATTGATGATCATTCTAGAAAGGTTTTTGTGTATTTCCTTGCTAAGAAAAGTGATGTTTTGGATTGCTTCATTGATTTCAAGGCACAGGTCGAGAATCAGTGTGAAAGATCTATTAAGGTCCTACGCACTGATAATGGTGGTGAATTTTGTAGCAAAGCTTTTGAGAGGCTACTTAAATCAGAAGGTATTCAGCATCAAACTACAACTAGCTATTCTCCACAGCAGAATGGTGTAGCTGAACGCATGAATAGAACATTGCTTAATAAATGTAGAGCCATGATGAGCGAGTCTAAAGTAGATAAACGCATGTGGGCTGAAGCAATAAATACAGCAGCCTATCTTGTAAACAGGTCCCCAACCAGAAAAATTACAGGTAAAGTTCCAGAGGAGATCTGGACTGGTAACAAGGTCAATATGGAGCATCTAAGAATTTTTGGTTGTGTAGCACAAGTTCATGTCCCTGATCAAACGAGAAACAAGTTGGATCCTAAAAGTGAAAAACACATTTTCTGTGGTTATTGTCAGGACAGTAAAGCCTATAGATTTATGCATCCTGTTACTCATCAACTTGTTAAGTCCAGGGATGCACAGTTCTTTGAAGAATTGTTCCAGGAGGTGTCTGATGTGTCTCCAGGTAATGTTGGTCCATCCTTGCAGATTAATGAACCTGCAATGTTGCAGATCTCAGTTCCCACTGACAGTGAGGCAGAACCCGACAACTCAGGGGATGGGGTAGAGTGCATTTCGGAACTTGAAAGCGTATCGCCCATTAGCACTGCTGGTGTGGCTGAGACTGTTGACTCAGCTGATTTAAGCTATGTCCCTAGTGGAACAGATTCAGACTGCAGTGATTCTGTGGGCTCTGCCACCATCGTCAATGAGGCAATGGAGGGGGATGCCGAAGGTAATCAAAGGTATCCTAGGCGCCAACAAAAGCCTGTAGACATGTCAGACTATGTGACATACTTGACTCTCACTGATGACTCTGAACCTAGCACAGTTAAGGAGGCACTGTCCATGCCTGATAGGGTTAAGTGGGAGCAGGCTATGAAAAGAGAAATGGAGATACTTCAGTTAAATGACATATGGGATCTAGTTGATAAACCCCAGGGCAAGAATGTTGTCAGTAGTAAGTGGGTTTTCAACGTAAAAAGAGACTCTAATGGTAACATTCAAAGGTATAAAGCCAGACTTGTGGCCAGGGGCTTCACCCAAAGGTACGGAGTAGATTTTACAGAAACTTTCTCTCTTGTTGTTCGACACAGCACGTTAAGTATGCTGCTTGCCTTGGCTGTTCAAACAGATCTGAAGGTGGTACATTGGGATGCTGAATCTGCTTTCCTCAATGGAAAGTTAGATGAAGAGATCTACATGTATCAGCCAGAAAGTTTTGTCAAGAAAGGTACAGAGCATAAAGTTTGCAAGTTAAAAAAATCTATTTATGGCTTAAAACAATCTTCTCGTTTGTGGAATGAGCGAGCTCACTCTGTTCTTGTCAAATTGGGTTACAAAAATTGTGCTGATGAACCCTGTGTGTACTTTAAGAAACAAGCCCAAGGTATGGTAATTATTGCATTATATGTGGATGATTTCATTGTGGCTTATAATGATGAGTCTGAGATCAAGTCATTGAAGACCTGTATTGATAAAGAATTTAAGGTACGAGATCTTGGACCAATTTCTTATATTTTAGGTATTAAAGTAAGGCAAGATAAGAAGAATGGTACAATGTATCTTAGCCAAGAGCAGTACATCAGTGAGATTGCAAAGAAATATGGTATGCACGAAGCACGCCCCATTGGTACTCCCTTGGAAACCAAACCAAATCTTGGTGTTTCTGATACAGAAACTAGTGATCTTCCTTATAGAGAACTCATAGGTTCGCTCATGTATTTAAGTGTTTGCACGCGTCCAGATATAAGCTATGCGATATCATATCTCAGTCAATTTAATCTTTGTTACAATGAATCTCACTGGTCTGCTGCAAAGCGAGTGCTGCGTTATTTAAATTGCACAAAAGACTTGTCACTTAAGTATGTCAGGAATGGAGGTCAATTTATGGGATTTGTTGATGCTGACTGGGCTAATGATAGCAATGACCGAAAATCATACAGTGGTTTTGTGTTCAAAATGGCAGGTGGTGCTGTATCATGGGGGGCTCAAAAGCAAAAATGCATTTCCTTATCATCTACTGAAGCAGAATATGTTGCACTGAGTGAAGGTGTAAGAGAAGCTGTTTGGTTGAAACGTGTTTTGTCTAACTTTATAGATCTCAAGTCACCCATCATATTATTGAGTGATAGTCAATCAGCTCAAAAACTGGCAAAAAAACAGTCCACCATAATAGGACCAAACATATTGACACTAAATATCACTATGTTAGAGATGCTTTGGATTCTAAAGTCATATGCATCAAATATGAGGAGACTTCAAAAATGTGTGCAGACATCCTAACAAAGCCTATTCCTAAGCCTAAGCATATTTATTTTTGTAAAGACTTGGGTCTTAAATCATGTCCTCTACTCCCACAGGTTTAAGGAGGTGTGTTGAAATATGTGACCATGGTTTGTGTTGGTCACACTGTTAATTATAAACCTGGTCCATAGAGATATGTTTCTTTTTTGTTTTTGGTAATGGTGTGTATAAAAAGAATGTTGTATCACTTTGTTCGTTCAGTTCTGTTCTAGTAAATGTCAAGTACATTAAACGTGTGTTCCATTTCAATTGCCTGTGTGCCTTGTGAGACCGTAGAAATAGTGCAGGTGTATGCTCCACAAGTAGGCTGCGCCTCTGAAGAAGAGGAGGAGTTTGAAGAGGAATTGCAGAAGCAGTTGGTAGGAAGAAATATGATTGTTATGGGGGATCTGAACGCCCATGTAGGAAGAGAAAGACAAGGGTATGAGAGTGTACTTGGACCAGAGGGTTGAGGCGGAAGAAATGAGGAAGGAAAGAGACTGTTGGACTTCTGCCAAAGGAACAGCCTGCTAGTTGGGAACTCCTGGTTCAAGAAAAGAGAGAGCCACACTATCACATGGTACAGTGATGACTTGACAGGAAGCGGTGGTCGACTATATACTGTATGAGAAAGAATTAAATAAGAACATCACGGACATCAAGGTTATACCATCGGAGAACCTGGATAGCGACCATCGATTGCTGGTAATGAACCTGAGAGGGGCTAAGGAAAAGAAAGGGACTGAGAACCAGGAAAAAAAGGATATGGAAACTGAAAGAAGGAGATAGAAGGGTCGAGAACCTCAAAATGGTAAAGGAAGGAATTCCAACAGATGAAGAAAGAGGGGTGGAAGAGGAATGGGCTAGATTTAAGAAGACACTAGTAGGTGCAGCAGAAGCAGTATGTGGGAGGACAAGTAGTATGAAGAGGTGGAAGGAAATACCATGGTGGAATGAGAAGACAAAAGATATAGTAAGGGAAAAGAATAGAGCCTTTAGGAGGTGGTATCAAAATAGGACTGTAGAGACAAGGGAAGAGTACCAGGAAAGAAAGAAGGAGGCGAAGAGAGTAGTGGCTGAGGAGAGAAGACAGTGGATGGAAGAGTGGACAAAGATGGTGAAGGTACAAAAAAGGTCATGTATGGGATGGTAAAAAATAAGAGGCGGAAGGATCCTATGGATTATGTTAGAATGGTGAACAAAAGGGGACAAGAGATAAAAAATAGAGAAGAACTGAAGAAAATGTGGAAAGAATATTTTGAAGAACTCCTGAACCCAAATGGAAACCACGGCGAGGAGGAAGAAATCGGGGAAGAGGAAGATGAACTGCAAACAGAAAAGGACTTAACATGGAAGGAAGTGGAAGATGCAGTGAGGAAGATGAAAGGAGGGAAGGCACTGGGTATGGACGAGTTGAATGTGGAGATGGTGAGAGCAGCAGGAGAGGTGGGGATACAATGGTTGTACCGAGTGATGAGGACAGCATGGAAGGAAAGGAAGACCCCAGAGGACTAGAAAAAGGGAATAATTGTCCCGATCTTCAAGAAAGGTAGTAGAACAGAATGCAGAAACTATCGGGGAATAACACTGATGAGTCATCGTGCAAAGATGTTTGAGAAAGTTTTGGAAAGGAGAATTAGGACACGTCACCATTACTTTTCATTGTGGTGATGGATGACATAATGACCCGAGTGGCACTAGTAATTGGGGAAGGAAAGATGAAAGCAATGGTGTTTGCAGATGATTTGATGATTTGGGGAAACAAGGAGGAGGAGGTACAGGAACAGTTGGATGTGTGGGAAGGGATAATACAAGGATATGGGATGAAATTTAGCATAAATAAGAGTGAGATGGTGATCACAACAAGGAAGAAGGAAAGAACCACAACGGGAATAACAATTGGTGGGGAACAGCTGAAGAAAGTGGAGAGTTTCAAGTATCTGGGAAGCCTGATACAAGATAATGGAAGAAACGATAGAGAAATAAATGAGCGGGGGAGACAGGCAGAAGCATTCCGGAGGAGTGTGAGAAGCATGTTATGGAGCAAGGATGTCCCTCAGAACAGCAAAAAGATCATATATCGGACGTACTATGTCCCTATCCTGATAAAATGCCTCGGAGACCTGGGTTATGAAGGGAAGGGAGAATAGCAAAATACAGGCCAGTGAGATGAGGTTCTTGAAAAGCAGTATTGGAGCTACAAAGATGGACAGAATAAGAAATGAGAGGACCAGAGAATTAATGAAGGAGGAACCATTACAGGATGGTATAGAGAAATCTAGACTTAGATGGTATGGACATGTAAAACGAATGGAGGAGAAGAGGATACCCAGGAGGATACACGTGGGAAGGAAAGAGACCAAGAGACAGGTGGCTGAAGGGGGTGGAAGAAAGCGTGAAGAAGAGAGGAGAAGACTGGACAAAGGTGGTGGCTGAGAGATGGTGGAGAGGCTTGGTGTTCCAAACAGACCTGGCCAGTGGCTGGAAACTGTGCAAGATGATGATGATTATAATATGACTATCTTGAGTAGCATAAAAAGTTAAAATTATAGCCCGGACATGCCCAGAACCTTACTGAAATCATAGGAATGTAACTATGGACTATATTACAGTGCATACCACCAGGTGACATTTCCACTGTGGTTACTACGGTATTTCTGAGGTGAACACAGAACGAAAGGTAACAACTTGAATATACAGCACTCTCTCCGCTTATCAACTGCTCAATGAGCCGTGTGGGAGTGACGTGGCAGTTCAGACTTCCGCAGCGAGGAGTATAGTACTGTTACATCATTTCCTTATCGACATGATAAGCATGGTCTTCTACTGTATGGAAACAGAACATTTGGCTAAGAAGTCCGGGATTTGATTTTTGACTTCTTGCCAGCTTTTCCCTGCACAGGCCTCACTGTGTGTCGGTACGGCACGACCTTGAAGTGATTTCGAATAAGTGGTGATATTTCGTTATGTTAGATAGGTATGTCTAGTTAAGGTTAAAGGTGTCTGTATATCATGGATTTAAAAAACTGTCAAGTTTATTTTAGTTTTCATGGTAATGTGTAATGGGTGAACAAGTTTCTTGTAAATGCCGATGTTTTTAATGGTGAATTCTGAGAAAAATATGCGGCTTTCACAAATACAAATACTGAAGAACAGCGCTTGTCACAGAGATAGCAACCCCATAGTTAGTAAACCAAGAACTTACATTAATAGCCTCTACACATGGGAGAGAACGGTCGCTCGTCCATGTGTCCCACACAGAGCTACATTCAGTAGTAGACCCATTGAACTGTAGCTCCTCCCATGGTAACCCTCGCTGAAAACTGCTTCCTGGTAATCACCTCCTTGACGTGCACTACCAGGCGTACCTAGTCGCACCAAAAACTGTCAAACTATTGAACTCTAGGTTGCAAATCAGCTGATATGTTGTGATTCTTTTCATATACCGGTATATGATCGTACGTACCTCTGTGCAACGTTATATGTATGGTATTTTCCAATAATACGGTAGGTTTACGGTCTACTTTATTTTCGAATTGAGATTTGTAATGAAGTAGCCTATTCTGTGTTTATGGATACGTCTTACATCAAATTTTGACATATTAGCCCTAAATAGCATAATGACAAATACACGTAGGCCCTATTATAGGTTATAAGTTATTAGTCACAGAGTTATAACCTAGGCCTAGCTTATATTACAGATTTCCACGGAAACGTCCAGATGTATTAAAGGAATAGGTCATATCTGCGAACAATTTTATAAATCATGCTACTTGTTTCATTCAAATAGAAACACACCAAATACTTAGAGATGATGCAGTACCTGCAATATTCAATTTCCCACAGCATCTGCTTCAGCCACCCAAGAAAAGGCCGAGAGTTATTGAACGACAAGTACGGTACAAGTTGAAGTATGTAGACCTAGGCCTAATATTTACTGTTACTTCTTTCATTAGTATAGGCATAAAATTTCACATTTTCCATTACACTTTTATGATCTCAGTCTTAGAGACGATAAAAAGAATTGGGCTTACGGGATCTTCCCTGTAGGACCTTGCCCGTTTGCTGTATGACTTATGTGAGGTCTAAGTTTCGACCTGCTTTGAAGAAAAAGAAGCTTGTAGCTTTACGTGACCGTTAATCTTGTGATCATGAGCCAAGGGACCTCCGTTTTACATGGAATCCGAACCACAGAACATGGCACTTCACTTCGAAAATCTCAAATGCAATGACTGGGAATTGAACCCATCTTGGTGAGAGGCAATAGCTTGACCTCTGCGCCACCACGCCCCATTGCTTTGAAGAATATTGGACATGTGGTTGTCTTGTGTAAATAAAGTATGTATTTTTATTCACTAAGCGTCTATTTAATTGTTTAGTTGTAGGCTTATGCATATTCACACACATATGAATGCTGTCTTTAAGTTAATAAAAATGCTGAATACCAATTACCACATGTTTTGTTCTTTATTCTTAGTCATTTCCTGTCTAACCTTATTTTTATTTTATTTTAATGTACATATGGCTTGTATTTCTTGCCAGTAGGCCTATAGTTATTGTGTATGCTGCCTTTGATCTAAGGATAGATGAACAATCTGGCTGCAATATAATATTTTATGTTGGTGTATATTCCTAGCCATTTTAAGTATCAAATTACTATGATATTTTGAAATATGTATTTCGGCGTAAGTTCCGTTTAGTTTACCGTTCACCTGAATGTTTAAAAGTATCTCTTTTACCTGTATCTCGTCGTACGTACATACGTACATCATCCTTGCGTTCGTATACTTCAAACTGTCCTCCTTGACGTGCACTACCAGGCGTAACCAGTCGCACCAAAAGCCGCACTTGGCTCCCATACAGTCGGCATTCCAGTATTACCTAGAGTTCAATGAGTAGACCACAATGAAAACAGATCCACTTTCAGGCGAAATGCATTTGTTGATGAATAATAATAACAACGAACGCCGGAATAGCGCATTATACTGCTCCCTATTACGGTGCGCATGAGTAAGACATTGTCTCAGTATAAATTCAAACACTTTATTCTTTTATCCCCCCACTCATTATTTGTGTGGATCTCGAGAATACAGGTGAATATCCTACCTACAAGTTAGAACGGATATATCAGTCCAACAAAGGATACAATTTTGTCATGTGCCACAAACACACGTAAATTTGCAAATCACTCACGTGAAACAAAAATTCTCAGATCATTCAAGGTGTACAATACATACACTATTTCTTTATTTACTTATGTTTAACAATTTTACTGATGTATTTTAAATATTGTTGTTTCATTTGAGGGGTTTGGACATCGTCGTCATTCACTTCCGTGTACTTGCATGTGTGTGGGATTTTAGTCTGATAACCTGTGTTATTGAAATGACTGTATTAGTGTGTGTATTTGTAAATCGGGTGAGGATTGGGAAGAAGGCGGTAGTGGCCTGGAGTAGAAGTGGGAAACCACGGAAAAACTCTCCTCCACACAATTATGATAGTAATAATAATGTAAAAAAATCACCAACACAAACTTGCAAAAGTAACAAATTTAAACTTTACCACCAGAATGTTCAGTCTCTCTATAATAAAATTGATTACATAAATCTAATGCTTAAAAATGAACTTAAAGACATCTCAGCACTATGTATTTCAGAACATTGCCTGAAAGAGGAACAACTCGAATTAATTCAATTCCCAGGGTTTATACAAGCTGGTAAATACTCGAACTAATATTAGCCATGGTGGTACTTGTATCTACCGAAGAAATAATTTAGATCATGAACAGTTAACAGCTTATGATTAACAAATTATGGAACAGGATTTTGAATTCTCTGCCGTAAAAATACAGCAGTTTAAGTTAATAATTGTATGCGTATACCGTTCTCCGTCAGGAAAGTTTCCTTTATTTATAGATAAATTAGAATTGTTACTCTCAATAACATGAGCAAAGTAAATTTCGATATAATAATTTGTGGGGATATAAATGTGGATTTATTAAAATTTGATAGAAATTGTGAATTATTAACAAAGTTACTAATTTCCTATGGACTGAAACCTACAGTAAATACCCCAACAAGAATAACAAAATATAGTAAAACCACTCCTGATAAAAAAAATTAAAATGCAGATAAATATCACCATTCAATAGAAGTCTATTGTCCGGGTTTTAGTGACCACCATGGACAAATACTGAGTTTTGAAGTACCCGAAATAATCAATAATAATGATAATGGAGTAAAATCAAAGTACAGGTCATTCACTGAAACAAATGTTACATATTTCAATGACTTATTAAATAAGGAAACATGGTCAGAAATTTATAAACTAGAAAATGTAAATGATAAATTTAATGCATTTAACAGTACCGGTACCCTAAAACACTATTTTGAAACAGCATTCCCCTTTATACAAAGAACTGTTCAAAATAACAAAAATAACAATTGGATAACAACAGGGATTATAAATTCTGGTCAAAGAAAGAAATTTCTACACAAATTATATAAACAATACCACACACCTGAATTCAATTTATGCTACAAAAATACACTAGCATATTAAATAAGGTAATAAGACTAGCAAAGAAAATGCATAATGATAATTTTATTTCCCAATCATCTAACAAAAACAGGGCTATGTGGTCCGTGATAAAGAAAGAAACAGGAAAATCTGCTAAAATACAAAGGAACATTACACTGACCAGAAATAATAAAGTGATAAATAATCCACAGGAAATAGCAAACACTTTCAATGACTATTTTCTGGAAATTCCACAAAAATTATTATATAAATCACAGGTAAATACACTAAATTCTAATAATAACATATATGTAGTGATTCTTTATTTATAAATCATGTCACAAGTGAAGAGGTAAGAATAGTTATAAAAGAGCTAAAAAATAAATTTTGTGCTGGCATTGATGGCATCCCAGATGCAATTTTAAAGAAATGTGCAGAAAATATAATAAATCCACTTACACACTTAATAAACGGTTCAATTCTCTCAGGAACTTACCCGGATAGTTTGAAGTTATCAAAAGTAATTCCAGTGCACAAAAACGGTTCAAAAGATGAATTAGATAGCCTAACTATCGTCCTATTACCTTACCAACTGGTATCGCAAAAATTGTGGAAAAAATCATGTATAGGAGACTGATAAGTTTTATAGAAAGAAAATATTATCAAACTCACAACATGGATTCAGAACGGAAAAATCTACACAGACAGCAATTTATGAATGTATTAATAGTATACTGAAATTAATTGACAATAAGGAACATGTTACTGGCCTATTCTTGGATTTATCGAAAGCATTTGATGTTGTTGACCATAAAATCCTCCTCACAAAACTAAATCAATATGGTATTAGAGGTCTAGCTAATAAATGGATCGAGTCTTACTTAACAAGGCGTAAACAAATAGTAAGCTTGAGACACAAGGATGATGGAACCAAATTACTTAATGAAACATTGTCCAATGAGGGAATTATTAAATTTGGAGTACCCCAGGGATCGGTTTTGGGCCCACTACTCTTCCTTCTATATATCAATGATATAACCCAGAACGTTCATTCACATAAGGAAATTTTGTTTGCGGATGATACAACACTCGTAATAAAAGGTGAAGCTAAACAGGTCATACAGCAGTCTGCTGACTCCGTTACAGCAGAGTTAGCCAAATGGTCACAAGATAATCGCCTCATAATCAACTATAAAAAAAAACAGTATGTCTAAATTTCCACACTATACAGAATAGGAATCCTTCGAAGCCCAATATAACATTAAATGGTCATCAAATAGAAAATAAATCAGAAACAAAGTTTTTAGGACTATGGATACAACGTGACTTGAAATGGACTAAACATATACATTATCTGAATACTAAACTGAACTCGATGTGCTTTACGTTACGTATTTTGAAAACCTGCACTAGCATGCACACATTAAGAAATACATATTTTGCTTATTTCCAGTCATACTTAAGATATGGGATCATATTTTGGGGTACCGGTATGTCGCCAGATGTACTAAGCACGTTTAGGATACAATAGAGGGCGATTAGAATTATGGCAAATGTAAACACTAGAGAATCATGTATACCTCTGTTTAAGGATTTGAACATTCTCCCTCTGCCCTGTATACAGGGTGTTACAAAAAGGTACGGCCAAACTTTCAGGAAACATTCCTCACACACAAAGAAATAAAATATGTTATGTGGACATGTGTCCGGAAACGCCTAATTTCCATGTTAGAGCTCATTTTAGTTTCGTTAGTATGTACTGTACTTCCTCGATTCACCGCCAGTTGGCCCATTTGAAGGAAGGTAATGTTGACGTAATGTTAGAGCTCATTTTAGTTTCGTTAGTATGTACTGTACTTCCTCGATTCACCGCCAGTTGGCCCATTTGAAGGAAGGTAATGTTGACGTAATGTTAGAGCTCATTTTAGTTTCGTTAGTATGTACTGTACTTCCTCGATTCACCGCCAGTTGGCCCATTTGAAGGAAGGTAATGTTGACGTCAGTGCTTGTGTTGACATGCGACTCATTGCTCTACCGTACGAGCATCAAGCACAAAAGTACGTAGCATCAACTGGTTAGTGTTCATCACGAACGTGGTTTTGCAGTCAGTGCAATGCAGTGCAGTGCCAACTACAAATGCGGAGTTGGCTGATGCCCATTTGATGTATGGATTAGCACGAGGCAATAGCCGTGGCGCGGTGCGTTTGTATCGAGACAGATTTCCAGAACGAAGGTGTCCCGACAGGAAGACGTTCGAAGCAATTGATCGGCGTCTTAGGGAGCACGGAACATTCCAGCCTATGACTCGCGACTGGGGAAGACCTAGAACGACGAGGACACCTGCAATGGACGAGGGAATTCTTCGTGCAGTTGACGATAACCCTCATGTCAGCGTCAGAGAAGTTGCTGCTGTACAAGGTAACGTTGACCACGTCACTGTATGGAGAGTGCTACGGGAGAACCTGTTGTTCCCGTACCATGTACAGCGTGTGCAGGCACTATCAGCAGCTGATTGGCCTCCACGGGTACACTTCTGCGAATGGTTCATCCAACAATGTGTCAATCCTCATTTCAGTGCAAATGTTCTCTTTACGGATGAGGCGTCATTCCAACGTGATCAAATTGTAAATTTTCACAATCAACATGTGTGGGCTGACGAGAATCCGCACGCAATTGTGCAATCACGTCATCAACACAGATTTTCTGTGAACGTTTGGGCAGGAATTGTTGGTGATGTCTTGATTGGGCCCCATGTTCTTCCACCTACGCTCAATGGAGCACGTTATCATGATTTCATACGGGATACTCTACCTGTGCTGCTAGAACATGTGCCTTTACAAGTACGACACAACATGTGGTTCATGCACGATGGAGCTCCTGCACATTTCAGTCGAAGTGTTCGTACGCTTCATCAACAACAGATTCGGTGACCGATGGATTGGTAGAGGTGGACCAATTCCATGGCCTCCACGCTCTCCTGACCTCAACCCTCTTGACTTTCATTTATGGGGGCATTTGAAAGCTCTTGTCTACGCAACCCCGGTACCAAATGTAGAGACTCTTCGTGCTCGTATTGTGGACGGCTGTGATACAATATGCCATTCTCCAGGGCTGCATCAGCGCATCAGGGATTCTATGCGACGGAGGGTGGATGCATGTATCCTCGCTAACGGAGGACATTTTGAACATTTCCTGTAACAAAGTGTTTGAAGTCACGCTGGTACGTTCTGTTGCTGTGTGTTTCCATTCCATGATTAATGTGATTTGAAGAGAAGTAATAAAATGAGCTCTAACATGGAAATTAAGCGTTTCCGGACACATGTCCACATATCATATTTTCTTTCTTTGTGTGTGAGGAATGTTTCCTGAAAGTTTGGCCGTACCTTTTTGTAACACCCTGTATATATCTTTGAAAGTATTATGTTTTGTAAAAAGAATTTAATGCATAAGGATGTTTTTCTTAAAACAAACAATTATGTTCATAGGCATAACACAAGACAAAATCAAAACATTCATATTTCACACACACACACAAGCATATATCAAAAGGGAACTTATCACACAGGGGTTAAATTATACAATAAACTACCCCAGTATATATAACTTGCCCCCAAAATAAAAACCTTTGATAGAATGTTGAAAGCTTATCTTCAGTGCCATTGTTTTTACTCTGTAGTTGAATATCTTAGTGTATAGAAACGATGAAATCTATAATTATATTTTACTTTTCTATTTTAATTGTAATACCTAGCTGTAAGTTGTTGTATTTATAGAATTAAGTTTTCATATTATGATAATAGAATAAGGTGTAAATAGTTGTCCAATAAGATTGTTTCTCTTAAGATCTGTTATTATAATAAATTATAAATAGTTATAGTATTAGTATTACTGTATATACCTATTAGTACTTTTATTTTATAGATGTAAATTCTGACGTGTCCTATATCAAAAATGCATTGTATACATGTATTTGATCAAATGGAATTAATAAAACTATCTATCTATCTATCTACCCTCACGAGGTTGAGTGTAATCCCCCCTTCCAGCTCTCAGACTAGAATTAAATATCTTGGCAGAGCCGGGAATCGAATCCGGACCTCCGGGGTGACCAAGAAGGCTAGCCATGCCAGAAATACAGTAGTAGTTAAGTGGTAAATAAAGAAATAGTGGCATGGTGGTAACTTCGTAACTTTGTGGTGACGAGGAAAATGCTGAGGTCAGTAGGAAATGGTACAACTAAGGGGGCACCAGTGTCAACTTGAGTCTACGAGTAGGGTTCATTATTATTATTATGATTGTGTGAGTAGGTCTAATCTTTTCATCTATGTTATTGCGCTAGGAATGTGCATGTCTATGGTTACCAAGGAGACAGCAATGGCCTTAAGTTGTTGTTGATGATGATAGTTATTATAATATGGCTTTAACACCTCTTTGGACTGCTGCGGCGTTAGGGATGCACTGGTGTCACGATTAATAATGCATGTCCTTGGCCTTGCTGTTAACAATGAAAGTGAATGGTCAGTTGGAAGAGTGTTCCAATACCCCAAGGATTGTAACCAACATTGTTTGTGATTAAGCTGGCTGGACATGCTACCTTCAGAGAAACGGGTAGTTTTTGTTTGTTTTCTGTAAATGAAATAGATTAGCTGAAACAATGAAAATGACATTTCACGAACGTACCTGTAGTCCTAAATGAATAGTAGGCTATCCCTTTGCGGCCCTGTCGATTTAATCTGTTAATTTTGTTGAGATAATTTAATGGTCTGGGAACTTATATTGTAGGGAAAAGAGAAAACCGTTAGCCACCTTCTGTAGTCTCTGGGTGCGAATTGAGACAACGTTCTAAACGTCCTGACTTCGATTCTTGGCTCTGCTTAGAAATTAAATTCTGACTTCAGGGTTGGAACTGGGTACATTCAACCTAGTGAAGCAAAACTGATAAGAGGTGGGTTCGATTCCCACCTAATCCATCGTAGCAGTTGGGATTTGTAGTTTCCCACTTCTACTCCAGTAAAATAGCTAGAAGGTGCCTAACGTAAGACCACAGAGCCACGCCCTTTCCAATATTATTCTCAATTATAAGCGTTAATAGTTAAATGGTCCTCAACCATTATCATACATCATCACAGGTTAGGACACTGCCAGCTCAAGACACAAAATAATTAATCCAAGCAAGGTTTTAAGAAACTACAACAGATGGCACGAACAGCACCTACTACCCTACCAGCGATTTGTTACCGGTGGCGGAAATCGGAACTAATGCGCTCTGTACAGCCACACGCCTGCGATAGACGTGCAGTCGTCGCCAACGAAACCTCATCACATGTCATTTGTGTGCATGATTCGTGCTGGGTCGTGCGCTGTGCGGTGTGTTCTCATTATATGACTGCACATGCGTTCGCCTCTTACCCCGCAACCACTCGCTGCATCCATAACGAGGCGAGATGACGTAATGTATACACAACAGTCCCGCTCCACGTCTAGCGGTAAGAATTCCCTGGAAGGGTAGTGGATGTAGTGCTTAGTAACACAGTCCACAGAATAACAAGTAGGTGGCGCCACTATTTACGAACAAAGAAGCTAACGGAGCTCGCAGCAACTAGACCGAGGTGAGAAGTGAGCGAGAATGGACGCCGTATAGGTCTCAGGATTCAAATACCAGCCAAGATTACATAACCTCGTTCCACTCCAGTGTATTGTATAATTTGTGTATTCGGCACATTGACGAGACAACCACAATACAATAACAACTGTTCAATTAGAATCATAAATAACAAAATAATGTAGACAACAGCATTCCAGAAATTTGTCACAATAATAATTCCATAGTTCACAGGTTAACATACTTAAACTACGTTAATAATTATGCAGCAACTATAGAAGTGCTTCAAACCCAATGAGCAATAATATCTGTAAAAAAGATTCCCGAGCTTTTCAAACTTTTGTAATCTAAATACCGGTATTGTAAATATATTTGTACGTAAGCATAATACATAAACATCGTGGCTTATGTAAGCCTAAGTGAGCAGGATCTGATGATGATGGTGTGACGATCGAAACATGTCATCCAGTTAAGTACCCCCTACCTCTCTGTGTACAAAAAGAAGTGTTATTTTGTGATAATACCTCATCTAATATGTATTTCAGACTAGGGCGTTTACATGCGTATTTTCTCGCCTAATATAATTTAGCACAATTAGTGTTGACCGATTGATGTGCTTTCTATAATAAAATTAATATTTAGATGTCACTCCCTTTCATTATTTGAACCCCTACTGAAAGAGAAACACTTCACCGGACCATTGGAACGGCGCATAAAATATTTCTCATCCAGTCATCAGGTATAAAGTTGCCCTTCATCTCATTGTCGCAGTGAAGCATAGAGATATTGAAGGTTTTTTTTCTCGTGTAGCCTCCTGAGAGGCCGAGTGCAGGTCTTTCTAGTCGACGCCCGTGGGCGACCTGCGCGTCGGGATGAGAGATGGAATGGATGAAGATGAATGAAACTGGGCAAGGATGTGGAAGGAAGCGGCCGTGGCCTGTCAGAAGGTACTGTCCCAGCATATTGAAGTTACAGAGTCCATATTGACCCATGATTTGTCATTTATGGGTGCATATTTCCGCAAATGGAGGTTGCTGCCAAGTGTCGCTAAGACAGAAGTCTCATCGTTTCACCTAAACAAGTTGGCCAACAAAGATCTCAAGGTCTACTTTGAAGGAAGGCTACTCAGACATAACAGAAACCCGAAATATCTAGGAGTAAAGCATGACAGAACGCTCAGCTATAAACAGCACCTATTAAAAACAGCTGAAAAAATAAAAACTCGAAATAACATTCTTCAGAAACTATGTGGCACATCATGGGGCTCCTCAGCATCAACTCTTCGTACTTCAGCCCTGGGATTGGTCTACCCTGTTGCGGAATATTGCTCTCCCGTTTGGATGAATAGTACTTATGCAAGACTTATTGACACTCAGCTCAACCATACCATGCGCCTTATCTCTGGTACAATCAGACCTACACCTACTTTCTGGCTACCCATACTTAGCCATATACCACCTCCATCTCTGCGGCGGGAAAGTGCACTTGTCCGTGAATACAAGAAATTACAGAAAATTCCTAACCTCCCTGTTCATGAAGACATCCCAATCATTAATAAAGGAAGGCTAAGTTCTCGTCACCCGTCCCTGGAAACTGCAAGGATGTTGATCAGCAAAGGTTTTAATACCAACGTATGGTGGAAGCATAGATGGCAGATTAACACTACAACAGAACAACTGAAGATGCCATGCATAACGACCAAGCCATCTGGCTTTGAATTACCGCGGAAGATCTGGTCAGCTCCTAACTGTATAAGAACCAACACTGGCAGGTGTGCTGATTCTCTGCACAAGTGGAAGATGAAAGATTCTCCAAGTTGTGATTGCGGCGCTGAAAAGCAGACAATTCAGCACGTGGTTCAGGAATGTCCCCTCAGAGCCTTCACTGGCGATCCAACAGAGTTCCTGGTGATGACGGAGGGATCAATAGACTATATTCGTGGTCTGGACGTTAATTTGTAAGTTTGCAATCTTTTTTATATTTTTAGTGATGTTTGTTGCCATACGCTAAATAAATAAATCTCATTATCATCCATGTAACTCAAATTCTCACCACATCGAATGGTTATCGTCTTCTCAATATTTTCACATCTAAGAGAAACAAAAAATAATAATATTTTAAGAAAAGTGGCTGAAAGAAATCCCAGAATCCTTTTTACATTGAATCGTACGGTTATAAGCAGCACACACACAGTTCGTATTTCATTTAAGTACCTTTTGCATTGTCATCCTTTATCAGCATTGATAGACACACATGTACAGTTACCGGCGGCTAGCTCTGCTCCTATATAATACTCAGTGTATATGCCACACTGACGGGCACTGGCGTAGTAATTGATTTATTATTTGCGCACAACAGGGTTTTCATCCCAATTACAGTGGCATAAGGATTACAGAGTATGTTATCTTATAACTTACCACTAACTTAAACTAAATCGTAACTAAATAAAACTGAGTGTGTCTGGGTGTGAAATTAAAACAGTATAATACAAATAATACAGATACAATACAAGGTTGGCTAAGTAGAATGACACAGTGGTAAGACTTCGTGATATACAATTTGCAAGGTTTGAAACATCATTTCTGGGATTGGTTAGAAATTCCATCAAAAATACTGTCAGGGAAATACTAAAATCTAAGGCATTATTTCTTCGAACAACATCATTGAAGATATAAAGTAGTCTGTTCAGCGGTAAAGTTTTGTGGGCAGGTCCTGGTTCTTTTAATTTCAAATGTGATATTGTTCCTTGAATTGATGCGTGGTACATGGAAATTTAAAAGAGAAAGGAATTTGGAATCGTCAATTGAAATGTTTATAATTTTGAAAAGTAATTACAGAGCATCTATTTTTCTTTGTATTTCTAAACTGTCTAGTGAGTACGCTAGTCAGAGCGTGAGACACTGTCCTCTCTCGAACCCTGATTTTACCGGCAATATTGTTTTACAGCTAAGAACACTAATAGCTTCCGGAAAGAGAACTGATTTTAATGGAATACTTTTTTTATAATTGTTAACTATAAAATGATACCAATAACAACAAGTAAATTTAAACCAGAAAGATAGTGTATTAAAAATATGAGTAAGCGAGAATTTTTTCTTTCAATGGTCAGGAAATGTTTATTGAAATTTATTTATTTTAAGTTAACTTAATTACAATTAGGACTAAAAGTCCCTTTAGCTGCAACTACCGCCACTACTATACATATTTCTTTTATACATAGTCTTAAATTAACCTAAATTAACTAAATACTACGGAAAGATAGAAATATATACAAAACTGTTTTAACCTACTTAATTAATACCGTATGAAGTAATACTATAATGTTACAATTTTATCATAAACTTTTACCCTATGTTTTAATAATTACTCAGATAATAGGAGTGAGTATGCGATTTCTGAGACTTGACACTCCTCTGCCGTACTGAAAATGGTATATAGTTTTGAGGCTATTATGTTTTAATAAAGCACATTATAGATATTATGTTTTGAATAAAGGATATTATAGCACTTTAATATGCACACACATCTCAATCTACATCTTAACACATAGAGCAAATTACACTAACATCGTCACAGAGTAAAAGTTTATATACACTCCGACCAAGTTCCGTAGAGGACATAAACTAGATACATAATAGTCTCCCCCACTTATATAAAAGCAAATAAAAGGAACTATTCATATTTATTTGGGCACATAGTCTTGCAGATGCTGAGGAGCAGTGGCGAATTCTCCCATGCATCGCATATACCGGCGGTATACCACCAGTGATAAAAATATAAAATGTTTATCTCGACATTTTCTCGACTTGTATCTAGCAGTGCAGTCAGGAAAATCGAGCTTGTCATCATTCATTTTCCGCCGATTGTTGTCAAGGAAGCTGGCGCTCGAATCCCGCTTAACTCGCTAATTTTCTTCTGGGGTACACACGTTTAGCTGTGAGTGACTGTACTTTGGTATACCGCAAGTCTAGTCCGGTCGTTGAAAGGGCTCGACACTGGCCCGCGGGGCGGGGGAGGGAAAGAGTAGCCCAGCCACGTTCCGTATGGGGTATCGCGCTAAAGACTAGCGGTGAGTGTATTGCTGATTGGCTGATTTCAAACAGTACTTTCACCCTGCTCACAAGGGAAGGCACACCAGCGCAGTGCCTCATACACTTCAGTTATGTTGTGAGTTCGTCTTGGCGTGAATTACTTCCCACTGAAATATTAACATGTTTAGATTAAGTGACCGTGCCAGGTGCAGCTTCCATGGGGGAGGAGCTCTGAACTGAGTAAGGGCTTTTCTGTACTCTGTGGAAGACGGATCTGGGCGGGGAAGTCCTCAACCCCGACACGGCGCGTCCCAATGGCTGATAGGGGCTCTTGTTGAGAGTGGTGCTTGCACCCGCGGATCAACTGAGGACATGATATAGTGGCAGCAGCTATATCATTATTGTTGATACAAGATCGATCTGTCGACCTTGCATCAGCAAACAGCTGCATCATATCATGGCATCCTTGGATGTTGGGATGTGATGTGGTTACTGCGCATTGAGGAAGGCAACGGGAAACCACCTCAATTATTTTTCCCCAGGATAATCTTCATGGCTGAAAACCCAATTACATTGGCCCTTAGTCCCGGGCAGACCTTAAGTGGTCAGAGGGTGCGAAGAATCTCCCGGTCAGCCCTGAAGATAGGAACGTGGAATGTACGGAGTATGTTTGAAGCAGGAAAGATTCACAATACAATTCATGAGATGAAGAGGATGAATGTGTCCATAATGGGTATAAGTGAGATGAGATGGCCGGGGACAGGAGATTGTAATGTGGAGGATTGCATGATATACTACAGTGGTAATAATGATGCCAGGCATTTGCATGGAGTGGGTTTTATAGTGGACAAAAGTTTGCAGTCTGCTGTTATCAGTTGTATACCATTCTCCAGTAGAATAATGATGTTAAAGTTACGTGGTAAACCTTTCCACATTAATCTCATTCAAGTGTATGCCCCTACTAGTGACAAAAGCGATGAAGAGGTTGAGGAATTCTATGCCCAAATTCAGACCGTCCTCAAAGACACCAAAGAACATGATGTAACCCTTGTTATGGGAGATTTTAATGCAAAAGTTGGGAAAGGTTCTGAAGAACACATTGTGGGCCAGTGGGGTCTCGGACAAAGAAACAACAGAGGGGATCGTTTAGTGCAGTTTTGTAGAGAGGAGAACTTTGTCATTGCTAATACTTGGTTTAAGCTTCCTGCCAGGAGACTTTATACGTGGAAAGCACCTGCTGATAGTCCAGACAACATCATAAGAAATCAAATTGATTTCATTCTAATTAAAAACAGATTTAGAAACAGCGTGATTTTTGCAAAAACCTATCCAGGAGCAGATGTTCCTTCTGACCACAATCCTCTCATTAGCAAGATTTGTGTCCGGCTTAACAAGATTCCGATAAAAACAACACAAAATAAATATGATACTGATGCCCTTCGGGAAATAAATACAAGGTCACAGGTGGCTGCTGCTCTTACCACTGATCTTAAGACGTTGAATTCAAATGACATGCAGCCCTTGGAACTTTGGGACACTTTTAAAACCTCATTGAAGAGGGTTGGAGATCATTTTCTTAAGAACAAGAGACAACATAAAAAAAGGAAGGCATGGATGACGGATGAAATATTGAATCTAATGGATAAAAGAAGAGAAGTCAAAGGAAGAGATAATGAAGAATATTGGTTTATTCATAGATTGATAAAGAATAAGATCAGGCAAGCCAAGGAAGTTTGGATGTCAGATAGGTGCAAAGAAATTGAAGAACTTAATAGTAAATATGATACTTTCCAGGTCCATAAGAAAATCAAAGAAGTTTCAGGTAGACACAGGAAAAGAAACACAGTCAACTTAGTTGATAGTCAAGGTAACACGGTATTTGAAGTTGAAGAAAAATTACAGGTTTGGGAAAAATATATACAAGAGCTTTTTAATGATGATCATCGTCCTTCCCGACCCGAAATTCCTTCAGTTGTTGGACCCATGATCACCATGGATGAAGTGAAATATGCGATTAGGATAGCGAAAAATGGTAAGGCTCCTGGTCAAGATGACATTCCAGTGGAATTATTGAAGATCTTGGATGATGATAGCATTGTGACGCTCACTAATTTATATAACAAGATATACGACACGGGCATATTACCAGAAGACTGGCTCTTGTCTACATTTATTGCTCTTCCGAAGAAACCGATGGCTAAGTCATGTAGTGACTTCAGGACAATCAGTCTTATGAGTCATGTGCTCAAGATATTTCTCAAAGTTATCCATAATCGCATATACAGGAAATGCGAGATGAATATCAGTGACACGCAGTTTGGGTTCCGCAACGGTCTAGGAACTCGTGAGGCATTATTTGCGCTTCAAGTTCTTTTCCAGAGATGCCGTGAGGTGAATCAGGATGTATATGCATGTTTTCTGGACTATGCAAAAGCCTTTGACCGTTGTCAGCATGATAAGTTGTATAATGCACTCAAGAACTCAGGAATAGATGAGAAAGACATTCGGATCATCATTAATTTATACTGGGGTCAAAAGGCTAGTATCAGAATTGATGGACATATATCGAGATCAGTGGAAATAATGCGTGGTGTGAGACAAGGATGCATTCTTTCACCACTTCTTTATAATATCTATGCAGAACAGATTTTCTCCGAGGCACTTGATGGCATTCAACAAGGTATTAAGGTCAATGGTAATTATATTAATAATATACGGTACGCAGATGATACTGTATTGATTGCAAATAGTTTCGAAGGACTTAAAGAGATTGTTACTATGGTATATCAAAAGAGTAAACAATATGGCCTTGACCTCAACATTAAGAAAACAAAATATATGATAATATCGCGAAAACCAGCATTGTCACAAATCCTTTTAGTCGATGGACATCAGATTGAGCGAGTCAAGAGTTTGGTTTATTTAGGACAGAATATTAATGAGAATTGGGATCCTTCGGTTGAAATAAGATGCCGTATAGAGAAGGCTAGATCCATCTTTATGACAATGAAACAACTACTATGCTGTCGAGATCTCAGTATGACGCTTAAGAAAAGAATTGTGAAGTGTTATGTTGTCTCCACCCTTCTTTATGGTGTTGAAGCTTGGACCTTGTCCGTAGCTACAGAAAAGAAGATTCGAGCTTTTGAAATGTGGATATACCGGCGGATTCTTAAAATTTCGTGGACAGAACATGTGAGTAATGCCGAGGTTCTTCAGCGTGTGAGCAGCCAACCTGAGCTGTTAAACACAATTAAGAAGAGGAAATTGGAATACTTGGGACACATGATGAGGAATCCAAAATACCGTCTGCTCCAAGTTATACTTCAGGGTAAAATTGAAGGACGGCGTGGACCAGGAAGGAGACGAATAACTTGGATGGATAATTTAAAAACGTGGTTTGGGCTGTCTTCCACGGAACTCTTCAGGATTGCACAGGATAAGAAGGTGTTAGCCATGGTGGTAGCCAACGTCCGTATCGGATAAGGTAGAAGAAGAAGAAGAAGAAGAAGAAGATTAAGTGAAACACTGGAAGTGGATAGTAGCGTTGTTGAAAGGATTTTATTCCATTGGATTTCCTCAGTAAGTTGAAATTAAAGCGATCTATTTCTTTGTGCAAGGAAATGAAGGCATTGGTTTCTGCCGAAATTATATAATAATGCATTTTATTAATCCCTTAACGAGTCAAGGACTCATATACAAAGGAATCGTACAGTTTTATCTTGTTGGCGACAAATTACAATTCAATGTTTAGTTTACAAGTTTTCAGTATGAAAATATATACAACATTTTGTAGCTTTCATAAGTTTTTTGTACACAATGTAGTCTTCTTTTGTCTTCTCAGATTTTGGAATTTCTTAAACTGACATTTTATAATCATTCCACATAAACTGTTTTAGCCTCCTTTTAAAGATTGGTAGGCTAGGTGCAATTTTTATATTTTCTGGTAGTCTATTGAACTTTACAAAGGCACTATACTTAATGCTATTACTGCCATATTGTTTGGAATTGATATGGAAAAGTGATATGTCATCTGCATGTCTAGTTTTGTAAGCGTGTAAATCAGATTGTTTAGTGAAGTTTAAATTTGTGTGGATACCTTTGTGTAGGATTTGGTACATCAGGACATTTGATTTCTGCATTTAGGGCTACTGGTTGAATTTTACTCGTAATATAAAGGTGTTTGGTAGGTGTTAAAAAAGGGTAGTTATACATATTTCTTATGGCTCTATTCTGAATTACCTCAATTTCCTTTTTTAGGTAATTTGAGCATTTTATCCAAATTGTATTCAAATATTGTAAGTGGCTATGGATTAAGGAAAAATACACTTTCCTGAGTAGATATTTTGGGATATAGTAGCTCAATTTTTTTATCATCCCAGCAGCAGGTGATATTTTTTTAACTAATGCATCAATGTGCTTTTGCCAGGAGAGATTTTCATCTATTATCAAGCCTAGGTATTAACTGCCTTTCCATTCAGCATTATATTCTGAGTGATGTCTAACTTTGTTCTACGCTTAGATATTATTAAATAATTTGTTTTACCTTCATTTATTGTTAATTTATTTGACTGGTTCCAGCCAAGTATTGTATTCATGTCCTCCTGCATGTGTGTAATCAGCGTGTTGGTGGTGTACGCATTGTACAAGATTATTAAGTCATCTGCAAACAACGTTATATTACCATGAAAACTGAGTGGCTATGTCATTAATATATACTAAGAAGAGGGAAGGACCCAGTATTGATCCTTGGGGCACACCATGGGTAATATTTACCTCCTCACTTCTGTAGCCATTTATTTCAACATACTGCTTACGATTAGACAGGTAATTTTTAAACCATGTCCAAGCTACTGCTTTATCAAGTTTCCCTAAAAGAATTTCATGGTCAACCGTATCAAACGCCTTTTTCAGGTCTATGAAAAGGCCACTCGCTGTCATCTTATTGTCTATGACATCCTGCAAGTTAGAGATTATATCTATTGTGGCTATTTCTGTGCTTGAGTTTTCTCGGAATCCATACTGCCCTTTGTAAAAGTAATCATTTTTATTTAAAAAATTAACAATTCTGTTTTTTACTACTGTTTCGAGTACCTTGGATATGGGTGGGATGATGGAAATGGGTCTGTAATTGTCTGGATTGCTTTTGTCACCTCCTTTATAGACTGGTATGACTCGTGCTATTTTTAGATCATCAGGTACCAGGCCAGTCTCTAACGATAAATTAATTAAAGTAGTTAGTGGGCTACTTAGCATGTCAATGGAGTTTTTTAACAATTTTACTGACATACCATCTTTGTCTTGGCTACTTTTCATTTTAAGGCTTAATATAATATTGCGAATTTCCATCTCATCAGTCGGGGTCATAAATATGGAATCTGTGTTGACATTAATTTCATTAACTTTCTTCCCTGGGAGGATGTTTTTGGCTAACTTGTGTGCTATGTTTATAAAGTGAGTGTTTAGAGCATTGCAAATATTTTCTTTTCCTGAGAAAGATTTACCGTCAATTATTATCTCACTGGGGCCATCTTTGTTTTCAGTTGTGCAGTTGTAGATCATTTCATTGATTACTTTCCAAGTATCTTCTATGCTATTGGCATTCAATGTTAATTTATGTTCATAGTATGAGGATTTCAGTTTCCGTTTTAAAGCTGTCACTTTGTTCCTACATATTATGTGCTCTTCCTTTAAGAGGTTGTTGTTTCTGTGAATGTTAGTTTTAAGTTTAGCATGTATTAGGTCCCTTCGTTTTATTAGCTGAATTAATTCTGTTGTTATCCATGGGTTATTGTGGTTCTGGTGTATTTCCTTCAAAGGTGTGTCAGTGTTTTCTTTGTTGGGTGTCTGTGTCAATATTTTGTGTTTCATGGCGATGTAAGTTACATTTACATAATCTAAACAGTCTATTTGATTGAGATCATTGGAGAATATGTTTTTGTTCACGTACCGGTAATTTTTATTTACGTTTTTTGAGCTAGACCTTTGCTTGTTGTGGGGGTATTTAAATGTCATGTTCGAGATTGGGCTTTTGCCTGGATAGTAATTTGACCAGAAAATCTCAGTTACAAGAATATTATGATCACTAATATCACTATTTATATTGCTTATCCTATAGGTATATTTACAGTTATTAGTGGCTACCTGATCAAGGAGTGTACTTGTTGATTCACATATTCTTGTTGGATACCGAGTATTGCATTGTGTGAAACCATAGCTTGATAGTAGATTGAGGTATAATTTGGTTACATTATTTTTGTTTAGTAAGTTAATATTTGTATCACCAATGCATAAGCAAAGATTGGCATTATTTTTCGAAAGAATGTGCTCTAGAGATTGCATGAAATTTGTTGCGTTATTTATGTTAGGATTATATACTGCAATTATATTAATAGTATGCAGGTTGTTGAAACGAACAGGATCACTTCTTATAAGCTCTAACTGGATCAAGCTATGGTTACTCTCAACTAGGTTAAGAACTTTTATATTCCATTTTTTGTGGACATAAACTCCCACACCTCCACCGTAGAATTTTACACTTGGAATATTTGTTGCTTTGCAGTTGTTGATTCAATTAGGGGATTTGAAGCATCGTGGTCATGTAGCCCCGTGTACTTGGTTCAGGGGCGGATTTAAGGCAAGATCATGGGGGTAGGCGAACACACACCAGGGAGTCTAGAGAGTATGGAATACCCTTAGCTTGGAGAGGGGTGGGGGAGGTCCGGGATAGGATAACTTTGCTAAAACTAGGCCCAAATTAGTGAGTAATAGGACATTTTTTAAATTTATTTTTGATATTTTGGAGTAAAAATAAATGTTACCGATCACGGCGGCCAAGAGCAGTAACGCGCTAGCTCGTATCTCGCTGGCATCGGGAGAGTGTGGGTTTGAATGCCACTTCAGCCGCCTGGAAAATGGTTGTCTTGGTTTCCTATTTTCACCACCAGGCAAGTGCCGTGACGGTTCCTTTCAACAGGTCCACGACCGACCGACTGCCCTCCAAAATCCCTTCCCTGGTCCTTCCTTAATTTGACCCAAGTTAGCGGTCACCTGTCATCATCCCCAGTTGTATCTGCTGACGAAGTGTATCCAGCTCCGAGACACCATCCTTGCGACGGTAGAGGAATGATCCCTCGCAGAGTCCCTTTTGTGAGTTGGGAAAAATTTGCGTGATATTAGCCATTTTAAGTCAAATATTTATTGTATTCCAAATTATTTTAGTTTTGGTAGTTCTACTATTTACTGTCATAGCCAACGCGTGGTTTAAAGGCATTTTTAGTGAACTGTCAAAAACGTGTAGTATTCTTTCAAATATACATACATTTTCATTTGAGACGGTTTTACCTTTCAGCGTCCAGTCCAGTCTGCAAGCCTCTGTTTGCGAACAAGTCTCCTCTATGATCCCCTATTAGCAGTTAGCAATCCGGCTCCCTCTGCTTCTACATCTCTGACTTTGAAATCGTTCAACACTGAAACTAACCATCGCCTCATAGCTCTACCTCAGCTTCTGTTATCCTCTACAGCCGAACACTCAAAATAGTACTTTATCGTAAAATGTGCATTTTGATACAGAGTATTTAAGTGTGAAAGAATTTGTCTAAAGCCACTGTTTTCGTCATGTTTTTAATGTATAACAGCAAGATGAATCGTTCACTCCTTAAATCCACCCCTGGCTTGGTGCGTGTGGAAATTGATGACATATGTCGTTATGATGGCTGTACCGTTGCCAGGATTTTGGTAGGAGGCAGCTGTGGCCTTAAGATATGTACGAGTGAAAGTTGGAAACCACGAAAGACCATTTCTAGGATGTTTGGGGGTTGGAATCGAACCACCTGTTCTCATTTCTGCCTCTTGGGGGTTGTGTGAATCCCAACCCTCAGACTAGAATTACATTTCTTGGTAGAGCAGAGAATCGAACATGGACCTCCGCAGTAACAGCCCCAGAATACTAGCCACTACGCCACGAGGTGGACCTTTAGAAATCTAAGTGAATGGAACTTACTTTCAAGTAAAATTCTTCCTGGCAGACCAAGGTTGGGAAACAATATGTCAAGGTAGTTCACACTATATTTTTTTTCTTTTTAGCGTATGGCTTTTGGTGCCGGGAGTGTCCGAGGACATGTTCGGCTCGCCAGTTTTGTAGCTTCTTCGAGACGGACACCCAATGGGTGAGCTACATGTACCGTTGGGGAGGAAAGTTGGAATGTGAGTACGAGGAGTTGGAAGGTAGCGGCTGTGGCCTATAGTTAGGGACCAACCCCGGCATTTGCCTGGAAGGAAGATGGGAAACCACAGAAGACCATCTTCAAGGTTGCCGGCGGGGGGATTCGAACCTCCTCGCCTCCCGGATGTGAGCGACTGCCAGCAGTCATGCCATAACGACCACGGCTAACTCACCCGGTATTATTTTATTGATTGAGGCTGAATGTTCGCTTTCCAGAAGATATTTTCACTTTGAGATACTGGCTCTTCTTTAATTGCATTATTACATTGGTTATGAATGAATGCGCTTCTCATGTTTGGACATGTCTAATGATGATACAATGTATAATTGAGATCCTTCGGAAATGGATCAATGTTTATTTGTTTTCGTAAAATTTAAGACCTGGTCAAGAACGGGGAGAGAGAGAAGGCAACGTAAAGATGAAATGTACTCTGTACGTTGTCAAAATGAACTAGGAGGGCGAGGGGATTTGAATGCCATTTACCTAGAAGCAGTTTCATGTAGGCCGTGTTCAGGCGTTAAACGAAGATTTTTGTAATGTATAAGGACATAGTCCTTGCAGAGGGAGGATGACGCACTGGCTTTACCCGGACGGTCGAGGTTCGAATTCCGGTGACAGCACGCTAAATATTTCACATGGAAGATCACGTGGCGTTAGGAAGGGAATCCGACCTTATATCCCCGGCCAAAACAATTGGCTAGTGACCTCAATATATTGGGATAACCTATCCAAAATTATAGTTATAAAGTGTATTTCTTAGAAGTTATGTAAATGTTCTCCAATACAAAATAAAAATAATAATAATTCAACTTTGACAAGAGGTTGAGGCATGGTGAAAAAGGTGGGGGGGGGGGATGTAAGGGGTAAATGGTGCGGTATACCAAGAACGGTGACCACCAGTCGCCACTGCTGAGGAGGTCGCCTGTCTCTGGCTGATCTTAAATAATTATCAGCAGGTGGTGGAAGGCTGTTCCGATCAGGGCGTTCATCTGGTTGCAGGATGGTCTGCCCTTTATCATCTGAAGTGTGGGTTGTAGGAGGAATATCATCATTCTCTAGTCTTGACTGGGTTGGTGTTGGTATATTTGGAACTCCAAGCACTGGAGGATTTGTTGGAGCAAAAGTGACATGCTTATCTTTCTTTGGCACGAGAGTCGATAATAACTGGTCAACATGCCGCTTTAAAATTCGTCCCGAATCCAATTTCACATCATAGTGGCGCTTGCCGAGTTTAGTTTGTATAACACCAAACTGCCAAATATCACGGTTTTTCTGGTGAATCCGGACTTGCACTCTCTCCCCCACTTTGAAAGAGCGAACAGGGGGTGAGAAACTGGATGTAGTCAAGCTCTTTTGGTTTGGAAGTAGAGCATCCACCCGGATACGTAGCCGACGTTTCAAATATAGTTCAGCTGGAGACTGTCCACATGCCAATGGCGTTGCTCTGTATTGAAACAAGATGTTCTGTAACTTAGTCGATAATGGTGCCGGGTCATTTACAGCAGCACGAAGTCGTATTTTCAAAGTTTGGATGTTTCTCTCGGCTAGCCCATTGGTTGCTGGATGCCCTGGTGCAATATATTTCTGAAAAATCCCTCTCTCCTTGCAATAGGATCTGAATTAATCACTCGTGAATATAGTGGCATTATCTGACACAAGGACATTCGGGTACCCATGTACGGTAAAGATATTGTCAAGCAGACTGATAGTAGTTGCAGTGGATGGAGCGTCTTTCACCATTCGGACTTCGACCCACTTGGATTTCCCGTCAACACACATCAAGAAATGGTGGTTATCAAACGGTCCCGCATAGTCAATGTGTATGCGTTCCCAATTTTCTTCTGGTTCATCCCAGGGGTGTATTGGAGCTTTTGGTGGATTTGAACGAGTCTGCGCGCACTCTTCACAAGATTTGATAAGCTTCTCAATGTCTTTGTCTAATTGAGTCCAGTAGACATATCGTCTTGCTAACTGTTTCGTTTTCACAATGCCGAGGTGTGTTAAATGTAAATCTTCCAAAAAATTATTTGTAGTTTCTTTGGGATAACAATTCGGTCTTGACGGAATAGAATACCATTTTCAACTGTATATGGTTCATCCAAGGATTGAGTTTGAAGACGTTGCAGGGTGGCTCTAAGTTCTGGGTCTAACATAGTCTCATCACGGATAGTTTCGTATGTAATGGCTTCACTTGACGCTTGAAGAATCGTTTCAGCACAGAGTTGTGAAACTTCTGCATTTATTGATGTTTCAATGTTTGGCGAGGTAGATGCAACAGGGACTCGGGATAGGCAATCAACATTTTCGTTATCTTTCCCTTTATTCACTCTTACCGTGTAGTCAAACCCGGAGAGAAACGATGCATATCTTAGGAGCCTTGCGGATGTCATTTGTGGCAGGCCCTTGTTCTGATGGAAAATATGAGACAGAGGTTCATTGTCCGTCACGAGAATGAAATTTCTTGCAAAAATATAGTTGTAGAAGTGTGTTGTGGCGAAAATTATTGCCAGCGCTTCCCGGTCAAGCTGACTGTAATTACATTCTGCTGGTGTTAAAGCACGAGATGCATAGGCGATGGGGCTTTCTTGGCCATCCATCTCATGACTTAATACTGCTCCAACACCAGCAGGACTGGCATCGGTTGACAAGATGATAGGCAGTGATGGATTGAATGGGGTAAGGACACGTTCACTACATAACTCGGACTTGAGATTCAAGAAAGCTGCTTCACAGGCTGCAGACCAGAAAAACCGATCACCTTTCCGCAATAACTGCCGTAATGGGTGGGACTTCGTTGAAAAATTAGGAATAAACTTTGCGTAATAAGTCACCATCCCAAGGAATCGTCTCACTTCTTAATTGTTCTTGTGCCACTCCAAAGACTGGCACACATTTCTGCCCCTGCCCGCGGCTACCCGGGCGGCCTTCTACGTGACTTGTGTTTCACTTATATTTGAATGTCCCGCCGCTGGGGATGTCCTCCCCTCTCCCCGACAAATGAACTGTCCCGCCTGGACGAATGAACTATTCCGGGCTAGCTGGTCTCCGTCTTGACCCTGTCTCTAACGCTATTGGCCCGGCCGGTTCAAAGGAACCAATGGCGCGATCCCGCGCGCAGTGACTTGCATATTGAGTAAGCCTGGCCCGGCCTGCCAACTGAAATGTCCTTCTGGTTGGAGCCGCGAGGTGGTTTCCGTGACTCTGAGGACCGACTGCAGTTGGTAGTGTCTAATTCCTAAATTCTCCGTGAGGCGCGCGCGACTCTCCTGTCGCCTCGCCAGTAGCGTTCTCTGAGAGCGTTTCTCTCCCCACAAGCTCCTGAACCATGCAGCGGACAAGAGTGCTTGCATCCGGGCTCTTGGAGTTCGGCCTTTCTTACACAGGCACATGGCCTATCTTGAGACTAAGGTAATGTCTGCTCCGATTATACATGAGGCAGTATGTATAACAATTTCTTACAAGTGACTAAATAATCCTCATGGTGTCGTCATGAGTAAGCAACATTCTACGTATTTTTCTTATAAACCTGCGAACTGTAACTTTGAACAAACTGACGGTCATATCCCGTCCCAAGTGCCCTTTGTTTTATAGAATGGCCCATAAAGTCGTTAGGCAAATTAAACTCTTATCATTTCGCGAGTGAACATACTAAATTTAAGTTTTGTATTGTGTTTGATTTACTATGTTTTTTGGAGGGTATCTTATTGAGGAAGACAATGCTCTGCATCGTCTTGGGCATGGTGTGTCGCCAACGGCTAGCCTCATGGCGGGCAGTCGGCAGCGAACAAAACTCGTGTCTTGGCAGCGGTCATGCGTAGCTTGTTTTAATGAGCCTTGCTCTAAGGCATTATGCAATTTTGGTATTTTGTTCCGTTTCTAATTTTAATGACACTGAGTTATGTTTTCCTCCTTTCGAGTTCCTTTGTGTTTCGAACCTTCTCGAAGGTCCATGATTTTAGTTCACGCTATGGTGAGGTATTTCTCCTGCCATTTTATTATTTCATTACAGCTCATAGCTGGGCAACCTTGGTCCCATGTTAATGAGGAATATGTATATATTCTAGGCCATTTATTTTTAAATACTAATCAGACATGACCGTTGGCATTTACCCTCGCCATGCGGGTTTCCAGATAGGGATAGGAGTGTTCTTGCGATGTTTTTGTTTCCACAATGTATTTCTTTTACTTAATATATATTATTATTCTTAGTTGTTTAACCATGGTTCTTTTCTTAAGTAATGTGGCATGCCATCCTGTAGCATCATCCAGACCCACGCCTTTGAAACTCGAAGCCTAAATCCACACCCCGGGTATACTACCCGCCTGGTTGACCATTCTTACGAATGGTTGCCAGAGTACGACGTTTGAGAACGTGGTTCGATTTCCGCATCTCCTAGGTCCGTACAGTAAGTGGTAGCAGAGCGTGGTTGTCGATTTTGTCTGGTTTGCTACCGCTGGTGGTAGATGGAAGCCACGTGGCAATATTATCGACTCTGCCCTGATATTTATCAGGATGAAAACACTGAAGTGTGGAATCCCTTTTTTGTAATTATAACTTCATACCATGGGCAAATAAGTAAAATTTGTGTTAAAGTTTCATGTGGAAAATTATACCGTTAGACTTGAGGTGTTGTAAAATTCAAGTGTTTGACATTTTTCTTTTTTTTCTTTCATGCTATTGTCATGGAGCGGCACGTACCAGATCCAAAGTATTTGGATCATGAAGAAATCCAATTTGAATTGGAGATCAGGAATTTGGAGGTCCCCGCGAACACGGAGATGGCTCGAGCAGTTCTGAAACCTGCCCTTGAGGACCCTGTATTGTTGCCTGTGCTGTGCGAGGCAGAATTTGCAATTGGTGAGTCACAGATTTTCCATAGAGTAGAAGTTTGTGCTAATCTCATTAATTTGTTTTTGCTCGATGATTATGGTACGTCTGCCCAATATAAAAAGTTGCGTGCTCGTCTGCAGTACTTGTTCACTCGTTGCGAAGATGTTTTATCTGTTTCGTCTCATCGTTCTGACGAGGAACTAGCCAATATTTTTGAAATTCAGCGCATGATAGCCGAATGTGCAAATAAAGTTTTCGATGAAAATTCTAGTGGTTGTAATGGTGCAGAAGCACTCCGTGCAGTCAGTGTAGACAGTGATGAAATAAGGCCTTCCTACCAGTGAAGGTGATAATCAGCCTTATGTTCCAACATGTGCTGCTAACCTGTTAAATGCAGTTCGTTTGAGTTGGGAAGGTTCCGATAATGCTGGTATGTTTCAATCTGTTGATCGCAACAATGTCTTTCCGGTTTCTACTAACAATAGTGTTACAGTAGATAGTAGTAGTGAGTTGCCAGTAGTTTCTTTTGCTGAAGTAAATCATGGATCTTATTATTCTCCTCCTTCTGCGAGAATTTTGTCGAAAGTGTATGAGGATATCACTTCTGCAGCCAGGTCCCGTGCTAGATCAGGGTTGCCAGCCAGTAGTGTCGATGCTGGTGGCAACACAAGTGTTGTTAAATTGTCTACGCAATACCTCCAGGTCACTGAGAGGCAACCAGTCGATAGTGTTTTAGCGACTGAGTTTAGCCGGTTAAATTTTAACCAAGGATTATCGTCCGACGCGAATTTGGTTGAAGTGTCAAACGCTTCATGGATGAATAATTTGGGTACTGATTCTAGTTTTCGTGTACCAGTGTCCGCTCATTCTGTTTCTGCTGTAAACAATTCTAACGGTGATGTCAATTGTAATTCTTCCGTTTTCGAAAATTTGCAACCGAGTGCTAGAGAGTTGTTCATGTCAACTGAAACGCCTCGTTCCGTGTGTAGCACAACTCCTATGTACACCACAAGTAACTCCTATGGTGGAGTAACATATTCTTATTCTAGTGCCTTTTCTCGTCCCACTTGTTCTGTTTTGACGCCCAGCACGAGGGGTGTTCAAGAAGTAAATCTCCGCAGTCGGAGCATGTATCCTACTCCGAGACGGAGTGCTCCTCAAAACGTTTCTAGTAATAACTATCCTCCTTCGTTAGGTATTAAACCTCTTAATTTCCGTTGGCCCAAAGATAAAGTTTGGTGCAACAAGAACAGATTTTCTTCTCGTGTAGAGCCTCAAGGTCGGGATTCCAATAGCCCGAGTGATGATAGTGGACCTGTTCGTGGCGAACAGAGAGGTCCGGGTTCTAGTCATTCAGTTTTTTCTAACCGTAATTTTGGGAATCTTGCCCACCCGTTATCTGATTGTGTAGCCAAGTTGAAGCACATGAATACTGATACCACTGATGGTATTATTCATTTTCTGCGTGAGTTGGTAGAAATTTATGAGTATGCTGCTGTATTTGGTGTGAGTTATACTCAGGTGTACCAACTTATGTTCCCGTTCACTTCTGGTATGATGAGAAGTATGGTTGTCGAGGCTATGTCCCGTAACACAGGTATCGAAGTGTTCTGTGAGCAAGTAATGTCAAATTTCATTCCGTATAGGAAGATGGGTACTGTAATTCAACGTCATTTGTATCGTGTACAGAAGTATGGTGAATCGTTGGATGTGTACATGCAAGATATGTTAAAGCTGGCTAAGATGTTTTCTGTTAACTTCACCGAGCAAGAGATGGTGGAACACATTTTGGATGGTGTGACGCCAGACTATCGTTCATTTTTATGCTTAGGGTCTCGCCCGAGCACTATTGCTCAATTGTGTGCTTTTGCCGTACGTGGAGAGTCCGTACGCCAGTCTGACTATGGTAGAGCTTCTGTTGATCAACCCTCACAATTTAATTCATACAAACCGCAAGGTTCTTCTAATCGTTGGAACAATGCTCGTTCCCAGGGTAGACAAGGTAATTGGGGAAATCGTAAACCTCAAGGTTCAGGAGGTCGATGGTCGAGTAATCAGCCTCAGAGTAGTCCTGTTCGTAATGAAGAAGTCAGGAGCTCTGGTAATTTTAATTCTGGAAGGAATGTCCGTTTCCAAGGTCCTTCAAATAGTAGAGGTGATGGCAGACACCCAGAAACTACTAACCGTGGTGAATATTCGAATCGTCAAGAAGCTCAAGGTCGAACGAATAGCAGTTCTGTGAAATGTAACGCTTGTGGTCATTTCGGTCATTCAGATCGCATGTGTAATGCTCCTCAGCAATGACGTCCGGATACCTGGCATCGTGATGTTATGTCGACGTCATCAGTCGTTAATGCAGATAAGCGCTGTGTTGGAGTGTGAGTTGTTGTTGTTTTTATTTTAGGGTTTTGGTATTTTTCCTGGACATTGGCTAGTGTTTCCTTGAGTCAGTGCCTGTCTCAGTTGTACCCCGGCGTCTTCTGGTGACACGGTGTTTTCTTTTGGTTACTAGCTTGCGTGTTCCTTACGTCAACGCTCGGCAGGAGGAATTGCTATCCTTATGTGTCATGTGTCGAGCTCGTTCGTCCCCTTCTGTCATGTGAACTGGAGAGTTGGTGCCTGTCGACGGAGTCGATTTGTTCTGGTGGCATCGGTTTCTACAGGTAGTTGCGGTAGAGTTGTTTTGTGTCAAGGTATCTCAAGTTGTTGAGACATTTGGAGTAGTTTAGACCATTTTATTTCAGGGTTTTTAGTGTTGGAGAGTTGGTGCCTGTCGACGGAGTCGATTTGTTCTGGTGGCATCGGATTCTACAGGTAGTTGCGGTGGAATTGTTTATGTTGAGGTATCTCAAGTTGTTGAGGTATTTGTTGTGGTAGTTTTGACGTTACAGAGGAAGTCGAGGAAGCTGAGAACGCAGAATGTGAGGTGTAGTGGGGGTTGCAGTATCCTGTGCTGTGATTTGGAAACAGTGGGTTCTTATTGTATTTTGGGTGTCGTGTAGAGTTCTTCGAGCCTTGTGCGTGGTGCGCATCGTAAAGTGGTGGCTGTACCTGTTACGTTGCGGTAGTGATGAAGGTTGCCCTGCATTTGCTCGCAGGCACCTTGGTGTCGTAGAAGATGACCCATCGGGTCGAATTGATAATTTTCTGTTTCTTGAGTCACTGTTCCTGTCATCGTGTTGGTGAGTTGTAAAGGTTGTAGAGAAGTGTGAGTTCCTGTTCTGTTCTCTGCGTTCCGTGTAGGTGTGTTTCCTGTCCTGCGTTCCGTGTACTTGAGGGCATTTGATGTATAAGTAATGTAATGTAAAAGGTAAATTGTAAATGTAAATGTTGGAAATTTGTTGACACCAGTTGTGATCTGTGTGGTGACAAGGTAACTGTTTCATGTTCTCCCCTGTATTGCGAGAGCTGAGCCATTCCTGTGGTCGTGGGTTCCCCTGGATTTCTTTCGTGCGACCCCATCTCAGTATTTTCTCACTAAGGTGAAAGATGTATAAGATTTTCCGTTCATTCAACATAACATTGTAACATTAGGATTTTGGTTGGGTACCAGTTCTGTGTAGTTACTAACTCCAGTGAAGTGGAGGTGATACTAGTTCAAGAGAACGCTGTCCAGTGTTTCCTCCCATTTTTAGTGACTTAACATTAACGTAATTCTGCTAAACCTAAAGTTTGCGTGTGCATTGTGTGTGCATCGCCCCTATGAAAGTGAATGTGATCTCGTATCACTAAGGCAAGTGAATTGCCAAGTCCTTGCTCGCACAGTGAAAAGTCCTAACATGTGCTACGGAAGTTGCTCAAGCTCTCGCCCTGGTCCCTCTCAGACCAGTGGCATTCTTCGACCCTGCTGGTGTAGAAGCCAACCCAACCATGTGTTGCGTCTCTGCGTGCTGTGTCTGCTCTTGTCCTTGGCTGTTTCAGTGGTGGCCCAGTGTGAGGGTGGCACCCCTCATTTCTGGAGTTGGTGGTGACCTGTGCCAAGGTCACTGTCATGACGTCATCCTCCATCTCATGGTGATCCTGATGCCTGCTGGTCGGTGCGGATGGTGACCTCTTCCCCGATATCGACCCTGGATGCTGAACGACTGGAGTGGTACTATGGTGATGTTCGAGTGATGATATGGTGGTCATCTACTATGGTGGTATGGTGCTGTTGGTGTTCCTTCTTGCCAAGCCCAGGGGTCTTCACGACATCATTAGTTGGGCACCTTTTCCTTCCTGCTGTTTCGACTTCCTGGTGCAGTGAGTGACGCATGAACAAACATTATTTTGCCTGCGGGCAAACCAAGCCATACTCAAGAGAACTTACAGGGGGGGAGCCTCTCCCTGTTGGCTCACCCCCACTGTGGGCTTTATGAGGGGGAGGCTGTGCCACTCCAAAGACTGGCACACATTTCTGCCCCTGCCCGCGGCTACCCGGGCGGCCTTCTACGTGACTTGTGTTTCACTTATATTTGAATGTCCCGCCGCTGGGGATGTCCTCCCCTCTCCCCGACAAATGAACTGTCCCACCTGGACGAATGAACTATTCCGGGCTAGCTGGTCTCCGTCTTGACCCTGTCTCTAACGCTATTGGCCCGGCCGGTTCAAAGGAACCAATGGCGCGATCCCGCGCGCAGTGACTTGCATATTGAGTAAGCCTGGCCCGGCCTGCCAACTGAAATGTCCTTCTGGTTGGAGCCGCGAGGTGGTTTCCGTGACTCTGAGGACCGACTGCAGTTGGTAGTGTCTAATTCCTAAATTCTCCGTGAGGCGCGCGCGACTCCCCTGTCGCCTCGCCAGTAGCGTTCTCTGAGAGCGTTTCTCTCCCCACAAGCTCCTGAACCATGCAGCGGACAAGAGTGCTTGCATCCGGGCTCTTGGAGTTCGGCCTTTCTTACACAGGCACATGGCCTATCTTGAGACTAAGGTAATGTCTGCTCCGATTATACATGAGGCAGTATGTATAACAATTTCTTACAAGTGACTAAATAATCCTCATGGTGTCGTCATGAGTAAGCAACATTCTACGTATTTTTCTTATAAACCTGCGAACTGTAACTTTGAACAAACTGACGGTCATATCCCGTCCCAAGTGCCCTTTGTTTTATAGAACGGCCCATAAAGTCGTTAGGCAAATTAAACTCTTATCATTTCGCGAGTGAACATACTAAATTTAAGTTTTGTATTGTGTTTGATTTACTATGTTTTTTTGGAGGGTATCTTATTGAGGAAGACAATGCTCTGCATCGTCTTGGGCATGGTGTGTCGCCAACGGCTAGCCTCATGGCGGGCAGTCGGCAGCGAACAAAACTCGTGTCTTGGCAGCGGTCATGCGTAGCTTGTTTTAATGAGCCTTGCTCTAAGGCATTATGCAGTTTTGGTATTTTGTTCCGTTTCTAATTTTAATGACACTGAGTTATGTTTTCCTCCTTTCGAGTTCCTTTGTGTTTCGAACCTTCTCGAAGGTCCATGATTTTAGTTCACGCTATGGTGAGGTATTTCTCCTGCCATTTTATTATTTCATTACAGCTCATAGCTGGGCAACCTTGGTCCCATGTTAATGAGGAATATGTATATATTCTAGGCCATTTATTTTTAAATACTAATCAGACATGACCGTTGGCATTTACCCTCGCCATGCGGGTTTCCAGATAGGGATAGGAGTGTTCTTGCGATGTTTTTGTTTCCACAATGTATTTCTTTTACTTAATATATATTATTATTCTTAGTTGTTTAACCATGGTTCTTTTCTTAAGTAATGTGGCATGCCATCCTGTAGCATCATCCAGACCCACGCCTTTGAAACTCGAGGCCTAAATCCACACCCCGGGTATACTACCCGCCTGGCTGACCATTCTTACGAATGGTTGCCAGAGTACGACGTTTGAGAACGTGGTTCGATTTCCGCATCTCCTAGGTCCGTACAGTTCTTAGGACGTGGCATTTGTGAAACAGCTTGAACTTTCTCTGGTGACTTGCGGATCTCATTATATGATACAATATGCCCTAGGTAGTCTACGTTTTCCTTGAAAAATGAGCATTTGTTTTTTTTTTCAAATGCAGATTATTTTTTGAAAGCCGTTCTAGACAGGCTATTAAGTTCTTGGTGCACTCCTCCTTCGTTGTACCATGTATTATGATGTCGTCAAAATAAGCTTCAGCTTTTGGAAGACCATGAAGGATCTGTGATAATATCCTATTAAATTCTGAGGGGGCAGTTTTGATGCCCAAGTCGGTGCATCCTGAAGGTTCCTTTGTGAGTGGATATAGTTTGAATCATACTACCTTCTTCATCAACCTTCAGATGTAGATATGCCTTGAATAAGTCTAACTTGCAGAAAAATTTTTGAGTTTCAAAGACTATGTAGAACATCATTAACTGGTCTTATGGGATGGTTTGCAGAAATCAACCTTGAATTTACTCCACATTTGTAGTCGACACATAACCTAACTCCCCCATCCGGATTTGGGATAACAACAAGAGGCGATCCCCAATCACTTAAAGCTGTGGGAGAAATAACTCCTTCTGATTCCAATGAAGCGAGTTCCTTTTCGACGCGTTCCCCGAAGAGCAAAAGGGACATCACGTTCACGATTGAAGACAGGTGTCACCCCCTCTCTGAGTTGCAGTTTTATTTCAATATTGGGAACGCATCCAATTTTTTCTTCAAAGATTGTAGGCTACTATACTAATGTAAAATATCCTGAAATGACTGCACTGAGTTGACAGATTCAGTGTGAAGTGATTGATTTGTGTCATTGTCAATTTCCTTCAGATCAAGGCCGAGGCCCCTGATCCAAACACGACCAAGCAATGCGTCATGGCCTTGCGGAACTACAAAACGATCTGCAACAATTTCTGTTCCTTTGTATGATACTGTGACAACAATTTTTCCTCTGGGTTTGATAACATGATCAGAATATGATCGAAAACAGACATTTGTTGGCTGCAATGACAAACCAAGACCCAAGGTTGAACATTCGTTCTCTGGGATGAGTGAATATTTTGCTCCCGTGTCGACTTCAAATCTTTGTGATTTATTGTTGAGTTTAACAGTGATAAAATATTTATCCGATTCTTGACCTACGTCAAAGAGATCTTCGATGCATTCCAGTTGTCCTATCCCGAAATTGGTTTCAGGGTGGTCATGCAAGTTGTCATCTATGTTCTCAGTTGCAATGTTGTGTGTATTTGACTGTTGAATAAGTGTAGTGATACAAACTTTTGCAACATGTCCCACTTTCCTCGTCGTCGGTAGGTAGTCAGCCCGAAGGCTGGTTGGATCCTCAAAAAGTACCTACATGACCTATATTTAAGAGAGTTTCTGTTTGTGTGACAATCTCTTGACCTGTGGTTTGAATTTTCACAATTCAGGCATAATTCATCAATACCTAGTGCTCTATAATTGACAGAACTACGGCGGCCCCTGGACTGTGAACGTGAGTGAGAGCCTGGGCTAGGCTGTTGAACAAAACGTGCCTATCACTGCTATATTGATTCATACTTCGGTCATTATATGAACCTGTGGCTTTTGTTAATTTGTTTGTGTCCTCAACGTTGTCTGACGATGCAGTGAGCTGTTTTGACAGCTGATTACTCTCATACCGCGATGCTTCCAAGGCTATAGCCTTCTTCAGGAGATCATCAAATTTCGTGCCATTAGACTGGAGAAGTTTCTCTCTGATCCAATTATCTCGCAAGCCACGTATAAATTGTGCACGAAGAAAAACATCCGCGATTGAAATTCTGGCGTCACATGTACACTGAATATAAAAGTCACAGTCTAGTAAGTGTCTTCTAAGAGTGGCAACAAATCCTGCAATATTTTGACTTTCTTTTTGATTGACGTTCAAAAAATAGTGTTGGGAAACCACGGTTGAGACTTGAGTTGACAGTATTTTCTTGAAATGTTTTACTAGGTCATTATAACCGAGAGACTTGATTGGTTTATCAGGGCCTAAAAATGCAGAGAGATTGTTATAATGAATTGCCCCTATTGATGTACACAAGAGTTGAGCTTTCTTTGTTGGATCGGTGGCATTGTTGAAGTTTGCGTAATTCTCAAAACGTTCTAAATACGACACAAATTTTTCCTTTTCAGCATCAAAATTTTCAAAAGGTGTGATGTTAATGGGTTGTGGGGTTGTGACGGACTGGTGAGCTTGATACCTTTCGAGTAACTTCTCTTGATAATCGGTAAAAATGTTCAGTAATTGTTGAAACTTATTTGCGTCGATCTTGACGGAACGTGGAAATAATTTTAAAAATCACAGTTCAAATATAATAAAATGTTTCAAGATAACCGATTTAAAACACACTGGGTAGTGATCGATGACCGAATATTGTCCTGGGCTTGAGAGAAAAAAAAACTTTGCATAACCTCAAAGTTCGAACTGCGATAAATATTATTTTGAATATGTGGCATGCAGGCACACGCAGCTGAATATACGATGAGTTGCTTAGGATCGTTTACAAGTACTCTGTATAAATTTCATGTCGATTTGCCTGATTCTTGATGTTACTCACGTGGCCGTTGACACAGACGACGTAAATACCGTACTTCATTGATATAGGCTATATCTGTACCGGTGAATCAAGTCCCAATTCCTCGTCGCCAACTATTATGTTTTAATAAAGCACATTATAGATATTATGTTTTGAATAAAGGATATTATAGCACTTTAATATGCACACACATCTCAATCTACATCTTAACACATAGAGCAAATTACACTAACATCGTCACAGAATAAAAGTTTATATACACTCCGACCAAGTTCCATAGAGGACATAAACTACATACATAACAGAGGCATTTACCACAAATGATTTATTACCTTTCATTGTATGATGCTGAGAGATCTGCAGAGTTGTAGCTGTGAATCTATTGTTCCGATCATGCACTTGACTCATTTGAACAAAGGATTTAGCCAGGTAAGGGAGTGTATTCGTTTTTAAAATTCCCAATGGTAGGCAAGAGGTCGAGTATGACCGTCTTACCCTAAGCTTTACCCAATGGTTTTATAAAATGGTGAAACATGACGTTGTTTACGAATGTTGAAGACAAAACGTAGACATGCATTCTGTACTCCCTGCAGCTTCATATTGTATTTGTCTGAAATATCGCGGCATACTAATGACCCATAACCTAGAATACGAAATATCACGCTTTGTATCAGGGTCTTTCTTACATTAAAAGGAGGATATGGTAGATTTCGACGGAACGGGTGAAGAATGCCAGTCACCTTTTTGACTCCTTGGTTGGTAAGGTTGGACCAACATAGAGTATTATCGTGTAGAGTCCCAAGTTTTTAACACATTCTTGCTTGCCACGGTGGGTGAGTGGTTAACGTGTCGGTATACTGACACCAAGCTTGCAGGTTCGCTCCTGGCCATGGTAAGTGTTTTTTTTTGAAAGGCGGCAAAAATTACGACACGTATGGCATACGAAGTTGGCATGTCAAAGAAGCCATTTGAATTCAATAGGCCATGTTCATAATGGCAAAATTAATCTCGGGAGTTTCCGCCAACACAAAGTTCCTCATTTCTCTACTAGAAAGCGCTATAGTGTTCAAGGAGCTTAGATATCTAACCTCCTTGACTTTCATAGTGCTTCAAGGAACAACGAAATTCGACATGCAAGCTACACTCTGGGTGTCAAATAACAAAGCTTGCACCCATCACCCGAGGCCGTACGATATTATTATTACAACACATCCTTGATATTTGAACACAGATCCATTTACAACTATTAGAAGAATTACACTGTTGAGATTTGATAAGAGTTTTCGGTACCCTACAAACATGGCCAATATTTTATTTTCGTTTAATAGAAGATTATGGCTTTGAGCATATTCGAAGAGCCTCTCAGTGTCGGAATTTACTTTGCTAATGCAGTCATTGAGACAGGTTTCAGGAAAATGGTAGTAAATTTGCAGATCATCAGCATACATGTGATGTTTTGTGTGGATGAGAATTGTAGGTAGGTCGTTTATATATAGAGAGAACAATAAGGGGCCCAATACAGAACCCTGTGGAACATCAGAGAGCACATTAGACCAATTTGAAACATTAGATTTGTCGAAGATTAGGTGCTGATACCACCCTTTCAAAAAGTCTTCAAACCAAAATGAGCAGATCGTGAAATGCCTAAATTTTGCAATTTACTGAGAAGGTCATGTTGAACCCTGTCAAAGGCTTTGCTGAAATCGAAAAGTACCAGGAGAGTAATATTCGCTACGTCCATAGCAAGCTTAATATCGTCTGTAACTTTTAGAAGAGCTGTTACAGTGCTATGGCCAGTTCGAAATCCGGACTGAAAAGAATTGAAGATTGAGTACGGTATGTATTTAAGTAAGTTGTGAGCTACCGGTATTGGTAGACAATTTTTTCTAATCCTTTCCCCAGAAGTGACAAAATGCTGATTGGTCGAAAATCCTCAACTTTCTAGGGAGAAGAGACATTTGGTACAGGTCGAATATCTGCCATTTTCCAGGCAGATGGAAAGATGCCTGACTGTAAGCATAAGTTGAACATGTGAGTAATGACTGGAGCAACTATCTCTTGACAGTTCATTAAAAGGGAACGAGAAATGCCACCTGGGCCTGCAGAGTTGGATTTTATGCTGTTAAATACCTTTATTACATCATCAGGGTAAATATAGGAGAAATGAAAGAGTTCATGTTGAGGCTTAGTAGCAGTCAGGTAACGAGCAATAGTGTCACATATTTTAAGGTAATTGTCCAAAGGAGAAGCTTGTTTGAAATGTTCATTTTATGATTTTGCAGAAATGAATGAAGAACTTATGGGTGTATTCTTCCTAGCAATTCCAAGGGATTTATTTGTTCTCCATAATGTGGAAGGTGTTGAGTTTGTGCTGAACTTCGAGTATGCGTATTTCACCTTGGAATTTCTAATTTCGAGTTTCGTTTTATTACGTAACACACGGTATGTTTTAAAGTCTCCTTGTTTTCGGGACTCCATGTGTTTCTTCTTTGCTCAATCACGAGTGGCTATTAACTTCTTAATAGTCGACGTTATCCAGGAGTTTTGTGGGTGTTTAGATCGAATAATTTTGATTGGGGCATGTTTTTCAAATAAGCCGAAGAAAATATTATTGAAGGTCATTACTTTATCATTAATATTGTTCTGAGAAAGTACCTGCTGCCAGGGAGCTAAAACGACATCTCGTTGGAATATTTCGATATTCAAATTGCGAAAGTCTCTAAATGTAATCCATTTCCCTTGGTGCGGAAGGGTAGATATCGAGAAAACAGCATATAACATATCGTGCCCAGAGAAACCACTGGCCGGAGTCTTGCCAAATTCCAACAGGATATCATTACAATTTGATGCTATAGTATTTAGGTTTGAGTGACAACAATAGGCAGTATCAAACTTGTTTTGAAATGGGATTTGTTTCAGATTACATGAGTCAAGAGCATCATCAATGGTAGCTGTGTCCGAGGTCCCTGAGTCGAAATGAACATTCATGTTACCTGAGACTATTACATATTTGTAATTAAAAATATAATTGATAGATAGATAGATAGATAGATAGATAGATAGATAGATTTTATCAATTCCATTTGATCAAATACATGTATAAAAAAGTCAACCCCTGGCACTATCCAGCCCATGACGGGCTAAGGCTGACCAAGCGACCGCTGCCCAGCCATTTGGCCTGCAGATATTGGGGTGACGCGTGATCAGCGCGTCGGGTCCCCTCGGCCGTTAATCTTGGTATTCGTGATCGGGGCGCTGTCTCACTGTCAGACAGCTACTCAATTGTCCTCACGAGGCTGAGTGCACCCCGTTCCAACCCTCACGTCAGTTTTAAAATCCCTGACGGAGCCGGGGATCGAACCCGGGGCCTCCGGGTGAGAGGCAGGCGCGCTACCCCTACACCACGGGGCCGGCTCAAATACATGTATACAATACATTTTTATATAGGGCACGTCAGAATTTACATCTATGAAATAAAAGCAGTAATAGGTATATAATACTAATACTATAACTATCTATAACTTATTATAATAACAGTTCTTAAAAGATACAGTCTTATTGGACAACCATTTACACCTTACTCTATTATCATAATATGAAAACTTAATTCTATAAATACAACAACTTACAGCTAGGTATTACAATTAAAATAGAAAAGTAAAATATAATTATAGATTTCATCGCTCCTATACACTAAGATATTCAACTATAGAGTAAAAACAATGGCACCGCAGATAAACTTTCAACATTCTATCAAAGGTTATTATTTTTGGGGCAAGTTTTATATACTGGGATAGTTTATTGTATAATTTAACTCCTGTGTGAAAAGTTCTTTTTTGATATAATTATGCTTGTGTGTGTGTGTGTAAAATATGAATGTTTTAATTTTGTCTTGTGTTATGCCTATGAACATAATTGTTTGTTTTAAGAAAAACATCCTTATTTATTAAATTCCTTTTAAAACACATAATACTTTCAAAGATATATAGGCAGGGCAGTGGGAGAATGTTTAAATCTTTAAACAGAGGTCTACACGATTCTCTAGTGTTTACATTTGCCAAAATTCAAATCGCCCTCTTTTGTACCCTAAACGTGCTTAGTACATCTGGCGACATACCCCGAAATATGACCCCATATCTTAAGTATGAATGGAAATAAGCAATATAAGTATTTCGTAATGTGTGCATGCTAGTGCAGGTTTTCAAAATACGTAACGCAAAGCACATCGAGTTCAGTTTAGTATTCAGATATTGTATATGTTTATTCCATTTCAAGTCATGTTGTATCCATAGACCTAAAAACGTTGTTTCTGATTTATTTTATATTTGATGACTATTTAATGTTATATTGGGCTTCGCAGGATTCCTATTCTGGATAGTATGGAAATTTAGAGATACCTTACTGTAACAGTAACGGAGTCAGCAGACTGCTGTATGACCTGTTTAGTTTCACCTTTTATTACGAGTGTTGTATCGTCCGCAAACAAAATTTCCTCTTATGAATGAACGTTCTGTGTTATATCATTGATATATAGAAGAAAGAGTAGTGGGCAAAACCGATCCCTGGGGTACTCCAAATTTAATAATTCCCTCATTGGACAATGTTTCATTAAGTAATTTGTATCCATCATCCTTGTGTCTCAAGCTTACTATTTGTTTACGCCTTGTTAAGTAAGACTCGATCCATTTATTAGCTAGACCTCTAATACCATATTGATTTAGTTTTGTAAAGAGGATTTTATGGTCAACAACATCAAATGCTTTCGATAAATCCAAGAATAGGCCAGTTACATGTTCCTTATTGTCAATTAATTTCAGTATACTATTAATACATTCATAAATTGCTGTCTGTGTAGATTTTTCCGTTCTGAATCCATGTTGTGAGTTTGATATTTTTTTTTCTATAAAACCTATCAGTCTCTTATAGGCCTACATGATTTTTTCAACAATTTTTGCAATACCAGTTGGTAAGGTAATAGGACCATAGTTATCTAATTCATCTTTTGAACCGTTTTTGTGCACTGGAATTACTTTTGATAACTTCAAAATATCCGGGTAAGTTCCTGAGAGAATTGAACTGTTTATTAAGTGTTTAAGTGGATTTATTATATTTTCTGCACATTTCTTTAAAATTGCATCAGGGATGCCCATCAATTTATTTTTTAGCTCTTTTATAACTATTCTTACCTCTTCACTTGTGACATGATTTATAAATAAAGAATCACTACATATATGTTATTATTAGAATTTAGTGTATTTACCTGTGATTTATATAATAATTTTTGTTGAATTTCCAGAAAATAGTCATTAAAAGTGTTTGCTATTTCCTGTGGATTATTTATCACTTTATTATTTCTGGGCAGTGTAATGTTCCTTTGTATCTTAGCTGATTTTCCAGTTTCTTTCTTTATCACGGACCACATAGCCCTGTTTTATTGGATGATTGGGAAATAAAATTATCATTATGCATTTTATTTGCTAGTCTTATTACCTTATTTCATATGCTAGTGTATTTTTTGTAGTATAAATTGAATTCAGGTGTTGTGTGGTATTGTTTATATAATTTGTGTAGAAATGTCTTCCTTTGACAAGAATTTGTAATCCCTGTTGTTATGCAAATGCTAGTTTTGTTATTTTGAACAGTTCTTTTTCTAAAGGGGAATGCTGTTTCAAAATAGTGTTTTAGCGTACTGTTATATGCATTAAATTTATCATTTACATTTTTTAGTTTATACATTTCTGACCATGTTTCTTTATTTAATATGTCATTGAAATATGTAACATTTGTTTCAGTGAATGACCTGCACTTTAATTTTACTCCATTATCATTAAGAGATTATTGATTTTTTCGGGTACTTCAAAACTCAGTATTTGTCCATGGTGGTCACTAAAACCCGAACAATAGACTTCTATTGAATGGTGATAGTTATCTTTATTTATAAAAATTTGATCAGGAGTGGTTTTACTAAATTTTGTTATTTTTGTTGGAGTATTTACTGTAGGTTTCAGTCCATAGGAAATTAGTAACTGTGCTAATAATTCACAATTTTTATCAAATTTTAAGAAATCCACATTTACATCCCCACAAATTATTATAACAAAATTTACTTTGCTCGTTATTGAGTAACAATTCTAATTTATCTATAAATAAATGAAACTTTCCTGACGGAGAACGGTATACGCATACAATTATTAACTTAAACTGCTGTATTTTTACGGCAGAGAATTCAAAATCCTGTTCCATAATTAGATAATCATAAGCTGTTAACTGTTCATGATCTAAATTATTTCTTAAGAAGATACAAGTACCACCATGGCTAATATTAGATCTAGAGTATTTACTAGCTTGTATAAAACCTGGGAATTGAATTAATTCGAGTTGGTCCTCTTTCCGCCAAAGTTCTGAAATACATAGTGCTGAGATGTCTTTAAGTACATTTTTAGCCTATTTTCAATTTTGAAAAAATAGGCTTATAAGATCACCTCTTGTCCGTGTGTGTGTGCGTGTGTATGTGAGGTGTGTGTGTCCCCCTAATAACTTTTGAATGGCTGGAGGGATTTCAATGAAACTCCGTAAGATCATAGCACTATTCTGGCTGACCCCGGCCGTACCCTTCAAATGTTATTGTGTCTCACCAATCCAAAATGGCGGCTGTGCGAATTATTTCACCAACATTCAGTATCTCCGAAACTATTACCAATATCATCCTGAAATTGTGTACGGTGATAAAGGGTACTACTAGAAGTTCACCTATGAGACTTTCAAAAACCTGGTAACTGCAAAGCGAACATGGCGGCCAAGCGAAGTTTAGACTTTTAAATAGACCTTTCTCACGATTTAACCATACAAACGTAGTGAAACTTGGTACAGCAAATGTTTATACACATTGCAATGCACTGGCATCTAATTTAGTTCAATTGTTTACATAACCTCAAAATGGCGGCTGTGGGAAGTATTTCACCGGCATTCTATATCTCCTAAACTATTACAGATATCACCCTGAAATTTAGAACAGTGATAAAGGGCACTGCTATAAATTTATCTATGTAACTTTTATAAATCTGTTAAGTACAAAACGAACATGGCGGCCAAGCGAATTTGAAACATTTTAATAGACTTTTCTCGTGATTTAACTCTCTGAGAGCAGTGAAATGTGGTACAGTAAATGAGTATACATATTGAAATGCACTAGCATCTAATTCAGTTCAATTGTTTACATAATATCAAGATGGTGGCTGTGCGAAATTTTACAATTAAGTTTTTATTTCTTGTGTCGTAATCATGCGATCGAAGTGAAAGTTTGAATAATGAACCTACGGAATAATATTCCTTTAATGGTACATAACTCTATGGCCTATGCATATAACAATCCAAAATTGCGTGCATCCGAAATATTTAGACGGTTCTTAATATCTACCAAACTTTTACAGCAATCAAACTGAATTTTTTAATGTTCGTAGGGGCTATGAATATAAGTTCACCTATAGGACTTTCAGTAACCTGGTGAGCACAAATCCAACATGGCGGCGACGCGAACTATACATATTTAAATGAACGTTTCTCGCGATTTAACCTTCCGAGTGCAGTGAATCATTGCACGTTAAATACTTATACAAATGTTAATCCACTGGCATCTAGTTTATTTCAATTGTTTTCGTAACCACAACATGCCAGCTTTGCGAAATTTTAAAATCTTGGTTCTACTTCTTGTGTTCTAATCATGCCATTGAACTTTTAATACCACACGTACACAATAATCTTCATGTAACAGCACATAAATAAAAATCCAACCTGTGAACCATCTGAAATATTTAGACGGTTCTCAATATCTACGAATATATCACAATCTTCAAACTGAAATATTGTATGTTGATAGAGGCAATACACACGAGTAGAACATATGAAAATAGGCTATTTAGTTCTTCACGGAACTACTTGTTAAGCATTAGATGTATGTGATCAATTTTATTATAGAGAGACTGAACATTCTGGTGGTAAATTTTAAATTTGTTACTTTTGCAAGCTTGTGTTGGTGATATATTTACATTATTATTATTATTATTATTATTATTATTATTATTATTATTATTATTATTATCATAATTGTTATTATTATTGTTGCTAGACAAATCCGAAATACCATTGTTCCACTCAGTTAAATTTGATATCGAAAGATATGAATGCCAAACCTCACGTTTGGCTTCTTTTACAAGTTTCCCTGCTTCCACTCTAAAGATATTACTGTCGAACTATTCTTACCATTTGAATTTACAATTTTGCAGATTTCATCACTAAGATTTCCTAACCTATTTAAGTGTAGGCCATCTCGAGTGTGGAGCTTCCTGTCTAATTGACTTACATCTATAATTTGGACATTTGGAAAACTCTTACAAATTTTACGAATGTTTCCATTTGTAGCCTCTATTTCTACATTTACACATGATTTGGGAATTAAATCGTATCTCTGCGGAATGTTTACAATAATGACATTTGTGTTATACATGGATGTCAAAGTACCCTTTAAATCTTTGATAACCTTTCTACTCTCGTTTCTATAGACGTCGTTTGCTCCAGCGATGATTACTGCATAGTCCTTTGAAGTGAGGGTCACACAGTCTCCTACCATCCCGTTCGTGACCACTGCAATGGGTTCTCCTGGCTTTACTGTCGAAGTGACCTCCATTTCTCCACTTCTCTCGAATACACTTGCTGCTACATCTCGCCCGTGACTATCCGCAAACACCCGCATCTTCCTGGATTTTCTCTTTATCACTTTCTTCTTTTCTTCTTGAAGAAAGTCATCATTTTCTTCGACGAGCGCTCCAAATGAATTTGAGACGGGAATTTCAGTTATATGTACTGGCCTAAGCTTATTCAATCTTACACTACCAGCAACCACTGTCGACCAAGTTTCCATGCTTTCCTCTCTGTTTCCTTTTAATTTATTCAACTCTTCCATTAACTTAGCAATATCTTCCTTTAGCAGCTTTATAATTTCATCTTTTGAGGACAGTTCGTTTCTCAGGTTATGACGTTCGCATGACGGTACCGGTAGGCCTACATTACGACAATCGGTTTCACTTTTCTCCTCACTCAATTTTACCTGAGATCTTGTGATTATTTTATTTGCATTTTTTACTTTTATTTTGCACGGCGAGCATAAATCCGTAACGGTTACACTACCTGGCGAGACACTAACACTGTTAACTGACGACATACTAGAGATCTAAGTTAGCCTAGATGTTTATACCAAATTACACTAAATTTATTTTAATTATTACTACCTAAATGAATTAATCTAATTACCTGCCAATAAAGAAGAATGTGAAATACGTATATCTTCCAACCGGGTGAAATCTAGTAAAAGCACCACTGCTCTACTTGGTTCAAACAGTGATTGAAGAAGTCACCGAATCTTTGGATACACGTTCCCACAACTTAGTTTAGGTTTATTAAATTATCAATAAGAATTTCTAAATACTATCAATATTCCATATTTCACTTGACCTAAGGAAAGTAACTTTATAGATTTTATACCTCCGTTATAATATTTTACCACTTTTATCGAATATTTACAGTAGCTGCTATTTCACTACACTTTCGCTGTGACGCCATCTTGTGCAGGCCATGGCACTGACAAATGTATCCATGAAACCGATTTTAGGTGGGCAATAAATACAAGCAAATAATACATTACCTATAGATAACTTAAGCTCAAGTAAACTAAACTTGGGTTTTCGATAATATTCAGCATGAGATGAGTAGAGTATTTTACACTGGATACTGTATTTCACATACACAGCTACTCCACCTGCTTTCTTACCTAATCTATCATTCCTGCACAGATTATATCCAGGTATACTGTGCCCAAATCCAGTTGCCTAGATTTGAGAGCACAGGACACAATGCTAAGTCCAGAATTGAAAGTTTGAATAGAGCGCGACGAACCTTCTAAGAAGTAAATGGAAGCTTTGTGCTGCCAAGAAATGGTTAAGCGACGTAGGCGAGAGCGTCATAGTCGGGGATAAATTGACATTAAATATTTCCCGATGGAGTAGAATCTTGAGACTAACATCAGATTACTGGCACGAACAAGGGAGGAAGAATGTGCTTTAATTCGAGGAAATTGATTGAGCGGAAGCTGAGATATGAGATGTTTTAGTTTCAGCATATTTCACGCATTAACCTCGAGGAGTCCGCTTGCGGGTTATATAAAGCCTGCGAGCCAGAGCTAGTACAGTCACTTCTTCACAAGAGCCCTGTCTCTAAACACTCTACGTCGCTCCGAACACTGTTATATTGTATAAATAATCTTCGTACACATGGTTGCAAAATCTGCGTTATTGCTAGCACACAGTTGCTGGGACTTAGTAATTTCGACGACAGCACATGGTTACTGGTCTTAAAAAAGTGTTTAACATTATAGTGTTCTTCGAACTTTTCTAAAGTTATCACCGAGGTGATACACTTTGTGGCATTGGTGATCATTTACTGCTACAACGGACCTATGAATAGACTTAGTCTATATTTTGCTTCCCACTGTCCACTGAAATTTAACTTGGATTATTTCATCCAAACAACCAGAATAAGTCTTGGACTTAATAACTTTCGACCAACAAAAATAAGTCAGTACTGCTTGCCTACCAGTCTTGCACATTTCAGTTCACTAGCCGACATAGGGAAACCGGCATGCATAGCATTGTCTGGAGAGTGAGAAACTCTGCCCAGGGAACAGATCTTCAGAACTCGAACATCTGTCGCATAAGATTGTAAGAGTAGTGACAGTATTGAACGCATTACAGTTGGGTCGAGTTAAAACTGGTGATTTTTCATCATGGATCTTTTCGATCTAACCCCAGTCAAGATTACTTCAGCTGTTGAAGCAGCACATTTTACGAACTATTTTCATCAAGATATTCAGGCTACAAGTATGAATACCACTATTTCTGACTAAGACCATTGCGGGTATAAAATGGAGGCCGATACAAGATTATAAATACGTGTCCTAATGGGGACAAGAAGACTGAAATAATCTGGTACAGACCAGATTACCAGCATCAAGATCTACAGGAATGTAAGCTACCATTTGCATTATTTTTATGCGTAGTTAGCTGGAATTTCTCAATTTTTCTACAGTCTTACCAACACATATTTTCTTTTCATCGATGTGTTTGCTGTTGCCAACATTTTTTTTTTTTTTTTTGCAATAGAAGCTTTGATCTGAGCAGTTTTTACACTCAGAAGTCAATGATTCGAAATTTATGGACGAGCAGAACGAGCATTTTTATTTAATTTTGATATTTTTCTAATCACGGTCATCAGCCGTCGTAACTTAAAATTTAATAATAAATGTAAGTTGAGGAATGGATATTTATCTATTATTAAGAAGTCGAGGATGATATTCCCCGAACAGTTTAACAACTTTAAATCCATTTGTTCAGGAAATAATAATAATGTTGATTTAATAATTATTATTATTTTCAATTTTCTGAGATAATAATAATATATGTGATTTCTAATGATCATTATCATGTAGTGTGATTTATACATTTGACATTTAAAACAATTTTCCTAAGATCGGATACTTGTTGATTCCGAAGGTTAGTGGTTAACGCATGCCCACAAACAAATGACATATTAATTCAGTGGAAGTATTTTACGCTTGCATTATGCATTTAAATCTTTGAGAAGACACGGGAAGTTATGATACGGGAAGCCAAAAGCATGTATAAAACAGGATTTTTGCTAGAGTTTGTATAAATATAAAATCATTATTGAGCAGCGTCTTTTGATAAAACGTGTGGCTAAAAATAGGCACGGTGTGGAGTTATTCATGTTTTAAACTGATGGTAAAATTATTATTGTAAACTCATTGGGGGAGTTTACTAACTTATACATCTTCCAGTTGTCGTAACAAGCAAAGGCGTGATTATTCTGTATAATTTGGGAGGAAATAATTGTTGTGTGTGCAAAGAGTTAAATATGCCATTATGATTGTGCAATTAAGTCGCAGGAATGAGGTTGTTGAAATGAAGCATCAACCATATTGTAGGTTGGATGTCATTGAAATTAGTGGAGGAGTTGAAGTTAGCCACACTTTCGTCGAGATATAACCAAAAGGTTATTTTGTTGAGCCATCATTGTCAATTCACAGTTTACCCACATGTTCTAGAAATATTCCTAGAAATTGCCGGCCCGAAAATTTTATTGTTAAACTTGTACCTTTCATTATGAAAAGACTTAACCGTTGTCTAGATGCTAATTATGATTATGTGATTTTTGACGCATTTAAATCGAATGGGCCGATGCTGTAAATCATTTAAAACTGTTACTTCTTAACAACGACTACAAACTGAGAGGATTTTTGTGATCCTATAAAAATATAAATATTTTGCAAATAAATTTAATGTTTAAAACATTTGACATTTTGTCAAATAATTGTAATTTTGATAATAACAAATGCCATTGTTTTATGATAAATTTTCTAAATAATATTTCCAAGTGATAATTAATTGATTGAATGGTTGAATCCATATTGAATTGAATTTATATTTTGTGGATAATAATATTTTGACCATTATATTGATAATTGAGTCAAGAGCTCTGAATAGATTTTGGATCGAGGACAGATGATTCAATAAATATTTTCTGTTTATCGAAGTTCTTCGAATCCAAATGCTCGAGTGTCCATGTAAATGATAGTGTGTTGTATTCCTTGTTAATAACTTTGTATTTGAACAAATCTTGAGATAATTGAATCCTGAAGTGTTAGGTAATTTGCTACTATAATTTTGAAAAACTGAAACAGTGATATATTTTTCATCGAATATTTTTTTTTTATTTCAATATGTGAATACTCAAATAAGATAGGAATCAGGAAGGACAATTAAATTTGCACTGACAAAACCCTACTACTGTAAATAATTATTTTGAGCGAAGTCAACAGGACTATTAATTTGACCTTCGTCTCAATTGCCAAGTGTTCATGTGTTGGTAGAATTGTAAATCATGTATATAACGTATGATTCGTCATGCATCTTCTATGCTATTTTTGGCATGCCTTCAGTAATTTTTAACGTTTTAAATAAAATGAGAAAATTTTACAGGTTGTGCTATTTTCAGAAAATCTCCTTCTATCCTTAGTGTTGCATCGAGTCTAAAATCAGTAAAGCAATTTTTTTGTTGAGTTATTGTAGTCACTTTAAGCCATCTGGCGCCCCGGGATATTTTGATTCTCGTGCTGACTGATTTTTGGTGAAATGCATATGTGGTCGTCCGGACTTCGGTCTAAATGGGCACAATACTAACCTAAGAATCTGGTACCCAGGGCTTGAGAAATGATTCACTCATACTTAATATATCAATACTTGAATTTGTAAAACAATAATAAAATTCATCAAAATGAGTTGTATACAGGGCTGGCATGCGAAACAAAATGTATTATCAATTTAATTTAGCGTCACGAAATTAAATTGTTCAATGGTATAACATTTCGCTCCTTGCGCGAAATAAAATTCCTTACAGACTTTTAATTTCGCTCCTGGCGCGAAATTAAATTCATTACTGACTTTTAATTTTGCTCTTGGCGCGAAATTAAATTCGTTGCAGACTTTTAATTTCACTCCTGGCGCGGAATAAAATTCATTACAGACTTTTAATTTCGCTCCTGGCGCGAAATAAAATTCGTTACAGACTTTTAATTTCGCTCCTGGCGTAAAATAAAACTCGTTGCAGACATTTTTAATTTCGCTCCTGGCGCGAAATAAAATTCGTTAACGACTATCATTTCGTTCCCGGCTTTTAGTCCCTCCCCGACCTGAAATTTAAATGCATGGAGCATTTCATTTCGTGTCTGAAATGAAATTTGCTCTTTTCTTCCCCTAAAGCCTTATTTCTCCTGCCGCGTCCTACACATAGCCACCATCTACATTCGTCCCTACCCACCCCATCCCCAAAGACTTCATTATCAAAGTGGCTGAAGTCTTCCTCCATTTCATTCTAATGGGCCACCTCAACCTTCATACCCGTTTGGTCGTTTGGTCGCCACGTGGAACAACTCTTGTAGTGCATACGTGTCTGTAGTGAAGTGGGATATGTGCAATCGAGTCAACCTCATTTGGTATCGAAACGATACATGTCCGGGCATGGGTTCCTAATCAAAATGTGATATACTTAGTCCCCTCTACAACCCCCAGAAGTTTGTAATATGAATTATGAATTGCCCTGTATAATGGGACGGCACCCCAGACGACGCAGCCAAATGGGAGTTGTTCACTTACCTTCAATGTCTGTCCGCACGGCACATTAGTTTTCATGTCCGCTATGGAAAAGGTGGAGGTACGTGTTGCCTCATTGTACACAAAGTACTGCGTTATGAACGTCAGTGAAGGCTGGCCTCGAATTGAAGTTCAATCAACGACGATGGTGATGTTGATGCAGTGGCGGTTTCTGGGTATTCGCCCTGGAGCCAGTGCACACCCAATCTTGAAAAATTGCCGTTCACATTTGAATTTTACGAATATAAAAATTAATATAAGATTTTATGGTAGTATAAAGCGTCAACAAATGTCCAGGATACCGCTTTTCTACATTTAAATGTACCGCGTTCGTTGCGCCTCACTGTACGTTGCTTGTGTGCTGGCTCGGGTATCATCAAATATCGCCGTTCGCCACCTGCAGCTTTGTAGCCAGCGTTAGGCTTGACGGCAGGAGAGGGAACGGCAAGAGGGGAGAGGGGATGTGTGTTTACTATAACCATGACGAATAGAATACATAGTGTTATCACTGACCGAGTTCAAGCGCGCCCCTCTGTTGGCTAGCGCTAGCGGCGCAGACCTCGAACGCTATACAGTCACCCGCAGTCAGCTGTTCAAAAGTGGGATACGCACTGGGCTGCGTAAACCTCTTTACGAAGGCTGCGATTACTCTTGATTACATCAAATTGTTTGTTTAGACTTATGAATAATACTGTTAAAACCTTCCGTTAGTCGCGCTTTGGTCTGACAGCTCCATGGTTCGTTTTCGATTTAATATCAAGCCAAACAGTTCAAGTTATGATCTTATCGTCTTACACCATACCTTAGTAAGCATTTTCCTGGAGTTGTAAAATGACGAGCCTAAAAATAACTCTACATGTGTAATATTTCGTCAGCGTGGGATTGATAGTACCAGCGCGCCCAATCATGTAACATTGTGTCAGTGAGTTGCAGGCGTGCTGTTATACCGATTATTTGGCTTGGTACGTTGCCTTAGTGAATATCAGTTGGCCATTATTATTATTATATGTCCCGTCTCATTCTTGGCTATCACCGCGGAGGCCCGGGTTCGATTCGCAGCTCTGCAAGAAATATAATTCTGGTTTGAGGGCTGGAACGGTGTTCACTCAGCCTCAGGCAAAACTGATAAGAGGCGCGTTCGATCCCTACCTCAGCTATCCTGGAAGTGGTTTTCTGTGGTTTCCACTTCTACTCCTGGCAAATACCGGGATGGTACCTAACTGAAGGCCACGGCCGCTTAATACCCAAATCCTACCTCAATTCCAAATACACACACTACTACATACTTCAATACAGGTTATCAGACAAATTCTACACACACCTGGTGTATTCTTGGGAATACACGGTAAGATAGAGTAAACTTTCACTGCTCTTTTCTATAGTTCATTCCTTCCTTTTTCTCAAACACCAACAGTGATCTTCCAATTTCTCCTTGCTGTTTATGGTTCTCATGTTACTTGTGAGTCTGTTCTAGATATATATCTTCCATGACCCACCTAGCGTCATCTAGCAGTGAATCTCTGAAGTTCCTCAATTCTTCCCTGTTCAAGAGGACTTCCTTATCAATCTGGCCACCAGATCTCGTCGCCATCGCCAGCTATCATCTCCGTGATCAAGAGAACTTCGTCTACTTTTTCACCCACCAGGCTGCTCTAGTGTCGCCTACTATCAACTCTTTGAAGACCATTTCATCAAGAAAAAAATATTTTTTGTTAAGTTGTCTATTCTGATATGTATTCCTTTTGTTTCCTACCTCCACTCTTTTCCCTTCCCTTGTCCCTCTGTGCTTCGCTGAGCGTGTCTCACTTGTACGCCGGCAGTCGACTCAGTCAGTTGAAGCTCAACTAGAGCTCGCCTCCTCAACTCAAGAGGCATTTTTTTTAATTCCACGCCATGTTGGAACTTTAATCTCAACCGTCAAAGGGAACTTCACCTTCGCCATGAAGCCAAGCTAAGTACTAATTCTACGTTCTTCAACTACTTTTAATGCATTTTAAATAGCTACATGCTTTTAATGATCATTTTATAGGCAGTGTGAGATTACTATATTTGGGGCAATAATCATCCTTCGCGGGATTTTCCATGTTGGGCTTTGGTATGTCTAAGCCGATCTTAATAGGAAGCAGCATTTCTTATGCTTATTAAATGAGAGATCTTCTCACAACGTGGGATACCATTCAATTACCCACTGTCTATAAAATACTTAGCTCGTTCCACCGCTGGAATAACTTTTGCCCTATTCTTCAGTCAGGATTGCTCTGGAACCTTCCAGAATCTGCAGTTATACCGTCATGTATTCTCCACTCGCATGTGGGAATACCTTTTCTAACTAAGGAATCTTCCTTATGAATTACTGATCAATAGCTAATTTTTCTTCCTCCGTTGGGATCTTCTCTGGCGCATTTAACTGTAATCTACAACTTTCTCAAGCAATAGACTCTCGCCTATCTAGTGTGACTAGTTATTTTCCATCATTGCAATAACTTTCTTTGCCATAAACTTTTTGTGCTACTACAGTGAACTTTTCATCTATTTCAACAGACTATAGTGAAAACAGTGTTTGTTCAATATTTCATCCGCGTCGCGTTCGTCCGATTATTATAAATACGGCCATGAACACTTATCCTCAATCCCATTTGATCTTTCCCAAACCTCTTACTAGCAAACTATAATAATAAAATTGTTATTTAGGTCTTTTTCAATGAGGTGTCACTCTCCATAAGTGCCCTCCCTCTCTTGATTTATTTAAAACGAATTAATGTCTGCATAACGACGTGTCTGGTACACGTCTCAAATTATCTTGTTTCTCCCTTCTAATTAGAGAATACAATTCTTTTAACTCATAAGTGAGTTATTTCTAGGTTTCACGAAAGGGAAACTTGCCCCATTTGCCTCGTGATTCCTACTTAAACATAGGAGGTCTAGAAACTTCCTTTCGATTTTTCTCTTCAGGTTTCACAATAAGTGACCTGCCCTATTTGCATAATCCAACCAAGTAATTCAGCATTAATATAAGAAGTTATAGAAACTTCTATTTTATTCTTCCTGTTTTTTGTTCTTGTTATTTCCGAAGTTGTTACTCTTTCTAGGATATTTACTTAGAAATTCCTTAAAGTACACACCTTGTACTTGATTTATTGTCTAACTTTAATCACTTTAATTATCTTTAATTTTTTCATTTTACCTTCGCCATTTCAAAATCTTGCGAAGATTTTAAAACATATAAATGTTTGAAACCAAAAGAATTGTTAATTGCCTGGCGCAAGCTTTAAATGTTTTCGGAGGACTGCGACCCCAAATTGTTAACAAAATTGAAATTATATATTTGTTGAATTCATTACACTCTTTTGCATTGTTAAATAAATTCAAGAGTTCTTTTTCGCTTTATCATTTCTCTAGCATAGTGGTTAGGCAAGATCCTGTCTTCCTTGACTCTTCCCACTTAATGCAAATAAATCTATTGATAGGACTTTCACCACTTGTTGCATTTGAGCAAGAACTCTTAGTTGACAACTTGGTAAAGTCTCTCTTAGCTTTAATAGCTAATTCTAACTGGCCAGTAAGGCAAGCAAGCATAGCTCGCTACGCCAGCTTCCTGCTTGTGGAGATTCTCTCCAACACTTATGGTTGGTTTTTCAAAATATAAGTGTTTCTCCTTGCCTAAACTTTTAGTCGGCTCCTTGCTGGGTAAAAGCTTAGCCATTTCCAAATGCAACTATTGGTTTACTTACCAAAATTATTCCCAAAGGTATAATTGCTTTATCACTATCCTTTTTGGAAGCATTTGGTCGCTCTTTAGGAATTCTACAATTTCGAAAACTAAAATATCTAAACCGATTCAAATTATTGGCGTTCTTCAAATTATTTGTTTAAAAACAAACCCCTTTGAACAGATACACCATAAATCTGTTACTCTTTGTCTTGCCAGACCATCACCCTTCCCCATAGTAGGCATATGTATGCTTGAGAGGGAATACTCTAAAGCCACTCTCTTGCAAACCGCCCAAGTTCTAGCTGCGTTTCCCGTTAGCATTGCCCAGGTCCCTACCCACTTTAGGAATCGGAGAGCGGATTTGCAGTGGCAACCGCCTTTGAGTACATTTAAAGTTAAACTTATAACTTTTGTAGGACTCTCCTCCTATTTCTCCATCCTTTTTCTCCAGTCCGAAACCCATCTCCTTCTCTTTATCATCTTCCCTTGGGGGTTAGGTTATTCCCAAGCTAATAATCTACCCAACACCCAAGCACACGGGGCCCCGTGACCATAATGTCGCAAAGTCCCTAAAGAATCAACAACTATTATTATTTTAGGCTTATTATTATTAAGATGGATTATATATTTTTTCGTTTTAGGTAAGGATGGCACGAAGTAGAACAAGTAACCATGGAAGGCTGCCTTCATTCCGTATCCTACCGGGTGCTTCCGCGATTTTACCTCAGTGGATAGATATTTCGGTAAATTTTGAAAAAAAAAATGGAGGTACTTATCCTGTTCAATTTCCACTTCACGCGAGGAAGTTCAACGTTCTCACAGTTCACTACGAAACAGTCCTTAAATCTTCCGAAAAACGCACGTCACATATTCTACTTTTGATCGACAATTGCTTATCTTTCCGCGGAATAACTCACGCCCATTTCGCAACAGATTTGTATCTTTTGGCGGTTTGAAAAACAGTCTATCATCTGATTTTCTTCCGTAACCCGATTTACATCCAGGAACGAAACAATACAACATTTTCCCGAAAAGTAGAAAATTTAGTTGTTTGCACACACAAAACACTGCACAGACGTTCATAAAATATTACCAAGATACAAATTCCCTCGCATAATATGACTTCTCGCACACAGGATATTACAGTACTAACCTCGTGGGCTACTTGTCACACCTGCTTATGGTTCGGCGCTACTTCCGCGCCACACACTGGCTGGACTATGAACTACAATGCTTAAGTAGCGGAGTGATGACACTGGTTATTTCTATTCGTCATGCTATAACAGAATCGGAGCCAAATCCTTGCCTGGCGAATTGTACTGCGCATGCTCCGTTTATTTTCCATCTCTTGTCGCATCTGATTGACAGACGAAGAAGCGATGACCGCTAGCGTGCAGGAGTTACCGCACTATCTGTTGGTGAATTGTTGTACCAAGTAGAGTTTCATGCGCAGTTTGAAATGGTTTGAAAGGTTGTGTCTTTACGCAACTTGTATAATAGCGCCACTGCCATTTGATTTTCAAGGTGCATTTAAAAACCACAATCATACAGCCAACTGTATGATATTATATAGTCTATAGTTGTAACAGTTTCATTACATTTCTTTATAATTTACAGATTTTTAAGGTCCAGTAATTTGGAGGATTAACGCAGCCTATTATCTTATTGATCTTGGACGTGGCAAGTATTTATCACAAGTGTGTTTCTAAAGTGTGGAATATTTGAGTGCGTGTGCATTATTACGTATTTGATAGCTTATTCTCCCAGCTTGGCTTCACCCACTGACATAGCTAGGATCATTCCTCTACCGTCGGAAGGATGGTGTCTGGGAGGCAAACACACTTTTTCAGCAAATGCAACTGGGGATGGTGACAGGTGACCGCAAACTTGGGTCTAATTCAGGGTCAAAGAAGAGATTTTGGCCGTTGGCCTGAAAGGAACCGTCCCGGTATTTGCTTAGTGATAAAAATGGAAAACCACGAAAATCATTTTCAGGACGGCCGAGGTGGGATTCGGGATTATTATGGCTACTGTTCAGGATTTAAAAACTATTACATCGTCTCAACTTACTTACTCTGCAAGAACAGGTGGCTATATAATAAGAAATGGGAAGACCTATTCCAAACCTGAATTTAATTCAAACATCCCTGTGCAAAGCGAAGGTTAGGAATCGCTTATTCAATGATGAAGTTATAGCAAGTTAGTATGAGTGGGCTTGTGGCTGTGAACTAACCAACTGGATGTATTGTTTTCCGTGCTTAAAGTCGTGCTATGTGCACAAAAAAAAATCCCTCTCTGCACGCTGGAAGCGGAGGTAGATTTCACCGGGCAAAGAAAAATGCTTCGAAATCACTATATTTGCCAATTGTTGTACAGTATACCTACGAAAGTTACACATGTTTAGCATACAGCATCGTCTTATAATACCTGAAACATTTTGCTCATCCCTTGGTGCAAGGGTGGGTCATATCAAATATTCTTTCAGGCAAAAAATGTTGTTACATTTTAGAGGGGTATTGGCCATTTTAAACTGTTTTGATATTGTGCCTATTAAGGGAGGTATGATTTCTTTTCTCTAAAAACTCCATTTTCCCCACCCCTTTGGTCAAACTCACGAAGATAAGCAGTTGGCCCTTATTCCAAAAATAGTACGAACTTTGAATGGATTCAGTTTTAACATACTATGAAAGTTATAGCAATATTTCACTTTCCCCCCCATTTCCTACCCCTTGGTCCGATTTTGCCCGTTAGCGAACTCGACCGAGATTTTGAATTGTTATATTTTATGTAGGCCTATACATATACATTATATATTAAATTTTGAACTGACGGTGGTTTTGGGATCTGTGGGATGTGAAACGCGAAGATATGTCAATTTTTTCCGGATGTCGAAATGGTACCCTTTGCAATAGGTAGCTTTCTAATGAAATCTAACTAAAATCGACAAATGTGAACAATCAAAAGCCTACATGAATGCAGAATTGGAATTACAAGTACTAGGAAAGTAACAAATCAGACAACAGCTTCATTGTGAATTCAGGCGGGAACATAGAACAGCAAAATATCGAGGTGTCGAAAAACCAACTCCAAGTGCCACTAGATGCATATCTAAGCATACAAAATAGAGTAACATTGTGAGTAGACAGTTATTTTGTATGCTTAGATATGCATCAAATTTAGATGTTTTTTTAAGAGTGCACACCCACAATTTTTCTTCACCAGCCGCTACTGTGTTGATGCCACCGCATTGACTTTCTCCTACACTGGAGTGATCACCATTGAATGAATCACGTTGCTGTTGCGGCCCAGCATTTTGCGCAGGAGGTCTACGCTAATACTGTTGCCAACGTCAGGACTTTGAACATCGTACCGAACATAATTTAATTGTCGAAACGAATATAGGCCTATTTTAATTTCAACAACGAAATGAAATGTTTCATGCATTTTAAATTCACGCTGGTGATCAAAACTAAATACCGTTTGGGAATATTTAATTCGCCTCGGGAACGAAATTAAATGTCTGTAACGATTTTTATTTCGCACCGGGAGAGAAATTAAAAGTCTGTAACTAAATAAATTTCGCGCCGGGAGAGAAATTAAAAGTCAGGAACGAAATTAATTTCGCGCCGGGAGCGAAATTAAAAGTCTGGAACTAAACTAATTTCGCGCCGGGAGCGAAATTAAAAGTCTGGAACTAAATTAATTTCGCGCCGGGAGCGAAATTAAAAGTCAGGAACGAAATTAATTTCGCGCCGGGAGCGAAATTAAAAGTCTGGAACGAAATTAATTTCGCGCCGGGAGCAAAATTAAAAGTCTGTAACGAAATTAATTTCGCTTCGAATTAAGTTTCGCTTTGATTTAATTACGCGCCGACAATCATTATAATTTCACTCCCGAATATCGCGCTCACGGTGAAATTAAATTATTTTAGCCCCCACAGTCATGCATTTAATTTCACATGCCAGTCCTGGTTGTATCTACTAAGGATTTTACATTTAGTTGCACAACTTTCAATTCAGTGGGGTACCGTAGATTTTATGTAAATTTCGAGCTTAGGTTTGGATATTTTCAGAAGAATAGTCTGCAGAAGGCTTAATATTTAAGGTTGGTAGGCCTACTAACTACAGACACAGAGTTTCCAGAAATATTAAATATTAGGAGATGGTCATAAGTGAGAATGTTGCATAATTATTTAAGTATAAATATGAAGTAAATTAAAATTGAAAGGAGGAAAATGAGTGAAGAATATGAGTGTGGTAGTTTATCTACATTGTACCTGGAACTTAACAGGGAGTGAGCTTTTCAAGTTCGGCTGAGTTTCTCGCACGGTGTTTGATGTCACCTCGTAGTACAATTAACTTACCATCAGACGTACACACTTGCTTCTTCGTGAAGATGGAGACCGCTTGTTTCAGTAGATGGTGTCTGGTGGAGGTGAAATCCTCACGAATTGTCACCTTAGTTCCACGCAAAACCCTCTTTGCGCGAAAAATCATCGAACTTTTCCCATATGAAACAAACTCGCACAGGACAGCTCTAGGCTTGTCACCCCCTGAATATCCTATTACCTTACCAACTGGTATTGCAAAAACTGTGGAAGAAATCATGTATAAGAGACCGATAAGTTTTATAGAACAAAATAAAATATTATCAAACTCACAACATGGATTCAGAACGGAAAAATCTACACAGCAGCAATTTACGAATGTAGTAACAAGTCCAACCCCTCCTCCACATGGTGGGAGATGGGCAACGGCATGAAGTAGGGGATTGCCTGTAGGGGTGAAGTACAGTGGGGACTTTGTGTGCCCCGGGACCGCTGCGGTAGCTGTGAAGGCTCTATGGGAACCCTGAAAAGTGACGGCTGACGGGGCTCTGGTGAAGCTACGATAGGCCTAGCAAGCCAGTAGTGGATATCATATTTGCTTTCAAAACAGGAACAGGCCTCGAAAAGGACGGATGCAAACGACGACGACCCGGATATGCTAATGGACTACGAGTTGGGACATTAAACATACAGACAGGAAAGGTGTAGGAGATTGTAGATGTGATGGAGAGAAGAAAACTGGATATACTGGGCTTGGCAGAAACAAGATGAAAAGGAGAAGGTCGCAGAGAACTGAGGAAAGGGTACCGGTTGTACTGGAGTGGGAACAGTGAAGGAAGGAGCAGCGGAGTAGGAGTAGTTGTGAGAGATGGAATGAAGGAAAAGGTAAAGGGAATAAGTGACAGGATCATGAAGATCAGAGTAACTGTAAAGGGAAGAAGCCTGGAGATAGCCCAGGTATATGAAGAAGGGAGAAAGTTGCTGGATTTTTGCAAGAGAAACGGTTTAGTGGTAGGCAACTCCTGGTTCCGGAAGAATGAAAGCACAAGGTAACGTGGTACAGCAGTGATTTAACAAAGAAATCTTTGGAGGATTACATGCTGTACGACTGGGAAATGAAGAGAAGTGTCAGAGATATAAAGGTAATACCATCAGAGGCCTTAGATAGCGACCACAGAATACTTGTAATGAACCTGGGAGTTGTTAAGGATAGCAAGAGGACAGAGTACCAGGAAAGGAGAATCAAAGTATGGAAACTCAAGGAAATGGAAGTCAAGGAAGAATTCCAGAAGATAATAAGGGAAAGGATGCCAACAGACAATCCTAAAACAGGGGAAGAGGAATGGAAGCAATTCAAGAACACAATGGTGGAAGCTGCAGTGGCAGTATGTGGAAGAACAAGCAACAGAAAGCGGTGTAAAGAGACACCATGGTGGAATGAGAGAGTAAAAGAAGCTGTGGGAAGGAAGAACAAGGCTTTCAGAGTGTGGTTCCAGGAAAGAACTGATCTGGCAAGGGAAGATTATAAGATAAAGAAGAAAGAAGCAAACAAGATTGTCGCAGAGGAGAGGAAGAAGTGGATGGTAAAGTGGACAGAGATGATGGAGGAAGACATCAGAGGGATGGTCAAAAGTAAGAGAAGAGGTCAGCGAGAGGATGTGGTAATGATGGACAAAGACGGAAATGAGGTACACAACAAAGAAACACTCAAGACATTGTGGAAAGAGTACTTTGAGTATTTGCTGAATCCAAGTGGTCATAGGGAGGAAGAAAATGTATTGGAAGATGGAGAAGACAACACAGGAATGGAAAAGGACCTGAATTGGAGAGAACTGGAGATGGCTATAGACAAGATGAAAGAAGGAAGGGCACCGGGTGTGGATGAAGTGAGTGTTGAAATGGTGAAGGCAGCAGGGGAGGTTGGGAAACAGTGGCTGTACCGTGTGTTGAGGGTGATATGGAAGGAGAAAAAGACCCCAGAAAATTTGAAGAAAGGATTATTTGTCCCAATATTTAAGAAAGGAAGCATAAAGGAGTGCAGAAATTACAGGGGAGTCACACTCATACCTCACTGTGCCAAGATATATGGAAAGATATTAGAAAGTAGAATACGAGACAAAGTGGAGAGAAAATTGAGAGAGGAGCAGTATGGTTTCAGACCTGGGAGATCAACAGTGGATCTCATATTTTCAGTGAGACAGCTCCAGGAACACCACTACGAATTTGGAGAGGATCTGTTGATGGCCTTCCTGGACATCGAAAAGGCCTATGATAGTGTGTGTAGGGAGAAGGTTTGGAAAGCAATGGAAAACATGGGAGTGGAAAAAGGGACTGTAGGCAGAGTGAAGGAGATGTATTGTGGAAGTGTGAGTTGTGTGAAAGTTGGAGGGGATAGAACAGACTGTTTCAGACAAATGAGTGGCCTGAAACAGGGTAGTGCGCTGTCTCCCCTTCTCTTTATTGTGGTTATGGACGAGGTAATGGCACGGATAGCAGGAAAGATAGGAGAAGATAAGATGAAAGCAATGGTGTTTGCAGATGATCTCATGGTCTGGGGAAACAGGGAGGAAAAAATTCAGGAGCAACTGAAGGCTTGGGAAGAAACAGTGGGAGAGTACGGATGGAAGTTCAACATCCGTAAATGTGAGATCCTGTTAACGACCAGAAAAAAGGACAGACCAATGAGTGGGATAACACTTGGAGGTGGACAGCTGAAGAAGGTGAAAACTCTCAAGTACTTGGGAAGTATAGTGGAGGAAAAAGGGAGAAATGACAAAGAGATTACGGAACGTGGCAGACAGGCATAAGCATTTCTGAGAAGCATTAGGAGCTTAGTGTGGAATGAAGATGTCCCACAAAAAAGCAAGGAAGTGTTATACAGAAGCTACTATATCCCGATACTGACCTATGCTTCAGAAACGTGGACAATGAAGAAAAGAGACATAAGCAGAATACAGGCAGGTGAAATGAAGTTCCTGCGAAGTAGGATCGGAGTAACAAGAAGAGACAGGGTGAGGAATGAAAAGGTCAGGGAAATGGTGAAAGAGGAGCCCTTGCAAGGTAGGATTGAGATATCAAGACTGAGGTGGTATGGACACTTAAAGAGAATGGATGAGAAGAAGATTCCGAAGAGGATACATGAGATGCAGATGCAGAAGAAACGACCAAGGGGAAGACCAAGAGATAGATCGCTGAAAGGAGTGGAGGAATGTGTCAAGAAGAGAGGCGAGGACTGGACCAGAGTGACAGCGGAGAGGTGGTTGGAAGAAAAGTACTAAGTGGCGAGGCTTATGTTCCAAACAGACACAGCCTGGGGCTGGAAACTGTACATGATGATGATGAGTAATAGTATACTGAAATTAATTGACAATAAGGAACATGTAACTGGCCTAATCTTGAATTTATCGAAAGCATTTGATGTTGTTGACCATAAAATCCTCCTTACAAAACTAAATCAATATTGTATTAGAGGTCTAGCTAATAAATGGATAGAGTCTTACTTAACAAGGCGTAAACAAATAGTAAACTTGAGTACAAGGATGATGGAACCAAATTACTTAATGAAACATTGTCCAATGAGGGAATTATTAAATTTGGACTACCCCAGGGATCGGTTTTGGGCCCGCTACTCTTTCCTCTATATAGGCTATCAATGATATAACACAGAACGTTCATTCACAAGAGGAAATTTTGTTTGCGGACGATACTACACTCGTAATAAAAGGTGAAACTAAACAGGTCATACAGCAGTCTGCTGACTCCGTCACAGGAGAGTTAACCAAATGGTCAAAAGATAATCGCCTCATAATAAACTATAAAAGAACAGTATGTCTAAATTTCCACACTATACAGAATAGGAATCCTGCGAAGCCCAATATAACATTAAATGGCCATCAAATAGAAAATAAATCAGAAATAATTTTTTAGGACTATGGATATAGCAAGACTTGAAATGGAATAAACATATACAATATCTGAATACTAAACTGAACTCGATGTGCTTTGCGTTACGTATTTTGAAAACCTGCACTAGCATGCACACTTTAAGAAGTACTTATTTCGCTTATTTCCATTCATACTTAAGATATGGGATCATATTTTGAGGTATGTCGCCAGATGTACTTAGCACGTTTAGGAAACAAAAGAGGGCGATTAGAATTATGGCAAATGTAAACACTAGAGAATCATGTAGACCTCTGTTTAAAGATTTAAACATTCTCCCACTAAAAAAAAAAAAAAAAAAATCTTCGGCTTTTCCCAATTAATTGGGGTTGCCGGAGCCAACCAGGCTCATTTTGGTTTTGGCCGGAGATTTAAGGCCGGATGCCCTTCCTGACGCCACGTGATTTTCCAGGTGAAAATTACACCCCGCTGTCACCGGGATTCGAACCCCGGCCGTCCGGGTGAAAGGCGAGAAGCTAAGCCACTGCGCCATCACGCTCCCCAACATTCTCCCACTGCCCTGCATATAATATCTTTGAAAGTATTATGTTTTTTTTTTTAAGAATTTAATGAAAAAAGACGTTTTTCTTAAAACAAACAATGATGTTCATAGGCCTAACACAAGACAAAATCAAAACATTCATATTTCACACACACATATTGGGGAACAAGTTAGATCTGAACCTTCCGATGCGCATGTGCGTCCAGTTGCATTACGTCATTCCCCTGCCTGGATTCTTTGTCAACCAGTGAGCACATACTTCATCACGCGCTGGTTAGATGTTGCCAAGTAGTCATTATTCCCAACACCTTGGCACGGTACAGATGCTGTCAAGACAAGCGAAGCACGACTGAGCAGCTCTGTTCTATGACAAGCACGGCAACAAGCTTGCTGTCAGGAGTGTGTGAAGTGGGCGGGCTCTCAGTTCATTACCACCAATACCAATGCTATGTCACTGAGAATGCTCCTATTCGATACTTTAGGCTTGCATAATATAACCACGACGAGCAGCGAGCAGCCCCAAACAGTTGTTGCACTAAAGAGGGGAAATCGCATTTGCGCCTAGTGATCCCACTACTTCCCCTCCTAGACGAGACTCCGCCATGACAGGCCAGGTCTAACTTGCCACGCTATACAAGCATATATCAAAAAGGAACTTTTCACACTGGAGTTAAATTATACAATAAACTACCCCAGTATATAAAACTGGCCCCAAAAAATTAAAACCTTTGATAGAATGTTGAAAGCTTATCTGCAGTGCCATTGTTCTTACTCTGTAGTTGAATATCTTAGCGTATAGGAGCGATGAAATCTATAATTATATTTTACTACTCTATTTTCATTATAATACCTAGCTGTAAGTTGTTGTATTTATAGAATTCAGTTTTTATATTATGATAATAGAGTAAGGTGTAAATAGTTGTGCAATAAGATTGTATCTATTAAGATCTGTTATTACAATAAGTTATAAATAGTTATGATATTAGTAATAGGCCTATATACCTGTTAGTTCTTTTTTTATACAGTTGTAATTTCTGACGTGTCCTATATCAAAAATGTATTGTATACATGTATTTGATCAAATGGAATTAATAAAAATATATATCTATCTATCCAACCCTATGTGAGCGATCATTGTCCTCCACGGTCGAAGTAACGTTTAGCTTCGCAGCTACATTGAGCCCTAATTGGTCTGTACTTTCACATCTCTCTTCAGGCACACCAAAGATTCTTAAGTTGTTCCTCCTTAAATATTGCTCTGTTTCCTCAATTTTATTGTTAAGTGAGGCTTTGAGTTCAAGAATTTCACTTTCACAAGCTTTGAGTTCATGTTTTAATTCTGCAATCAGCTCATTGCTGAGAGCCAGTGATTCCCTTAGTTCCTCGCACACCTTTTGTGCGAAAACTGTCACAAGGGGCTGAAATAAGTTCTTAACGATGCCTTGAGCCAAGTTCCCAATGTTATCATCTCATAAGATGTCATTACGTGCTTTGTGCGAGGGGCTGCGTATAGTACCATTGGTCGCTAAGGGAGAGCGCTGGCGGCTATTTCCCTGTTGAAGGAATGTAACTTCACCGGGAACAGCTGACGATCTTGATGTGTGCTTCGCAGGAACCTTTCCTTTACACTGACATTTGAAGAGCGAGTTGCGCTTCTTTTATCTTTGTTTCCCGCCATGCCTAACCTTAAAGTGATTATTTACAAAATCCAAATATGTGTATAATTATCGCACTCCACTTACGCTCACTTCACTAACACTTTCACAGGTCAGCTTCACTTCAGTGAACCAATAGCACCTCACAAGACCGTCCTAATACTTATGTTACACCTTCTAAATGAAAAACTTTCTGGACTGATGCTCCGAGCGTTACGCCACCATGGAGGAAAACGCGTTATCACGGGGGAAATTTTACAGAATCATCTGAATTATAATTATTATTTGTTTGAAACATTTTTCCTGCACTGGACACTGTATTTTTGATTTCCATCATTAATCTGTATAGGTTTTATTAAAATACTAGAGGGCCTGTGCGAGAAATTTCGTTTATATTAAACCAACCACCAGGATTTACTGTTCTGCGGGCTCGATGTGACACAGTTTTTCAGGGGCTATCGTTTTTTATTTGATTAAAAGCACTTTTTAAACACATTGTCGATAGTTATGAAATCAGAGTGCAATTCGATACTGCTGCGGGTATTTCTCTTTCTTTTGAATGGTCATTTGGTTAATTAGTTATTGCTGTTTTAGGGGCGGAACTACGAGGTCATCTGCCCCATGGTCATTTGTTACGATGGGTTACTTGTGGCAGTGGCATACGCAGGATTTCCTTCTGGGCGGGTTTCATTAATATAGTACATTATTAAAAGGGCAGATGACCTTGCTGTTCCTCCACTTAAAACGACAGTCATCATCATCATACATTATTAAAATGATATTTCGATTAATATAAACAATAATTAAATAAACATTCTCTTTGCATGAAAACTATTTTAGGCCTCATTATTTTTTCAGCACTATAATAAAAGGAAAAACACATTAACTTATTATTTTTAAATATGGAAAACAGTACCGTAACTAACTTTAATTAAATACAGGGGCTTTATATTTGCTTGGCAAGGGCATTCCCGCTCACGCGCTCCGCCAGTGACGGCTCAGTTGCCGGCTGCCACGCGTGCATATGTACGGCAGAATACGGTGCTTAAAATCATTATCCATGTAGATGCTGTTCCCCATCCGCTGCCAAACATAATCGGCATCCCCTTATGAAGTCTCCGGTTACTCCGGTTGATTTACCTCCAGTACGGAAATAAGGACCTTTACGTCTATTTTTATTGTTTACTGAACCTGTACGTTTGAATTTCTTAGCCAGTTGTTTTATTGTCCGATTTATAGGAATGGGTCTCCCTGGAAATTTCACTCGAAACTTTTGTCTTGTTCTAGCGCACGATTTCCTGCACTTGATGTACATATTGTGCAGATATACACGTTCACGTAACGAATATTTCACATAAGGCATTATAGCACTATACACAATCACAATAAAACACTATACAATACGATATACAGTACACGGTAGCTTTATAAAAACACCCAAGTAGCTCGGAGCTCACACGCCTACCGCAGCAAGAGCGTGGGAATAAGGCCGGAGACCGCGCGCGCCAACCTGTAACAGCCGGCTATTGGCCGGGGACCAACGGTCAAGGTCGAGCGGAATCGTCTTGCAACGGAAAGATAAAGACTCTGTATTAAAACTGAAATGATGCAATGGTCCATACGTGACTGTTTATAATACCGGTATTGATCTTATGTGAGAGAAAAATAATGTTTTGCTTGCACGTTCCTACTGCCATTAGGTTACTACCGAAATTGACTCTCAAAATCTGCCTATCTTGATGGCCTTATCTGCATCATCATTGGTATGAATAAATTGCAGAAACTCCTCATGTACGGTATCGAATCATCTTGAACGAAAACGGAAACATACAACTAAAGGAACCCGAAGCGAAGTTAAAAAATGTTACCGATCGCACACTTATACAGCAAAACTGATCCATGGGGGTCAACATTTCACAGGGAGCGCCTGGGTTGTGGTAAAGCCATGGATGAATATTACTAAGAAGCGAAGCTCCCATAAGGCCAATGTTTATCACTTTCTAATTTCGATCTTCAGCTGTTAAACATTACTGCGCTCTGGTGAGTGTCGTGAGCGACACCGCGATATGGCGCGGCATTTAAATTACCGGTACTACTGTCGACCAAAGTATTATGTGCACTCGAGTTTGAAGGTTGTTTGTGAAGTAACCAATAGACCTACATAAAATCCAATAACATCATCATTTTCGTCGTTCTACTATACGTTAGCTCATGTAGGTTTGGAATTTTTAATTTATATTTTAATATTTTTTCTCGAAGCTGGAGCACTAAAAGTGCACGTTTTTAAGCGTGTTTCAACATTTAAGAATTATTATCTCAAAAACTCGTCATCAGATCGAATCCAAATTTTAACACATTATACATTGGAATGTTGTATAACTGTCTTATTAATTTCAAAATTTTGCGTGGCCAAGAAAAAAGTTGTTATCATTTTTGTAAGGTAACTTTTTCTCGGCTCGGGGTGGTTGGAAAATGTAGTTCTTGGTCGCGATGTAATCCTTATACATCAAAACGTTATGCTGTATGACTGTGAAATACGTAAATTAACTCACTTATTTTATATCGGTTTGTATTTGTAGGCGGAAATAACACATCGTTCACCAGCTACCCGCTCCGGGAAAAGCTGTACTGCCTTGCCGAAATGCAGCCCATCATGCATCATGACGTGCCTCGCTCGGAAGTGATGGGCTCCATCACAGCAACGCATCCCGGAAAGCGGCTTCGGTGGCGTAGTCGGTAGCATGCTGAACTGCTATGCCCAAGATAGCGGGTTCAAACCCGGCCGAAGTCATCGGATTTTTTAAGAGCGTCATAGATTTATGGCATGTAAAAGATCCTTTCACAGACTAAACTTGTGTAGAGCAAAATTGTTAGGTTAGATTTCATCAGAACTCTATCACAGTTCCAACGTTCACCACTAGGTATCATTGATATCTGGTGGCGAAAGTTGGAACTACTTGAAATTGAACGGAACTTGTAGCTCACACTTTAGGGTATCCGCTGAAAGCAGCTACAGACTCAGGCGAACATGTCCTCGGACACTCCCGGCACTAAAAGTCATACGATAAATAAATAATAAATACGTTAGGAAGGCTTTACATACAAAAACAAACCTAACCTCGGGCTAACGCTCCAGACTACAAGCAGTAAATTTTGGCTAGACGGAAGCCAATTGTATCTCACCATTGTGTGCAACGCATGCACTGTGTCTTGTATTTTGTGTACCATATGTTGGAAACAGTGAAATGTTATTGTTTGAGTCTTCAGTCTTTCAACTGGTTTGGTGCAGTCCTCCATGCTTCCCTGTCCTGAGCTAATTGTTTCATCTCTACATAGCTACCTCACCCTACATCCGAGGCAATCTGTTTAACATATTCTAACCTTGGTCTACCCCTACAGTTCTTATCTGTTGAAATTTAATTATGTTTACGACTGACTATAACTTCTACTGTAAATCTAAGTTGGCAACAATGTGATCAAAATTGTATCTATATTGATAACTCATAAACATGTTTCATGCTGTAGAATCAAAAGGTATGATATTGTCGACTTATCTATTATGCATTTTTAACTTGTATTTGAATTTGAATGAGGTTATAAGTTGTATGGAAGCACACCTTAAGTTTACTAAATTTTCATAATAATAGAAGAAGTTTGTAACTGAGAGTGTAAACCATTATTGTATTATTTCTTTGTTTGCCAGGCGCTTTTTGATGATACTTGCTGTTTAATTTTTGATAAATAAAAGGACGTCATACATATTGACAATGACTTGATCATCCCTGCTCGGAGAATAAGAATTACAACAGTATTTCTGTCTAAAAGGAAGGGGGCTGTTTTCAAAGACAGGATTTAATGAGCTTGTCTCTCTGTGGCCCATGTCTCACTGTGGCCCACCTTCCCATAGTTTGCAACTGAGAGTGTAAACCATTATTGTATTATTTCTTTGTTTGCCAAGCGCCTTTTTTTATGATACTTGCTGTTTAATTTGATAAATAAAAGGACGTCATACATATTGAAAACGACTTGATCATTCATCCCTGCTCGGAGCATAAGAATGACAACAGGTTATCGGCCCAGATACCGCTCATACGTCAGACACGCCGAGCATTACGGGAAACAATTTGGACTGCGAGAAAAAGTCAGCCGAGTCAGTCGTCCAAGTCAGAAGTCGTCAGGTCAGTCCAGTCAGCCGAGAAAGTCCACGTCAATCATCGCAGACAAAGTCAGCCCCGTCGAAGAGGACGTCAACCACATCGTCAGCCCGAGAAACGTCAGCTAAGTCAATCTAACCTTAAAATGTTAGTCAAGTAGCCTATACACGAGTCAGATTAAATTGATAAAACTATTTGAAAATAGATAGTAAAATCTTGTAAGATCAAACTTTTGTAAATTTGTCATATTTTTGAAACTTAATTTTGCTTTTTAAGTCAAGTCATGGATACAGTAAAGGTTCATTTAGAAACTTTGACAGAAGATTTGCTTGGAAATGTCAATTATGATTCTTGGCGTTTCAAAATTAATTTAGCTATGAGAACCAAAGAATGTTTTGATATTGCAACAGGTTTGACTGTCAAACCATCAGGTACAAACTCCGATCCTGTACGTAATTGGATAAAGAAAGATGTAGAAGCTCAAGCGCTTATACACACATCAAAAAAAGTTTTGCATCACCTCGGTTCCCAGATCTCCGGCATATAGACGTTGACTGTGTATATTGTATCAAAGATACAGTCCCTTTGACTGTTCATAGATGTCACTAAAACTGCTCAAAGATGTAAACAACCATGCATGAGCAGGGCCTATTAGACGGAGGGGGGTACGACAGCCGATCAGTTCCAGTCATTCCACCAGGACGAAGGTACGCTGCTCATGTTGTCTGTAGTTCTACCATGCCTAGAAGGTCAATACCGCAGTTCGATCGCGTCCACATTGTTACTTTGTGTCAAGAAGGGCTCTCAACAAGGGAAGTTTCCAGGCGTCTCAGAGTGAACCAAAGCGATGTTGTTCGGACATGGAGGAGGTACAGAGATACAGGAACTGTCGATGACAGGCCTAGCTCAGGCCGCCCAAGGGCTACTACTGTAGTGGATGACCGCTACTTACGGATTGCCGCTCGGAGGAAACCTGACAGCAATGCCACCATGTTGAATAATGCGTTTCGTTCAGCCACAGGACGTCGTGTTTCAACTCAAACTGTGCGCAATAGGCTGCATGATGCGCAACTTCACTCCCGACGTCCATGGCGAGGTCCAGTTTTGCAACCCCGACACCATGCAGCGCGGTACAGATGGGCCCAACAACATGCTGAATGGACCCCACAGAATTGGCATCACGTTCTCTTCACCGATGAGTGTCGCATATGCCTTCAACCAGACAATCGTCGGAGACGTGTTTGGAGGCACCCTGGTCAGGCTGAACGTCTTAGACACACTGTCCAGCGAGTGCAGCAAGGTGGTGGTTCCCTGATGTTTTGGGGTGGCATTATGTGGGGCCGACGTACGCCACTGGTGGTCATGGAAGGCTCCGAAACGGCTTTACGATACCTGAATGACATCCTCCGACCCATAGTGCACCCATATCGGCAGAATATTGGAGAGGCATTTGTCTTCATGGACGACAATTCTCGACCTCATCGTGCACATCTTGTGAATGCGTTCCTTCAAGATAACGACATCGCTCGACTACAGTGGCCAGCATGTTCGCCAGGCATGAACCCTATCGAACATGCCTGGGATATGTTGAAAAGGGCTGTTTATGGACGTCTTGACCCACCAACCACTCTGAGAGATTTACGCCGAATTGTCGTTGAGGAGTGGGACAATTTGGACCAACAGTGTCTTGATGAACTTGTGGATAGTATGCCACGACGAATACAGGCATGCATCAATGCAAGAGGACGTGCTACTGGGTATTAGAGGTAGTGGTGTGTACTGCAATCTGGACCACAAATGCTGAAAGTCTAGCTGTATGATGGTACAACATGCAATGTGTGGGTCTCATGAGCAATAAAACGAGCTGAAATGTTGTTTGTGTTGATCTCTATTCCCTTTGTATTTAAAGGTTCCGGAACTCTTGGAACCGAGGTGATGCAAAACTTTGTTTGATGTGTGTAGGTTTAAATGTGAGTAATTATATAGCGAAAAAGGTAGTCAAATGCCAAACTGCAAAACAAATGTTAGATAAGCTAGAAAATGTTTATGGTAAAAAGTCTGATATTACTGTTGAGGGTTTGCAAAGGAAATTTTTTGGTTGTGTTTTTGACAGCCAAAATCAGCTGTTGAGAATTGCTTGGAGATTCAACAAATAGCCGAAGACCTGTAATCAGATGACGACAGGGTGAAAGACAGTTGGATCATGACACGAATGCTGAGTATGCTACCACCTAAGCTGCACCATTTCAGAACAGCCTGGGACAATGTGACAGGAGCCGACAAAACTATTGGAACACTCATCGAAAGATTGAGGATGGAAGAGGATCGACTCAATGAAGGTAAAAAGGTAAGTGAAGTAACTGCAGTCAACGCACTCATGGCAAAGGAGAAGAAAACTGGAAATCAGTCTGCTCACAACAATAGCAACAGTCAAGGTGGAAGCGCGCTAGTCAGCTGCTTTAAGTGTGGACAGAAAGGACATGTGAAGAAACACTGCAGAAACAAACCCTGTGCTAAATATCTTGCCTATTGTAAAGAAAACTACCCTTGCCATGTGTGTGGACAGAAAGGTCACTTGTTGCAAGAGACTGTACAAAGAAGGATGACAACAAAAATAGAAATGAACGGTCAGAACGGAGTGAACAGAAGAGCACGAATCGCCCATACCGCGCACTAGCGTCAGTGGGACTGTCAACTGCAGAGCTGAACAGTCTCAATTCGAAATGTAACACACGAAATCACTGGTACCAGGACTGTGGAGCTACACAACATATGACATCACACAGGAACTGGTTCGTCAAATTGATTGAGTTGGAAACTCCATCTCCTATTGTCATCGGAGATGCGACTGTACTAGAGGGGGTGTGTATCGGCAACGTTCAACTTGAGGCGTTCAACGGAACAGAATGGTACAAGGTCATCCTGGAGGATATGCTTTACGTGCCTAAGCTCAGCTACAATTTGATATCTGTCAGTCAGATACTCGACAGAGGTTATGTCAGTAGTGGTTTTGTACGGGTTCTAATGCCACCTCCAGCTCCCCACCTCACAAGATGGCGGCAACGCGATATCTCTCGAACATGCTTGTTTTCTGTTTTTTACGCATGCCCACTCATGGCTTTTGTAAGAGGGTGGGGGAGCGGATCCCTGGGGATGGGTTATTGTTGACGGGTCATTGTTGACAGGTCATTGTGGACGAGCCTGTGTGGACGAGTCCTTGTGGACGAGTCCTTGTTGACAGGACCTTGTGGACAAGTCCTTGTGGACGAGTCCTTGTGGACAAGTCCTTGTTGACAGGTCCTTGTTGACAGGTCCTTGTGGACAAGTCCATGTTGACAGGTCCTTGTGGATGAGTCCCTTTGGACTGATCCCTTTGGACCGGTCCCTTTGGCCTGGTTCCTACGGACGAGCCCATGAATTTATTTAAATTATGTCAAAGGGCTTAACTAACGGACTAATAAGGCTAGGAACTTGTATGAGGTATTGTAGGACTTGGGATGAAGCCCCCTTTTAGAATGTATTTTTGACATTTTGACAAAGGGCCTAACCACACTTTTGTTAATATCTCGCGAACCTATCATGCTAGTGACTTGTATGAGGGGTCCTAGCAATTGGGGCGATGTTCCCCTTTGGGGGTGAAACTATCCCCCCACTCCCAAATTGAAAAATCGATATCCTGGAAACTAAGAACCCTAAAATTATGTGTGATAGCTTTAAAAATTGGTCATAAAATACGATTTTACCACGATAGGTCATTTCACCCCTAAAATAGTAAATAGTAATGTTACAGGGAAAAAAAGTGGTTAAACACTTAAAAATGATAAATGAACCTAAGATCATTTGTTTTTGATGAAAAAATAGTAAGAGGGTTAAAACTACCCCCCAAAATTTAAAAATCGTTATCTTGGAAATTAAGAGCCTTAAAATTAAGTGTGATAGCTTTAAAAATAGGTCATGACATACGCTTATACCACGATAGGTCATTTCACCCCTAAAACAGTGAATAGTGATTTTACAGGGAAAAAGGTGTAAAACGCCTAAAAATGATAAATGAACCTAAGATCTTTTGTTTTTGATGAAAAATAGTAAGGGGGTGAAAAAACTACCCCAAAATTGAAAAATCGATATCTTGGAAACTAAGAAACCTAAAATTAGGTGTGATAGCTGAAAACATTGGTCATTTAATACTCTCTTACCACGATTGGTCATTTTACCCCTAAAACAATGCATGTAGATTTTACAGGGGGAAGAGCGGAACCAATAATCAGATTTGGGCACATGATGTGTTATAAGACTCAGGGCGACTATCTCGTCTTGAATTTATCATTTATTTTTTGAATCGCGCCTACTATCAATCGCGTCTACTAATAGCGCCTGCTATCAATTGCGCCTACTATCAATTGCGCCTATTAATTGCACCTACTATCAATTGCACCTACTACCAATCACGCCTACTACTAATTGCGCCTACTATCAATTGCACCTACTATCAATAGCGCCTACTAGCAATTACGCCCACTTACAATCGCGCCTACTGTCAATTGCGCCTACTATCAATTGCGCCTACTACCAATTGCGCCTACCACAAATTGCGCCTACTACTAATCGCGCCTACTATCAATCGCGCCTACTGTCAATTGCACCTACTATCAATAGCGCCTACTATCAATTACGCCCAGCACCAATCGCGCTACTATTAACCACGTCTACTAGTTGCGCCTACTGCCAATCGCGCCTACTATCAATTGCGCCTATTAATTGCACTTACTATCAATTGCACCTACTACCAATCACGCCTATTACTAATTGCGCCTACTAGCAATTACACCCACTACCAATCGCGCCTACTGTCTATTGCGCCTACTACCAATCGCGTTGAGTATGAACTGCTATCAATTACACCTGGTAAAAATCGCTTCTAGTAAAAATCGCGCTCAGTATAAATCATAATCAGTATAAAACGCGCCCAGTATCAAACGCGTCTACTAATCGTACCTACTATAATTTGAGCGTGCTATAAAACGCACCCAGTATACATTCTTTCTACTAACCATGGCTACTATCAACTACAGTCAATAAAAATCATAATCACTATAAATTGTGTTCAGTATAAATCTTGACATTGAGCAATGTGTGTGTAAATCAATGGTAGACTAAAATTTGTTCATGTGATTATTATTCTTGACAGTACTTTGAAAATTCCACATTTAAAAATATCAATCCACTTCATTTATTTTACTGTTATTATTACTAAAGTGACTTTACTAAAATTAAATTAATGTGTATTAGTTAATATGGAAGTCTCAACAACCAACCATGGTAAGCCATGTGCCTACTATAAAGGATATACATATATTGTAAAAACAACCAATGGAACTGTTATTTGGCGATGTTCAAAACAACGATCTAAAAAGTGTCGAGGAATGATTAAAACAAAAGACTCCAAAGTTCTTACTTCAAACGAGCATCATTGTGAATCTCAAATTAATACACATTTAAATGGACAAAATACTCTAACCAAGGTAAACGAGCAAGTCCAAGAAAAAAATATTGCTGCTCAAGATAGTGCAGTGTTTCTTCAAAATCACTTATCATGTCCTCAAAAAGTCATGTTAGGACAGTTGTCAACGTCTAAGAAACCCTTAACACTATCAAAAGCAACGCAGACTTTAAAAGAGGTCCCTGTGGAAAAGGAACAAGAGGAATTGGATTGTTCTAGTGATGTTGAGGATGATGATGATGATGATGATGATGATGATGATAATGATGGTGACAATGACTATCATAATTTTGATGATAATATTCATAATGAAGATGATGATGATGATGATGATGATGGTGATGGTGATGATGAAAAAGAAAAGGATGAGGGTTTTATGTCTATAAAACCACTGCGACTTCCCCAGTTTTTAAGAACAAGAGTACCTGGAGAAAGTTATAAAAGGATCTACAACAAGCGTTATGTTTAAAAAATCTATATCAAACAATGGTAAATAGAGAGAGTTGTATTCAGTGGGTATCTATTACAAAATGAATTTAATAAAAATATTTTATGGTTGTTGTCTGCTTTTTCTTAATTACTATCACTACATCCTCCCACTATTAATGCAATTGTTAACCAGTGACAGTCTCTAGCTATGTTTAGAAAGAGAGAGTGGACTTAAACAATACACTCTATCTATGGTTTGTGTATCGAGTATCATAATAATACAGTATCGCTAAGCTATGTTAAAGCAATAGTTATGTCAGGTAAGGGGTTCAAATCTTTGCTTTCTTGCATTGAAAATGTGAACATAAGTCAAACGCCTTAACCACTCGGTCAACCTGACAGTTAATAATGTAATTTGTTTTGTGCACTTGAGTGTTTACAAAATTTTCCAGTGTACATTGACTCAACCACTTGCTCGTTTTTAATTTTTGTTGTTGTTGTTGTGTTTTTTTTATTACATTGTAGTTATGAGTCTTGAGAACTGGGTGTTTAATATAGGGTTAAAGGCATCTTAAAATAATTTTAGAAAAGCTCTCAGGTATCGTGCCATGGGTTTTAGTAATGCATTAATGTTTGTTGAGTAGTATTTACCATTACACAACATTATTTTGGTAAGCTCTACATGTTGTTTGAGTCTTCGGCCTTTTGACTGGTTTAATACAGCTTTCCACTACTCCCTGTCCTGAGCTGATCGTTTCATCTCTATATAGCTACCACACTCTACATCCAAGGCTATCTGTTTAACATATTCTATCCTTGGTATACCCCTACAGTTCTTGTCCTCAACCCGTTCTTCCATAACTAAGCTTGCTATTCCTGGGTGTATGTGTCCTACCAACCTATCGATTTACTTCATTAGCTGTCGCCAAAAACATCTCTCCTCTCCCACTTGTCTTAATACCTCTTTGTTTGTAACCCTATTTACCCATCTAATCTTCATCATTCTCCTGTAACACCACATTTCAAACACTTCAACTCTCCACTTTTCTGCTACACCAATAGTCCAAGTTTCCCTTTTATAGAGCGTCACACTCCAGACAAAGGTCTTCAAAAATGACATCCTAATACCTAAATCTATATTCAATGTCAACAAATTCTGTAGAAATGCTTTCCTTGCCTGAGCTACATAAGAACCCTAATCGTCTCTGGTATAATGTCTTGTTTAGTAAACATAGTCGCTCAGTAGGCCTATGCATTTGTTGTATATAACCCAAAATAGCAAACAGTTTTTCTAAAACCCTACTCACTGGTCAATAACAAGCATAGTCGTCAAAGTGTTTCGTTGGTAGTTAACTCATGTCTGGTTAGTCAATTCTTATTGCAAGGCCAGTCAACACCTAAAAATTCATCTTAACATATACTCTAATCATCTTTCTATCTACATACCAGTGTCTAATGAATAGTCAATATTAGTTTGGTCTTTACCTAAAATCGAAAATCCAATATCAGATTTCTAAAATCTAAAACCAAAATAAAATATAGTATAGAAAACATAATTCCAAGTAATACAAATCCTTATATGTTTTTCTTTAATAATTAGTTACCGAAAATTTAAAGTCATGACATTATGGTTTGGTCTTTTTGTACAATCTAAAATGTAAAATGTAAATTCTAAAGTCTAAAATAAAATAAAAATCTTACTTGCATTAACTGTATATTGAATCCAGTCCTCCTTTGTATTTGTAATCCAAGTAATAATTTGAAAAAATATACAAGTGTAATCAATCTTAAAACATTATCCCTGCTTTTTTATATGTTTTGACATGCGTATTAATCTAAAATCAAACCCTGGTCTACCTTAGTCAAAGGATAACAGCTTAACCACTGCACCACTATAACCATCTTTCTTAGTTTGGTTCGTTCTAAGTCTTAAAGTTAAATCGAGTTAAGGCCTCTAGTGCAAGAGCCAAAAGTGCTTGCCACTGCAGCACAAAATGGTTAGCAAGTAACATTGTACATTCAAAAAGGATTGTATTGGTTCGGTTTGGTTCAGTGTTATCACCATCTTGTTTTCTTAGCTACCCTCTTTAACTAATCAATTAAAGATAGTCTACTCTTAATTCTTGAATCGAAAAAATGGATTTTGTACACACCGTTTGTCATGTCATGCCTGAAACCTATACTCCCTATGTACTGCGGTCAGGTTTAAAAACAAGTTTCAATGGTGAAAGACTTGTCAGTCACCATACGTGAAGCCTACAATAATTTTTTCTCTTCATAGATATGTTTCATCACTCACCATAAACATCTAACATTATGGGTTTGCAATATATTAAGAGAAACAAAAGTCCATGACCTTGTTGTTTTCAATCTATTTGGGAAAATTCATAAGCCATATAAAGAAAGCGTCATGTCATGTTATAGGACACCTTATGAGTCCAAATCCCATTATTAGTTTATAAAACTCAAATCAGTAACCTTGCCGTTTTGGGATATTTAAATAAATGCATGCGTCATAGAAAAAATCATAAAAATATTCTTAAAACAAGTCGTCGCATGACCCTCTTCAATCAATGCTTCACAAAATATCGATTCATCCATTGAACATGGCCACAGTGATCGGCGACATGCTCGTTTAAACACAACCGGTACTGTCTCTCTCTACAAAAAAAATATTAAAATTAATTCAAAAATTTTAAAAATCTAAATTTTCAAAATGTGAGGTTAGGCCCTTTGTCAACATTTCAAAAAATAAATAATTAATTCTAGAAGAGATAGTCGCCCTGAGTCTTAACATCATGTGCCCAAATCTGATTATTGGTTCCGCTTTTTCCCCTGTAAAATCTACATGCATTGTTTTAGGGGTAAAATGACCAATCGTGGTAAGAGAGTATTAAATGACCAATGTTTTCAGCTATCACACCTAATTTTAGGTTTCTTAGTTTCCAAGATATCGATTTTTCAATTTTGGGGTAGTTTTTTCACCCCCTTACTATTTTTCATCAAAAACAAAAGATCTTAGGTTCATTTATCATTTTTAGGCGTTTAACACCTTTATCCCTGTAAAATCACTATTCACTATTTTAGGGGTGAAATGACCTATCGTGGTATAAGCGTATGTCATGACCTATTTTTAAAGCTATCACACTTAATTTTAAGGCTCTTAATTTCTAAGATAAAGATTTTTAAATTTTGGGGGTAGTTTTAACCCTCTTCCTATTTTTTCATCAAAAACAAATGATCTTAGGTTCATTTATCATTTTTAAGTGTTTAACCACTTTTTTTTCCTGTAACATTACTATTTACTATTTTAGGGGTGAAATGACCTATCGTGGTAAAATCGTATCTTATGACCAATTTTTAAAGCTATCACACATAATTTTAGGGTTCTTAGTTTCCAAGATATCGATTTTTCAATTTGGGAGTGGGGGAATAGTTTCACCCCCAAAGGGGAACATCGCCACAATTACTAGGACCCCTCATACAAGTCACTAGCATGATAGGTTCGCGAGATATTAACAAAAGTGTAGTTAGGCCCTTTGTCAAAATGTCAAAAATACATTCTAAAAGGGGGCTTCATCCCAAGTCCTACAATACCTCACACAAGTTCCTAGCCTTATTAGTCCGTTAGTTAAGCCCTTTGACATAATTTAAATAAATTCATGGGCTCGTCCGTAGGAACCAGGCCAAAGGGACCGGTCCAAAGGGATCAGTCCAAAGGGACTCATCCACAAGGACTCGTCCACAAGGACCTGTCCACAAGGACTCGTCCACAAGGACTCGTCCACAAGGACCTGTCAACAAGGACTCGTCCACAAGGACCTGTCATCAATGACCTGTCAACAATGACCTGTCAACAATGACCTGTCATCAATGACCTGTCAACAATGACCTGTCATCAATGACCTGTCAACATGACCCGTCCACAGGGATCCGCTCCCCCACCCTCTTACAAAAGCCATGAGTGGGCATGCGTAAAAAACAGAAAACAAGCATGTTAATTCATAGTGGCTATCCACCGTACACATGTCTCTTGTGTAGAGCAACGTTTAATTCCATATTGGCATTCAAACTCTCACATGTTGCACTTGGAAAGCAAGATTCTCTAAAAAATACAATTTCACCCCCTAGTAGGGGTAGGATTTATTTTGGGGTAGTGATATGTTGTCTATTGGAAAGGGGGTGTCAGCCCGAGTTCAAAGACACCTCATTCGTCAAAATCCGACCATGCGTTCGAGAGATATCGCGTTGCTGCCATCTTGTGAGGTGGGGTGGTGGAGGTGGCATTAGAACCCGTACAAAACCACTACTTATGTCCAAACTGCAAACCAAGAGAAGTCAATATTTGAAACGTCTGATCATCGTGAAATTGTGGCCATGGCAGCCAGAGAAGGTGACCTGTACAGAATGATGCTACGCCAAGAGAAGTCTGAAGTCTGTATGATAGCCACCTCGATCGTAACCTGGCACGAGAGGCTCGCACACCAAAACCTGAAGTATGTGAAGGATGCTTTGGACAGGAATGGCATTCCATACGTTGATGATTGGAACGAGAGAATCTGCGAAGGATGCACCTATGGGAAGCAACATCGGGTATCTCACCCACTGAACGAGATGGTTGCTACCCAACCATTGGATCTGGCCCATGTAGATATGGGAGAGATGGCGACACCATCGCCAGGAGGAGCTAAATACTTCTTGATTTTCAAGGATGATTTTTCACATTTCCGAACAGTATACTTCTTGAAGACGAAGGACGAAGCCGCAGCCAAACTGGATGTTTTCATGAAGCTGGTGGAAAACCAATTCGGAAGAAAGGTGAAAATTCTACGATCAGATAATGGAACCGAGATCAAGAATGCCAACACACGTAAGCTGCTGGAGGAGCTAGGTGTCTTTCACACGTTTTCAACAGCTTACACCCCAGAACAGAACGGTAGAGTGGAACGTGAAATGAGAACAATTGTGGAGTCAGCAAGGACAGCAATTCATGCACGAAACCTGAAGGACAATTTGTGGGCAGAAGCAGTGAATTATTCTGGAGAAAAAGATGAGCGAAACCTGACAGATGTTGAAATGGCCGTGAATGAGAGTTGATTGAAGAAGATGAGTATGAAGACAGCATAGACCTGAGACAAGACAGAAATGAAGAAAGAGATGAAGCCAGAGAAGAAGATGAACAACCAAGAAGACCAGAATTATGCAATCGTCAAAATATTCAGCTACCTGCTAAACTATCAGACTACGTCATGGACTACCTCCGGGGAGGAAAGAGTGCCAACCTAGCCATGATAGGAGAAATCCAGGATATCTCTATTTCCAAAGCGTTGAAAGATGCCAAGTGGCTGAAAGCCATGACAGAAGAATTTGAATCGTTACAGAAGATGGAAACTTGGAAATTAGTGAAATGTTCAGAAGAAGTTCGACCCCTGACCTGCCGCTGGGTGTTACGAGAGAAGCCTGATGGGAGAATGAAAGCACGACTGGTAGCACGTTGGGTAGGTTTTTGCTAGGAATTAACCCTACCCCCAAGGGAAGATGAAGAAAAAAGGAAAGGGAAGTGGGTTTCGGAATGAAGAACAAGTGTGGGTAAATAGGACGAGAGTCCAACATTAAGCAAACAAAATAAATTTGAATGAGTTAGTGACGAGTGTCACTGCAAAGCCCGTGCAACACCTAAAGTGGGTATGGACCTGGCCGTAGCTAACGGGAAATGCGGCTGGAGCTTGGGCTATTTGCAAGCAAGCGGCGTTTGTGCTTTCCCTTCCCAGCCTATAATTGGGTAATATGGGGAAGGGTGGTAGTCTGCCAAGACAAAGAATGACAGATTTATTGTATATCCTTTCAAAGGAGTCAGGTTTAATCGACGGTTCTGAAAGGCACAAATAATTTAAATTCGCCGTGATGTTTTTAGTTCTTGGAATTGTAGAATTTCCAAGGAGCGACCGAATGCTTCCAGGAAGGGTAGCAATGAAGCAGTTATATTGCTTTTGGGAACAATTTGATTGTTTTTGAAATTTTTTGGTTTTAAATTTTGGTAAGAACACCAATGGTTGCATTCAAGAAAGGCTAAGCTTCTACCCAGCAAAGTGCCGACTAAAAGTTTAGACAAGAAGAAAAACTTACATTTGGAAAACCAACCATAAGTTATAGAGAAAGTCTCAACAAGCAGGAAGCTGGTGGAGCTAGCTATATTGCCTTACTGGCTAGTTAGAATTAGCTATAAAAGACAAGAGCAACTTTGAAAAAAAAATTGTGGAGGGTTTTTGTTCAAATGCAACAAATAGTGGAACCTTTTATAATTTGATGCTTGATTTTTTAAAAGTGAGCATTAGCTTTTGGGTAGAGTTAGGGGAAGTAGGATCCTGCCTAATTGTTATTCTCTAGGAATTTATAAAACGAAAAAAAATGGAATTTAATTTATTTAACAATACTTAGAGTTGACGTAACAAACTATATAAAGCTGATTAAGATTCCAATTAATAACAATGAACAATTTTAACATATAAAAGTCTGAGAATTAATACTAACAAATTGTACATTTTTTAACGATGTTAAAGGGGATGCAAGTTTAAAACTTGCTTCGAGCATAAATCTGAATAAGATTTTAAAAGTTGTGCTAAAAATAGCAAACTTTAAAGTTTATAACGAGGATTATAAATAATTAAAGCTATGACAGAGAATCAGGTACAATATATGCACTTTGAGAATTCCCATGTGGAAATCTTAAAGTATGAACAAATATTAAATTTGAAATTATAACAAGAAAAGAAAGAATTAAGAAGAAGTTTCTATAACTTATAGTATTGAAGCAGGGATCACGAGAAAAATGGGGCCAGATACCCTTTCGTGAAACCTGGAAAAAGGAAAGTTAGAAAACGCACTTGTGAGTAGAAATAATTGAATTTCCTAATAAAAGAGGAAAAACAATATGATTTAAGGTGTGTACTAGACACAGATTATACAGAAATTACTATGGAAAACAGTACAAAGCACTTCTATAGAGTGTCACCTCATTGAAAAGAACCTAAATTTTGCAATTATTATAATATGTTAGTGAGGAGTTTGAGAGGAGGAAATAGGAGGATTAGGAGAAAGTCTATGGCCATATTTATTGCTTTCGTTCGAACGCGACACGGATGGTTGTTGAATGGGCACTGTTATGCACTGTAGTCCGTTGAAAATTTCACTATTGCAACACGGAAAGTTTATCAGACGAAAAGTTATTGCAATTGTGAAGATCACTAGTTGAATTTTAGCTTGAGAAAGTTTATTGCGTTGTGACGTTTATAGATGGTAGTTGAATGCAGCGGATAATTTCCAACGAAGGAAGACAAAATTATATGTTGATTAGAAGTATTTTCAACATAAATTCCTCAGTGAGGAACAAGCATTCCCATATTTAGGTGGAAAGTACTTGACGGCATTACTTGTAGAAAGATAAATTGATGTAGAAAGTTCTAGAGTTGTGATAACAGTAGAATTGTGCAGAACATTCCACGGAGGAAAAGAGCTAAGTTTTTATAGACAGTAAGTTTAATAAATCTCCCACGGTGTGAGAAATCATTCCCAATTGATTTGTGCCGGAAGCACTAATTTTCCAAGTTGGAAAGTCAGCTTAGATGGTAGGAGCATGACTAGAAAAGTCCATCGAAGGCGGTTATTATGTTGTTGATAGCAATACCGCACACTGTCTATAAAATGTTATTTAAAAACCATTAAAACCATGTAAGAACTTTTAAGATTAGTACTTAGCTCATTTCTGAAGAGTAGGCGATCCAGGCGACCGTTAGCTTAAATCCACATCATGGCGTAGCAATTTAAAACATGTCTCACATGAACAGGAGACGAGCCTTAGTAAGGCTCGGACTGTGAGCTTTGAAGACTAACACACAAGTGGGGACCGCACAACGAAGCACAGAGGTACCAAGGAGGGAAGGGGGTGGGGGAAAAACAAAGGAACATACATATGAAATACCAACTTTAGAAATAAAACTAAAAGTAATCTTCAAGGAGTTGATAGTAGGCGTCAATAGCGAAGCCTGGTGGAAGGGAATGTTGTAGAAGTCCTCTTGAACATGGAGATGTTAGCTGAAGATAGCGGCGACATCTTGTGGCTGGATTGGGAATGACGTCCTCTTGAGCATAGAGATGTTGAGGAACTTCAGCAGTTAGCTGCTAGATGCCGCTAGGTTGATCATGGAAGTTATATCTACAACAAACTTTTAAACAGAGTGAACAAGGTGCGCACATAAAAGAAAAGGTAAAAAATCACTGTTGGTGTTTGAGAAAAAAGGGAAGAAATAAGTTAAGCAAAGAGCAGCGAAGGCTAACTCTGTCTAACCGTGTATTCCAAAGAATACACCACACGTGGCTTTGAGCAGGAAGAAGGAGTTGACTATTCAGAAACATTTAGTCCAGTAGCAAACCATGCTTCAATTAGACTGATTCTCAGTCATGCCGCTACCGATAAGATGAAACTTGTTCCCTTTGATGTGAAGACAGCCTTCTCCACGGAGATTTGGAGGACAACTTGTACATGTATCAACCTGAACGATTTGAAGATGGTACTGGCAGAGTCTGCAAACTAATGAAAAGCATATATGGACTAAAGCAAGCACCAAGAAAGTGGAATGAGAAAATGTCAGATTTCCTTGAGGAGAAACTTGGACTAGTGAACACCGACGATGACCCCTGCATTTACTATAACGAGAAGAGAACTTTGATGATGGCTCTTTTCGTCGACGACGGGCTCATCGCTGGATATAATGAAGAAGAAATCTTTGAAGTCTTGGATGTCATAAATCGGGAATTTGAAATCACTTACCAACGATCAGTTCAGAAGCAATTCACTTACCTAGGCATGGAAGTCAGAATAGAGAATGAAGGAATTTTTGTGAACCAGCCTGGATACACCAGAAATATCATCAATCGTTTTCGGTTCGACACTTGCAACCCAAGTTCAACACCCATGGAGAAAGGAATGGTGGCAAACGAAGAAGATCGAATCAACGACAGACCAGCGCCACCTACAACTTCATATCGAGAAGCAGTGGGAAGTCTACTCTACCTGGCTACAATATCCCGACCGGATATCTGCAACGCAGTTAACTACTTGAGCCGCTTCAATGGCAAAGCCATGCAGAGCAACTGGAAAATGGTGAAGAAGGTATTTCAGTATTTGAAGGGAACTCCAGACTATGGAATTTTCTTCAATGGTGACGACAAACTTGTGGCATATACAGATTCAGACTACGGTGGGGACACCGTAACAGGGCGCTCAACAAGTGGTGTTCTACTGTTGAGAGGAGGACCAATCATTTGGTACACACAGAAGCAGCGACTCGTTGCTACGTCAACAGCAGAAGCAGAATACCGAGCAGCTGTCTCATCGATAGATGACATCAGCTGGATCAAGAGAATTGGACTGGAACTCGAAATTTTGAAGTCAGACAAACCAGTCACGCTGTTTGTTGACAACCAGTCAGCAATCCACATGCTGCACAATGCACACGAGGGGAAGACTACAAAAGGAAAGAAACATATAGAGATTCCACGCAAATTAATCCAGGAACACGTGGGCAAAACTGTTGCTCTCAAACATGTCGAGAGCTCGAAGCAACTTGCTGATATCCGGACCAAACCCCTCAATAGAAAATTGTTTGAATCACTTCGTCGTAAAATAATTAAGGAGGAGTGTTGAAATTTAATTATGTTTACGACTGACTGTAACTTCTACTGTAAATCTAAGTTGGCAACAATGTGATAAAAAATGTATTTTACTTTTATAAGTTGGCAATTGTTTTAAACCAGAAGGAGATGTACAGCTAATGGCGGAATGTATGTGTAAGATATTGTCTGTGAAATCTGAAGCCATCAGCCATCAAAATTGTATCTATATTGAATGTAGGGAAGTTTTCGATAACTCATAAACATGTTTTATGCTGTAGAATCAAAAGGTATGATATTGTCGACTTATCTAATATGTATTTTTCAACTTATATTTGAATGAGGTTATAAGTTGTATGGAAGCACACCTTAAGTTTACAAAATGTTCATAATAATAGAAGTAGTTTGTAACTGAGAGTGTAAACCATTATTGTATTATTTCTTTGTTTGCCAGGCGCCTTTTTGATGATACTTGCTGTTTAATTTGATAAATAAAAGGACGTCATACATATTGAAAACGACTTGATCATTCATCCCTGCTCGGAGCATAAGAATGACAACATTATCCTCGACCCTTCCTTCCGTAACAAAGTTTGCTATTCCAACCTATCTCTTCTGTAGCAGTCGCCACAAACATCTCTCCTCTCCCAATCGTCTTAATACCTCTTCGTTTGTAACCCTATCTGCCCATCTGATATTCATCATTCTCCTGTAACACCTCATTTAAAACTCTTCAATTCTCCTCTTTTCTGCTACTCCAACGGTCCAAGTTTCACTTCCACAGATTTCCACACTCCAGACGAAAGCTTTTAAAAATGACTTCCGAATACCTAAATCTATATTCGATGTCAACAGAGGTGATATGACGTCAATGTATACTACTGTGTGCATCGCGGTAACAGTTGAAGACACCTAATGCGCCTCTTTCAGTAGTAGTTGAGCAACGACAAGAAATGTCAATTGCCATTGTTGAATCAACAACAAATAATGACTTAACTTACATATTTACATAATTTAGCACATATTTCCTGTGCAATAGTGATAATGGACAGTAATTTCAATTTGATGATTCCCAGAATATCAAATGAAAATTATGGAAATGGCATATAGGCTATTAGGTAAGTGCAAAAGTAGGATGCAGGTTCATCAGTCCTGAAGAATTACAGAATATGTTCGGTTTAGATCATTCCTGTCGAAACACAAGGTGGTGCGATTAATAACTAACTCTCTTTAAATGCAGCACAGCCTGAGTAAACAATTGTACCTCAAAACACCATTCAAGGGCAGTATTTTTACTACCAATTCCACTCTTCACTCAAATTGTAATATCTCAACCTACCATATAGATTTACAATCATTCATTTGCACCTCGTACTTATCCCCACTTTTATTACCTTTAACATTATGTTACTGGTGATCCAAGATTTACAGCTGCAAATTGAACATACTGTTCATTTAAGACATGTTACACATCCTCCATCATAAAAGTGTTGTCAACCTTTGAAGATGCTTCACCGTTAAACACATCTTCAACACATCGGCCAAGATACGTCTCCATGGCAGGACCCGATCTTCGAGGTTCCTTAATGGTTTATGACTGTTTTAAACACAGATAATATGAAACTGCACTGCACGTTTCAGCTACTGCGATGGTTTGAAAACATCAAAATCTAAAGTTCCAAGGGACACTCAGACAGGGGCGGCGCGAGATATAAGCGAACTACGCGGCCGCGGGTGGCGCCGTGAGACGGGGGGGGGGGGGGGGGGGGCGCCGCAGCGCACCGAAATATCAAGTTACGGGTGGCCGGAGCTAGTTTGTAATGTTGTAAACATTACGAATTCTAATTTTTACAACATTAACAAACTTTAATGTTTAAATTATAAACAATGCAACCAGATAACATAACCATTCTGTTTATGTTTCGTCTTTTCAGTTTTAATTTACTATTTCACTACAAATATAACGAAATAATATTTGAAAAATTCAGCATAACCATTTTAAAGAGTTGCCGATTTACGGGTGATGCTACTTATGGAACAAACTTAGAACTATTACGGAGTGCCTGGAGCCGTTCAGTCGAAGTATGACCGCTCGCCATTCACGAATGAGAGAATACCCCTTCCACTAATGACTTCGACTCGTCCGCGTGACTCATACGTCTCTTGTCTTTATCCGCTCAGTGGCTCAGTAATGCCAGCTAGCTGACAGCCTTCACTCATCGTTGTAGTTTGTAGTGTGTTGATGTGTTGACGTAAGCTGCACTGTGTTATTGCCCTTTCTTATATGAGGGGATGATTTTTTAGACACACGAAATGTCTAGTAATAAAAATCCATCAGGTGCATTTCACCGTAAAAGAAAGTTGCAGCATTCTAAACAAGATGAGAATCAATCTAAAGCCCTGAAAAGGTTTTTTGCGCCTTCGGCTTTATCGTCATGTGCAAAAATGATCGACGAAACTACTAAGTTAACTGAATCCGTTTATAATGATGAGGATGACGACAAGTTACTAATATCAGAGCTGCCTGGACCATCAATGTTCCTTAATTGAAATATCCTCATTTGCTAAAAATTTTACAAATCTTACAAGAGTCATTTGCTCGGTGTGGCTAATGTCTGGAGTACAGTCTAATATAATAGAATAGTACGTTGCTTGCTGTATCTGTTGTAAAATGTTAGCTTGAATCTTGGCCGACAAGAAACTAACAAACTCATTTTGGATACTCTTGCTCAAGTACTGTACGTGTGTTTCTTTTGAACTTATTCTTCTCACATGTTCAGCCATAAAACCATCAAATTTAGCTATGTGTTCTACCAGCTTTAAGAAATTTCCATTATTACGTTCAAATAGAGTGTCTTTTCCCCCTCTAAAGGCCAATCCTCGAGTTCCCAAAAATTGTACAATACATAGTAGGCGTTTTAGAACTTGATTCCAATGTTCAGTTTCAGCACGAATAAGTCTTTCATTTTCCTCGTCAATAGTTTTCTTTAAACGAAAATGTAAAGAGAGTTCGCGCCAACATTTACAGTTTTGAATATGAATAGGGGATTTCTCATGACTGGTCAAAGTTTTGCTCAAGTTTTGCCAGTCAGAATACCCTTGGCCACCAGCAAGAAGAGAATTATCATTTCCAAAAAGTTTGCAAGCAAAACAAAAAACTGCGCTTTTCAATATGGAATATATTAACCAAATCCTGCGGACTTGCTCTCGGTTGCAAAGCTTCCTTGTGTAATGCTTTGAGGAAAATCGCCTACCTTTAAGGTCCACAGGAAATTCTTGGTCTGTGACCTGCTGTGGTCCTCACTCAACAAGAATTTTTCGTACATCATCGTTTATTTTAGGTGGCAATTCTCCACAGTCATTTGAAAAAACTGATGACGTTTCTGCGCTCAGTTTCTGCAAATAAACCACCGACCTTAAAACTTTTATATTTAGCTATACATAGTTTAAAAGCCGTAATACATAGAGACCTTAAACTTTGCATTCATAATTATGGGTACTTGATGAGTACATTAAACCAAACTTTTATTAATATTAATAAATATTTCTATTTTCAAAAAATATTTTTATTTCTAAAAAATGGTAAGAAAAAAATGAACATATTCAAACTTTTAAAAATAAGTAGTACCGTATAAACTTTTATAACAATTTTCGTTTATCAGGAAGATATGGATGTAGTAAGTTAATAAGTATATAAAATTTTGGAATAGTAGGTTCAGTGGTTTTATTTGATATGTACTTAAACTTTGAAGAAATCTTCATTAAAAAGCATTGAATCGGAAAAGGTACAGTCTCCCCTTAATACAAAAAAAATTAAGGTGCCCCTTTTCCTTCTCTGCCTTCTTACCTCCTCTCAACCCAACAGAGGCTAAACTAACTATGGACTATTAGGCCTAGTTATATTTTAACAAAACCTGTACTCCGTTAACTAAGATTCATTTTACACCATTGTAAATTGTAATTCTTGAAGAAATACCTAATAAATAACCCGTTGTATTGTATCAACATAAACTTCCAGTTTCAGTTTCCATGGCGTGTTGACTTGTAGACGCCAAGTCTGTAAGTTCTGATGAATCCTCGTCAACACCTTCGGTCCCGGTTATGTCATAGCCAATTGGTAGTGCCAATGGTGTTCCTGTAGTCAGACACCCAGCTGGAGCCTTGTCTTTTATAACCAAACGTGGTTATGTGGACATTTTACCAAATGTTTTTGTTGCATTGAGGATTCTGCTAACGCTCCCAGTATCAGTGGCCAGCGGAGAAAGAAGTTTTTCGAAGTTAAAACTTATAAAAACATACCTGCGATCAACTTTAAGCCAAGAGCACTTGAGTCAACTATCTACTTTGGCCATTGAAAATGATTTGTTAAATGAAATGGAAACAGATTTGCTGCTGACGAGTTTTCTAAAGTGAAAGCCACTAAAATCTCGTTTTAATTTTAAAATATTTCAATAGTGTGCAAAAAATCAACAATAATTGTCATTCTATGTAATAATAATGACCTGTAAATAAATGTTTGGTTTTAAGTTATTTTTTGTGTATCCCTTTGCCTTTTACCTTTTGGCCATATAACACGTTTAGTAAAAACAGTAAAGGTACTCTGATGTGTATAGGGGGCGGGGGCAAAATGTTCTTTGCTTACACTACAAAAAGACCTAGGGCCGGCACTGCACTCAGACCATGTCATTTAGACAACCACTGTACATAAAATTTACAACTTTAACGAAAAAAAAACCTCAGGAGTATCAAAACTCACAATCTAAATATAGTAACAAATAGTCTCACTCACGACTACAAACTAATAGCTGATTTAACTTTCTAATAAGTCGCAAAACTCACGACTCCTGAGAGCACATGCCTGCAATGATCGCAGGAAGTATGAGCTGTACGGTGACTCGCACTGCCCTTCAACCCATGTTTGTCCACCCAGTTTTATAATGAGATTTCTTTTGTATTGGTTTTAACAGGAATTATCAACCTACCACAGATCAAATTCTCGAACTATAGCACTGATTTTTACTCAGTCGTTCTGCTTGGTGTCATCAAGCACCAGGCCTTAAAATCTTAATTGGAATCATCGAGGTCGTTATTATGTGATTGGATACAAAGCGATGGCCATTAGCAAAACAATTAAAAGAAAAATGTGCCTAGTAACCACGTGGAATACTCATATCTGCCAATCCTACCAAGTTACTTAAGTGTCCATTGTGTTCGTCCTGTACTGAAACAAATGACTACAGGCTCATTCGACAGTAATTAGAATAATATTAATGTTATGGATTTTACTGTTCCTTTTAACTAATGCGGCTTTTAGAGACGCCGGGATGCCGGACGTTTGCCCCGAAGGAGATCTTTGACGTGCCAGTAAATCTACTGACACGGCTCCCTCGTATTTGCGCAACCTCAAATGCCCACTGATTGCACCAGGATTTGGCCCTACAACCTTGTGCACGGCAGGCGAGAACGGTCTCGCTGAGCCACGCAGCCAGTATCCTGAGTTTTGAGACTGGCCCAGGTGAAGAAACCGGTTAGGCCTTACTCTTACTAATCCTCTTTTTGGAATTCGTGAGTTTTTAGACGACGCGCGTGAATCTGAGATAAGATACATGTTCGAAAGAGATTTAAGCTGGGACACCTACAGTCCCCCTGTTCCTATAGACATCAGTTATTTAATTCATTCATAGCTGTACAGGAAATGGATATACGCTTCCATGTTTGCTAATAATTTGAATGAATGGATGAATGAAAAATAAATACTGGCATATTAAGTATTAACAGGTGTGCAAAGCGAATTGAATTAGTTATAAATATTGGCACCAGTAGGTTTTAGTTAATTTGCTTTTTCATGGAATCATTCTGATTCAGTGTTCCAAGTTGGATGGCTACTACCAGTTTTTCCTAGTTATGAGTAAGCAGGGAAGAGCATATTGCAAAAGACATTTGATAAATGGTTGGTTTGTAGACTTGAAAGATCCCATAACATTCTGATCAATGAAAGAGCATTGGCAGCCAAAGACAAAGGTTATGTGTTTGATGGCAACAGGTAGCATCATACTTTAACTAAGTACCCTAGCTTGTACTAATAATAATTGTATGGCCTGTACTTGGTGTTGGAGGTAACTAGGCAATCTGTTCTGCATTTTCCCCTGCCATATGGCAGTGAAAACAGAACTCTATTCTGTGACCAGTAGCTGAGATTTAAAGAATTTTGTCTTTTTTTTTTCACCAAATGTAATTCAAAAGCTTAGTATGTATATCTAGCAGATGACCTAGATTTATTTATCGTATGGCTTCTAATGTCGGGAGTGTCCGAGGACAAGATCGGCTCGCCTGAGTCTGTAGCTGCTTCCAGCGGACACCCTAAAGGGTGGGCTACCAGTTCCGTTCAATTTCAAGTAGTTCCAACTTTCGCCACCAGACATCAATGATACCTAGTGGCGAACGTTGGAACTTTGATAGAGCGTTCTGACGAAATCTAACCTAACAAATTTTGCTTTACACAAGTTTAGTCTGTGAAAGGATCTTTCACATGCCATAAATCTATGACAGCCCAAATGACAATACTATATAAAGGGAAAGGGCACACTGCAGACCCGAACTCTTACAGGGGTATAGCTCTAGAATCTACGATATTCAAACTTTTCTCCAAAATTTTGACGAAAAAACTAATCACGGAAGTGGATAAGTTCATACCAGATTGTCAATTCGGCTTCCGAGAAGGAAGGAGTACTTTACAAGCAGTAAAAGTAAAGAAGCGGAACAGGCACTAAGGCACAAGAAGGGGAAATACCATGTGGTCTTCATTGACTATAGAAAAGCTTTTGACTTAATCAATCGGAATATCCTCATAAATAAACTAAAAGGGATGCTGGGATACGCCCATCCACTAGCAAGAATAGTTGAGGCAATTCTAACATACAATTATATCGTTATTAATGACGGTGTAGTCCTGTCAAAGAAGATCATACAGACAAACGGCGTACTTCAGGGCGACCCCATGAGTCCTCTATTGTTTAATGTCCTAACAGCTGACATTTTCAACATCGTTCAGGACCACCCAACGGTGAAACTAATAATGTACGCTGATGATATGGCACTAGGATCGCACAGCAAAAGAGACCTGCAAATCGCACTCCAGAAGCTCGCACTGTGGGCTGGTGAAAATAGCCTCGAGATCAACGAAGAAAAAACCTTCTACATGATTCTCAGAAAAGGAGGTAAACTGGCAACAGATGATCATTTAACCCTGCAAGGTGTTAAGCTAACAACAGTGAATAAATTTCAATAATTTTGGAGTGTATTTACAAACAACCATGTCTTCATACAGGATCCACATTCAAGAGAGAGTCTCAGCAGCTATAAAAGCCATTCACAGAATAAAGAATATCAGCAAACTATCATTGTCTACTGCAATGACCTTATTTAAGGCAGTCGTTTCACCAATAGCCTCATATGGAATAGAATTAATATGGCCGCATTTAACAAACAGCGATCTCACAAGATTGGAAAGTGTGAAAGCAAGATACCTGAAGAGAGTTCTCGGAGTTGGGATTTATGCACCCTCAAGGATAGTATATGAATTGGCAAGGGAAAGTTTCTTCGTGGAGGACTTAAGACTTCAGTTCATGCTACCATCTACAGGCCCATTCCAAGCGCTACTCGAATCACGATGGATGAAGAGGAAGGATATTGATCCCGATTTCTATGGCACAAGCGCAATGATAGACCGACAATGGACAACGTCTGGGCAAGACCAAAGGCATGTGGTAACCAGACTTGCTACCCATGGCTTCCACCATAAAATCTGCCGAACTCAAAGGTTTCACCAACCTGGTGAAGACTGTATATGCTCATTGTGCAACAGGAGGTGCGACCGTTACCATATAATACTCTGTGGCAAAAGAACAAAGACAATAAGAGAATATAGTGAAAACTAAATATCAATGTATTAGATTTAGGTTTAATGCTCTTTCAAGCGCGTCTTAATAAATTAATATAAATCTATGACATGGGACCGCCGGCTTTACTTCCCCTCCGAAGGAAGGCATACTGAAGGATTGTTAACGCTCTTAAAAAATCCGACGACTTCGGCCGGGTTTGAACCCGCTATCTTGGGCATAGGAGTTAAGCATGCTACCGACTACGCCACCGAAGCCGCGAGATGACCTAGATGTCATACCCGTTAAGATAGCAATCACCACCTGTCACCATCCAATGCTATTTGGATGCTACATTTTCCAACTTAATGGCATGGTAATCAATTTCAATTACAAAAGAATTGGGAGCAGTACATGTTGCATCTGCTGTCTGAAGTTAAGTCCAGTGACAGATCAAGAGTGCTAGAGGCTTCGTGGCAAAATTAATAACGGCCCCTACCTTAATTGAAGATGGAAAACCTGGAATAATACTGCACCATTTGGCAATTGTGAATTGTATGTTCAAAATCCTTCTCCAATAAAATTTCACATTCCACATAAATCAAACCCTGACGCAGTCATCATCATCATCATCATCATCATCATCATCATCATCCTGAACCAACTCCAGTTGCCCGGGTGTGGGATATGAGCCCCCTCCATTTCACCCTGTCCTTGTACCACTCCTCCTCCACCAACTTGTCCCAATCATGACCTCTCTACAGTACATCGTTCTTGACTGTATCTATCCACTTCTTTCGTGGCCTTCCCACGGGTCGTCTTCCTTCTACTTTTCTCTCAAATTCCTTCCGTGCAGTTCTGTTTGGTGGCATTCTCTTCATGTGACCAAACCACTTCAGTCTTGAGATCTGGATCTTATTGAGGAGAGAATCATCTTTTCCTACTTCCTCTCTAATCTTCTCATCCCTGATCTTGTCTTTCCTGGTCTTCTGAATCATGGTACGCAGGAATTTCATTTCGGCTGCCTGGAATTTAGAGTTATCTCTATTGGATAGTGTTGTGGTTTCGAGACTGTATGTAAGAATCGGTGTATAATAGGACTTGTGCAATGTCATCTTTGTTTTCATGGGCATTTGCTCATCCCACAGCAGGTGCCTTATCTGGTAGTAAAATTGTGTTGCCTTATTAATTCGATTGTTTACCTCATGTTTTGCTAGGTTGTCACTTGATAGAATGCTACCCAAGTACTTGAAAACTTGAACGCTGTCCAAATTGGCTTCATTTAGCATGACTATTGGTTCTGCTCCTTCCTCATACACTTTCATCGCCACAGTCTTTGTCTCGCTGATGTTTAAACCTTATTTCTTACACTCCTCATTCCAGCTTTGCAGCCTCTCACCCAGTTCTTCCTCTGATTCACTCCAGATCGCAACATCATCTGCAAATGTGAAGGCTCTAATATCTCCATGTTCTTTCCTTTTGATAGATTTCATTACCACATCCATCACTTGTAGGCTCAACTAATTATATTTTCAATTTTAATTTTGTTTTCTCTGAGAATATGTTATATATGCATCTTCAGGTTTGCATGATTTATCATTGATTACTATTTCTAAAAATTGTATAATGGCTTAGCCGAATAACACGTTCTATGTATATGATGTATACACTAAAAAATAATGAATAAGAAGGAAAATTAAATTTGTGTTTGTACAAACTTGTAGGCTCAACTAATTATATTTTCAATTTTAATTTTGTTTTCTCTGAGAAAATGTTTTATATGCATCTTCAGGTTTGCATGATTTCCTTTAAATTCTTTTAATTTAATTGGGAGAATGTTATATAATTTTGGTGAGAAATATAGAAAGTTACGTTTGGCTATACTTAACTTGGGTTGATATAAAATAGAGTGATTCTCTGAAATACTTCTGGTTTCATACCCGTGATTAACAACTTGAATTCCATTTCTATCTTTAAAAATGTATTTATATATTTCAAAAGCATACAATTGTTTAATGTTGAAGACCCTTGTCTCAGCATACAGTCTCATAGTCGGATATAATCTATCTTTCTTCAACATTATTCGCAGTATGGGATTCTGTACTATCTGAACACTCTTTAGTACATTTTCATAGGCGCCTCCCCAGGCAAGAATACCATATGTAAGAACTGACTGGACTAGAGCGTGGTAGATGTCTCTTATTAATTTGTAATTGACAATATGTTTTAAATTGTGAAATATATAGATTGTTCTTCTTATTTTACTTGTAAGGTGTTTGCATTGGCTTTTCCAGTTCATGTCACTATCTATAAATAATCCCAGATATTTAACTGTATCCACTTTAGCTATTTTAGGACAGTCACAGTTCTGATTACAATTCAAAGTGTGTATTTTGGTTCATTAAAATCATCTTCAACTGCTTTTAAACTGAATCTTACGAACTTTGATTTAGTTATATTTAAAAATAGTTAGTTACCATCTAGCCATATCTTTAACATTTTCAATGCAGCAGTTGCAATTTGTTTTACATTTCCTCATTTTTTACCTTCAACACAAACTACCGTATCATCTGCGTCTGATATGACATTAATATTTTCAATTCCATGTATAGATGATACAATATCGTTGATAAAAATCAAAAATAATAATGGACCCAGCACTGTGCCTTGTGGTTTTCCTCTTTTCACTCTTAGAGGTAGACTTGTAGTTCCATTTATTCTAACGTATTGAATCCTTTCAGTCAAATAGCTTTCTATCAATTTCAGAGCTATGCCTCTGACGCCATATCTCTCCATCTTCTGAAGGAGAATATGGTGAGGTATGGTGTTAAAAGCCTTCTCCAAGTAAAGAAATATCCCCAAGGTCGGTTTCATACTGTTCATATTTTCATAAATTCGCCTAGTTAATACCCCAATAGCATCAGTGGTGTTGACATTTTTATAAAACCAAATTGTCTAGTTGATGGTAAATTGTGTTTCTTCAAAAACTGATAAATATGATTTTTAATACATTTTTCAAGTAATTTTGATATGATTGTCGTTAACGATATAGGTCAATAGTTCTTTAGTTCTGAAGGACTACCTGCTTTATGCAGCGGTTTTACAATTGTAATTTTTAATTGCTTTGGGAAGTATCCAAGTGAAAGTGACTCGTTTATTATTGTTAGCAAAGGACTCTTTCATCATCATCTTGCACAGTTTCCAGCCACTGGCCGGGTCTGTTTGGAACACAAGCTTCGTCAACGTCTTCTGTCTTCCCACCATCTCTCAGCCTCCACCCTTGTCCAGTCTTCTCCTCTCTTCTTCACGCTTTCTTCCACCCCCTTCAGCCACCTGTCTCTCGGTCTTCCTCTCGGTCTCTTTCCTTCCCACTTCGTCTCGTGTATCCTCCTGGGTATCCTCTTCGCCTCCATTCGTTTTACATGCCCATACCATCCAAGTCTAGATTTATCTATACCATCCTGTAATGGATCCTCCTTCATTAATTCTCAGGTCCTCTCATTTCTTATTCTGTCCATTTTTGTAGCTCCAATACTGCTTCTCAAGAACCTCGTCTCACTGGCCTGTATTTTGCTCTTATCCCTCCCCCCTGTGGGTGGGGGTTTAGAATACTCCCACGGTATCCCCTGCCTGTCGTAAGAGGCGACTAAAAGGGTTTCTCGGATCGGTCCCCTTTCGAGGGTTTGACAGTCAGCTCTAAAAGACATACATCCGTGCGGTATAACGCTCATTAGGTTATATCGCACTTCTTTCCGTTAATGCTTTCAGGGTCTGGCAACTAAAATTTCCTTATGTGCGTGCTGTTAGGGGATGGGCCACTTACGCTTGCGACTACGCTCGAAAGCCTGTCCGGTCTTGGCCGCGCCGACAGGTGGGTGCGCCATGTACCCGTGCAGTAGTATCCACCTGACTACGCAGGTCCCCGCACAGCCGAATGTCAGAGCTGTAAAATCCAGTATATGCCAAGGGTTACATGCCGATACGGCATTGTAAAACATCGGACCCCGGGCAATGCCTTCCAAGCTAGGCGGGACTTGCCCTGGCTGGGTAGCGCCTACTGTGACGGCCCAAGATCGGATGTCGGTGGCATTCGGGGAGGATGATCTGGCCATGGGTTCCAAAAGAAAAATCCCCAAACAGGGTGGTCCTACACCCAAGTCTTTAACATTTGATTCCCTACGGAGACCAACCACCTGGGAACAATCTGTGCGTGAAAATCTGGGTACTAAAACCCCCAAGTTTCTGGTAGCTACCAGAACAGATGGGGGTGATTTCAAGCTGGTAAAGAGTATTTGGTTTTCTCGCCACATAGAAGGTGTCTATGGTGAGCTTGAGAAAGTACAAAAGATGAGGAACGGTAGCTTGTTGCTCAAGACTAGGACTGGTGAGCAAGTTGAACAACTTTTGCAATGTGACCACTTTGGCGAGATACCCGTCAAAGTGGAAAAGCTCAAGTCCTTGAATCAGGTCCGAGGAGTTATTTTCCACCGGGACCTGATTCAGAACACCGACGAGGAGCTCAAGAAGGATATGCAGCACCGTCACGTGACTGATATCCGGCGCATTACGCGCAAGATCAGTGGTCAAATCGTGGATACTGGTGCTTTCAATATTTCCTTTGAGCTTTCGGTGCTCCCGGAGAAAGTCAAGGTTACAAGTTGCCGTTGTGACGTACGGCCTTACATCCCTCCACCAATGAGGTGTTAAAAGTGCCAGAAGTTCGGGCACATGTTATCCCGATGCTCGAGCCCTGAAATCTGCGGAACATGCGGTAAGGTACCACACGAAGCGGAAGAGTGCCTAACACCATATCAGTGCACTAATTTCCCTGGATTTCATTCTCTTCGGGACAGGAACTGCCCTGTCTTCCAGAGTGAGAAGAAAATCACGGAGATCAAAACCCTGGATGGTCTCACCTACCAGGAGGCCCGCAAGAAGTATCAAACCACGATTGCTTCTCCTCCAACGATTGATTATAGCGTTATAATCCCAAATTTTGTCCCGGCTACGCCATCTTTTGTCCCAGCTATGAAGCCTTCAAATATTGAAACCCCCACCCCAGAATCGCAACGAGAGCCCGAAGGTGATTTCTACCCCCACCTTCGGCCTCAAAGAAGGCTGTGCGAACGAAGACTGCTCCGCCCGCACAGCAGGGGAGGAAGTTGAAGACTTACTCCCTACTCGGGAGGAGGTCGAAGACTTCCTCGCCACCCAAACGGTCGGCGAAAGACGCGCCGAAGCCGGCGGAGGCGGCATCGTCGACCAGGGTCAGGAATTCGTCTCCTGACCCGTCTAAATATCTTAAAGAGGCGGGGAAGAAGGGAGCCCGCACTACGCGTTCCCTTACCCCTCCAAAAAAGGGGAAGCCATCCGCCCCACCAGCTGCGGATGCTTCTGCGCCTGAGGACGTTTTGGTCCTCAGATCTGCGCGCTCCCCACGGAGATCCCCCCGCCGCCAAACTGCGTCCAGGAAATCTTCCGCTGAGTCGATTCAATCCACGACCTTGCCTGAGGACATGGAAATTATAGTCGACGTAGTGGGTGATGATCCTCCAGGTTAAGTTGTAGCTTGCTGCTCCAACTTATTCCCTAGTTTATAAGTTCTCACTATGGCACTGTTACAGTGGAATTGTAACAGTTATGACAGGTATTTGACAGAGCTCCGTCAGCTCGTTGCACAATACGCAGCGAGTATAGTCTGCCTACAGGAAACAAACCTCAGACCTGCTCACGAGACTGTTCTGAGAGGTTTCAGACTATACTCTAAAGAGCGACAAGACGCCGCCTGAGCTTCCGGAGGCGTTTGTACCTTCGTTCGCTCTGACTGCTATAGTGACGAGTTTCCACTCGCCACTCCTCTGGAAGCTATTGCAGTTCGCGTGTCCTTGCCTGCTATGACAACTGTTTGTAACGTGTACCTTCCACCGAACCAGCCACTTGTTATTAATGACGTCTTTGATCTTGTTGATCAATTTCCAGTCCCTTTCCTTATCGTGGGTGATTTCAACTCACATCACCCCCAATGGGGATCACCATCTTCCTGCACAAGAGGAAGGGACGTGGAGGGCTTAAGTCAAGGGTTGGATTTATCTCTATTAAATACAGGGGAAGCTACACATTTTAGCTTAGCGCACGGCACGTACTCACACATTGACTTGAGTGTGTGTAGCCGTGCGCTGGTCCCCCTATTTGGTTGGTATGTACACGACGACCTCTGTGACAGTGACCATTTCCCGATCGTTCTTACACTTCTGCACCAGAAGCCCGTGGAGTTCCCCAGTCGTTGGCTACTTAAGTGGGCAAATTGGCCCTCGTTTCAAGAACGAGCTGTGTGATCTTGGTTGCCGGAGCGTCGATGACGAGGTACAGCACGTCACCGATGTGCTTCTTGCTGCCGCCGACGAGTCCATTCCATCCTTTTCTGGGACACCTCAGCACAAACTCGTCCCCTGGTGGACTGAGGATATTGCAGCTGCAATAAGAGACCGTCGTCGCGCTCATAAGCATTATCGGCGACGCCCAATCATGGCCAATTTGGTGGCGTTTAAGAAATTTCGTGCCAAGGCACGTTTTCTTATCCGCCAGAGTAAGAATCAATCCTGGGAACGGTATGTGTCGTCTATCACGGCACATACCCCCCTCCTCTCAAGTGTGGACTAAACTACGACGCATTTCGGGAATTCAGACATCTTCTACTGTACCGGGAATTTCCATTGATAATGAATTGGTTACAGATCCTTATCGCGTTGCAAAGCATCTCGCCTCGTATTTTGCCGATGTATCCGGTTCGTATAATTATGCTCCAGATTTCGTTGCTTTGCAACGCGAGTCAGAACACTCCCAGCTCTGTTTTGCTTCCCGCGCTTCGGAGGAGTACAACGTGCCCTTTACGGAGTGGGAACTCCGCGGAGCACTGGCGCTCTGCTGGGACACGTCTCCCAGCCCGGATAATATTCACAACCTGATGCTTAAACACCTAAACGATGAGAGCATTCGTTATTTGCTCAGGGTGTTTAATCGTATCTGGTTGGAAGGTGTGTTTCCAGAGCAATGGCAGGAAGGTATAATTATACCTATCCTGAAGCCCGATAAGGATCCCAACTTGACAGGGAGTTACAGACCTATTTGTCTCACTAACGGTCTGTGCAAGCTCTTTGAAAGGATGGTCAATCGGCGCCTGGTGTGGGTCCTGGAGAAACGAGGACTCCTGTCTGAATACCAGTGTGATTTCAGGGCGTCTCGGTGTACCAACGACCATCTGGTACGCCTCGAGACCGCCATACAGGACGCTTTTCTCCGGAGACAGCACCTAGTCACTGTTTTCTTTGACCTCGAGAAGGCCTATGACACCACTTGGCGGTACGGCATCCTCTCTACCCTGCATCAATGGAAATTCCGAGGTATCTTGCCGGTCTTTATTGCGAATTTTCTGTCCCTTCGCCTATTCCGTGTCCGAATAGGGGGTACATATTCGCAATATCATGTACAGGAAAACGGAGTCCACAGGGATCGGTGCTTAGCGTAACATTATTTGCGATTGCCATAAACGGTATAGTCGCTGCTGCTGGTCCAGCAGTGGTACCGTCGCTATATGTAGACGATTTCGCTCTACATTATAGTGCGCAAAATATGGCGGTCGCTGAACGACAGCTACAACAAGCTATTTGGAGAGTGGAACGCTGGACACTCGAGCATGGCTTTCGGTTCTCAACCGCTAAGACCTCGGTTGTCTATTTCTGCCGAAAGCGCACTCTCCATCCGGATCCTGCGCTTTATCTGGGCGATGTAGCTTTGCCTGTTGTTGCTACATACTGGTTCCTTGGGCTCCTTTTAGATCAGAAGTTAACGTGGGAGCCACACGTGCGGGGTTTGAAAACTGCCTGTGCTAAGAAGCTCAACATGTTGCGGTTTCATAGCGGCACACCGTGGGGGGCGGACCGCACGGTGCTCCTACGTCTTTATAAGGCACTGATTTTATCTCGATTAGATTATGGCAGTGTAGCATATGGTTCAGCCCGTAAGTCAGTGTATGTTAAACTGGACAGTGTCCACCACAGCGGTGTGAGGCTGGCGACGGGACCCTTTCGGACGAGCCCAGTCGTCAGCTTGCTCGCCGAGGCTGGCGTACCTCCTTTACACCTGAGGCGCCAACAAATACTGCTGACCTATGCTGCAACTATTCGACAGATGCCACTTCATCCAAGTTATCCATGTTTGTTTTCCCATCCGAATCGCCGGCTGTATGATGCGCTCGCCCGAGCCACTCGGCCGGCGGGGATTCGCTTGGATGACTTATACCGGCAGTTCCGATTTCCTGCTGTCTCCTGTATCGTCCGAGTACCTAGCAAGGCCCCTCCGTGGATGGCCTCTCGCCCTGATATCATCCTGGATCTGCACACCGGCCCCAAGTCGGACACGGACTCCTCCGTCCATCTGAGGCTGTTCCAGTCCGTGGTGAGCCGGTATCCAGGATCAGGGCTTCTATTCAGGGACGGTTCGAGGGTAAACGAGAAAGTAGGCTGTGCATTTGAGGTTGAGGATCGTCGGTTTCTCTTTTCACTTCCCGAGGCCTGTGGCGTGTACACTGCGGAGCTCTATGCCATCTTAGAGGCCCTGCGGTACACGTTATCAGACGATCACCAGCAGTTTCTTGTGTGTACTGACCCTCTGAGTGCGCTGCAAGCGATCGATGTGTGTTTCCCTAAGCACCCGTGTGCACGACCTGCTCGTCAGTGCGTGAAACACTGGAACAGGGGTGACCTTTGTGTGGCTTCCTAGCCACATGGGTATTGCGGGAAACGAGCTTGCTGATCAGTCGGCGAGAGAGGCAGTCACACTGCCCTCGCTACCGTATAAGGTGCCTGCTAGTGATGTGCGCTCTCAGTTCCTGCATTCGATCCTGTCGCATTGGGAGGAGGCGTGGCGTGCCACGCCGCCACGCCTCCACCCAACAAACTGAGAGGCATCAAGGAGACAACGAAGGTGTGGAAATCTTCCTTCTGATCTCTCATGGAAGGAAGCTGTGGTACTCTGTCGACTCCGGATCGGCCATGGGATTGCTACGCACTCCCACTTGCTAAAGGGAGAAGACCCCCTGTGTGTACTTGCGGTGCCCATCTAACTGTGGCACTCATTCTCTTGGAGTGTTTGGATCTGGCCGATCTGCGAAGGACTCTTAAACTGCCTAATACCCTCTCCCTTATTCTCCGTGATGACGGGCCGTCAGTAGACCTCGTCATCCGGTTCATGAGGAAGAGTGGTTTCTTTTTTAGGTTTTAATGTAAGTTAAGACTTTTAATTCAGGTTAAGTCTGTTTTATGTTTTATATTGCGTTCATCTATTTTAATGTTCACTATGCCTCGTTTGTTTTATTGTGTTTTACCATCCACCTTTTATACTTTTTTATTCAAATAAGGCATAATTGTTGGGGCTCACTGTCTATTTTATATAAACCATTTTCGTTTCATCCATAGCAGTGAGCTGTTTTATGTTCATCCTTTCATTTCACGCCATTTCATTTCATCAGGGGCCGATAACCTCGATGTTAGGCCCCTTAATACAACAATTATCATCATCATCATCATCATCGCTCTTCTCCCTTCCTTTCATAACCCAGGTCTCCGAGGCATACATCAGGATAGGGACATAGTACGTCCGATATATGATATTTTTGCTGTTCTGAGGGACATCCTTGCTCCATAACATGCTTCTCACACTCCTCCGGAATGCTTCTGCCTGTCTCCCCCGCTCATTTATTTCTCTATCGTTTCTTCAATTATCTTGTATCAGGCTTCCCAGATACTTGAAACTCTCCACTTTCTTCTGTTCCCCACCAATTGTTATTCCCGTTGTGGTTCTTTCCTTCCTCCTTGTGATCAACATCTCACTCTTATTTATGCTAAATTTCATCCCATATCCTTGTATTATTCCTTCCCACACGTCCAACTGTTCCTGTACCTCCTCCTCCTTGTTTCTCCTAATCATCAAATCATATGCAAACACCATTGCTTTCATCTTTCCTTCCCCAATTACTTGTGCCACTCGGGTCATTATGTCATCCATCACCACAATGAAAAGTAACGGTGACAGTGCACTTCCTTTTTTCAGGCCGTTTCTCGGTTCCAACCAGTCCGATCTCTCTCCTCCCACTTTCACACAGCTCACGCTTCCCTTGTACATCTCCTTTATCCTCCTTATAGTCCATTTTTCTACTCCTCTATCCTCCAGGGACTTCCATACTTTGTTTCTGCATACACTGTCATATGCTTTCTCAATGTCCAGGAAGGCCATCAGTAGATCTGTTCCATGCGCATAGTGCTGTTCTTGTAACTGCCTTACAGCAAAAATCAAATCCACTGTGGACCTTCCTGCTCTGAAGCCATGTTGTTCTTCCCTCATCCCTCCGTCTATCCTTGTCCTAATTCTCCTTTCCAAAACTTTCTCAAACAATGACTCATCAGTGTTATTCCCCGATAGTTTCTGCAATTCTGTTCTACCTTTCTTGAAGATCGGGACAATTATTCCCCTTTTCCAGTCCTCTGGGGTCTTCCTTTCCTTCCATGCTGTCTTCATCACTCGGTACAACCATTGTATTCCCACCTCTCCTGCTGCTCTCACCATCTCCACACTCAACTCATCCACACCCGGTGTCTTCCCTCATTTCATCTTCCTCACTGCATCTTCCACTTCATTCCATGTTAAATCCTTTTCTGTTTGCAGTCCATCTTCCTCTTCCCCGATTTCTTCCTCCTCGCCATGGTTTCCATTTGGGTTCAGAAGTTCTTCAAAATATTCTCTCCACATTTTCTTCAGTTCTTCCCTATTTTCTATCTCTTGTCCCCTTTTGTTCACCATTCTAAAATAATCCGTAGGATCCTTCCGCCTCTTATGTTTTACCATCCCATACAGGACCTATTTTGTACCTTCACTATCCTCCTCCATCATCTTTGTCCACTCTTCTATCCACTTTCTTCTCTCCTCAGCCACAACTCTCTTTGCCTCCTTCTTTCTTTCCTGGTACTCTTCCCTTGTCTCTATAGTCCTATTTTGATACCACCTCCTAAAAGCTCTATTCTTTTCCCTTACTATATATTTTGTCTTCTCATTCAACCAAGGTGTTTCCTTCCACCTCTTCTTGCTACTTGTCCTCCCAGATACTGCTTCTGCTGCACCTACTAGTGTCTTCTTAAATATAGCCCATTCCTCTTCCACTCCTCTCTCTTCATCTGTTGGAATTCCTTCCTTTGCCATTTTGAGGTACTCAACCCTTCTGTCTCCTTCTTTCAGTTTCCATATCCTTATACGTCTTTCCTGGTTCTCAGTCCCTTTCGTCTCCTTAGTCCCTCTCAAGTTCATTACCAGCAATCGATGGACGCTATCCAAGTTCTCCGGTGGTATAACCTTGATGTCCGTGATATTCTTATTTAATTCTTTCTCATACAGTATATAGTTGACCACCGACTTCCTGGTCAAGTCATCACTGTACCATGTGATTGTGTGGCTCTCTCTTTTCTTGAACCAGGAGTTCCCAACTAGCAGGCTGTTTCTTTGACAGAAGTCCAACATTCTCTTTCCTTCCTCATTTCTTCTGCTCCAACCCTCTGGTCCAAGCACACTCTCATACCCTTGTCTTTCTCTTCCTACATGGGCATTCAGATCCCCCATAACAATCATATTCCTTCCTCCCAGCTGCTTCTGCAATTCCCCTTCAAACTCCTTCCCTTCAGAGGCGCAGCCTACTTGTGGAGCATACACTTGCACTATTTCTACGGTCTCTCCCCTCAGTGCTACTTTCACTTTCATCATTCTATCACTTATTCTCTTCACTTCTTTTAAACTGTCTCGAGTAATAACATGCTTGGTCAGGAATTTTCGGCAGAGGCAGATTCTTCTGATAATCGTAGCTAAATGTTTTTACAAAGGGGTCCATTATCCCTTAATATATCATAAAATGTGGTAGCTCGCAAGGTGTGGACAAGTTTCTGGCCCTTTTTTTTTGCCTCAGCAACATTTTCTCTTTTAATATTCTCATCTAGCTGAAGACAAACCGAACACACGTCTGTACCAGGGCTCCCAAATCCAATGTTTTAATGTGTGTTGAAAATATGCCCGATGAAACAGTGTCGTACTTTCATTGTTGAACCAGCTCTCTCATTGTACACGTGCCACATTTTAGCCTATTTTCATTTTATGAAAAAATATGCTTATGAGATCACCTTTTGTCCGTGTGTCTGTGTGTGCGTGTGTGATTCGTGTGTGTGGTGTGTCCCCCCTAATAACTTCTAAACGGGGTGAGCGATCTCAATGAAACTCGGTAAGATCATAGCACCAATCTGGCCGACCTCGACCATACCCTTCAAATTTGATTGTATCTCACCAACCAACATGGCGGCTGTGCGAAATATTTCACCAGCATTCAGTATCTCCGAAACTATTACAGATATCACCCTGAAATTTTGTACGGTGATAAAGTGCACTACTAGAAGTTCACCTATGGGACATACAAAAACCTGGTAACTACAAAAACAACATGGCGCCCAAGCGAATTTGAGACATTTAAATAGACTTGACACGCGATTTAACCATCCAAACGTAATACAACTTGGTACAGCATATGTTTATACACATTGCAATTCACTAGCGTCTAATTTAGTTCAATTGTTTACAAAACCTCAAAATGGCGTCTGTGCGAAATATTTCACTGGCATTTTATATCGCCGAAACTATTACAGATACCACCCTGAAATTTTGTATGGTGATAAAAGGCACTACTACAAGTTTATCTATTTAACTTTCAAAAACCTGTAAAGTACAAAACGAACATGGCGGCCAAGCGAATTTGAAATATTTTATTAGACTTTTCTCGTGATTTAACCATCTGAGCGCAGTGAAATGTGGTACAATAAATAATTATACATATTTTAATGCACTGACATCTAATTTAGTTCAATTGTTTACATAACCTCAAGATGGCGGCGGTGCGAAATTTTGAAATTAAGTTTTTATTTCTTGTGTCGTAATCATGCGATCGAAGTGAACGTTTTAATAATGAAGCTACGCAATAATGTTCCTTTAATGGTACTGTACATAACTCTATGGCCTATACGTATAACAATCCAAAATGGCGAGCATCCGAAATACTTTGACGGTTCTCAATATCTACGAATCTTTTACAGCAATCAAACTGAATTGTTTTATGTTCATAGAGGCTATGAACATAAGTTCACCTACAGGCCTTTCAGTAACCTGGTGAGCACAAATCGAAAATGGCGGCGACGCGATGTATAGCTATTTGAATGGTCGTTTCTCGCGATTTAACCATCCGAGTGCAGTTAAACTTGGCACGTTAAATGCTTATATAAATTTTAATCCACTGGCATCTAATTTATTTCAATTGTTTTCATAACCACAAGATGGCAGCTGTGCGAAATTTTAAAATCTCGTTTTTACTTCTTGTGTCCTAATCATGCGATTGAAGTTTAAATACCACACGTACACAATAATCTTCATGTAATAGTACATAAATAAAAATCCAACCTGGCGACCATCTGAAATATTTCGATGGCTCTCAATATCAACGAATCTATCACAACAATCAAACTGAAATTTTGTATGTTGATAGAGGTAATTAACATGAGTAGGATATATGAAAATAGGCTGTATAGTTCTTCACGGAACTACTTGTCTTAATGTTAAAATCAGATGACAAATAAAGGCGCCCACCAGATTTTGATCTGAAATTATTACCAACATTGCATTTCAAAGACTCAATGAATGCTTTGACTTCGGCATGCTTGATGTCGTTTTTAGTTGATACTCCTATCTCCACCCCTCTTTTCGCTGGGAAGTTTTCCAGAAATTGTATATTCTTTAACAATACGTGTCACACGATCCTTAGCCACACCAAGAATGGCAAGAAATGTATTTCTACACCCACAAATGGATTTTCCTAGATGCGATTGACTTGGTATTTAATAGAAACCCAACGCGGTTTTATTGTCGGATCATATTTGTGTCGTTCAGGTGTTACAGCTTCACAGTGTTTTAATATAAAATGGTCCTAGAGACTTGAAATTTATTGTGGGGGTAGAGGGGGTCAAGGCCAATCATTTATGTCCAACAAATTTTCTGTTAACTCTTTAGTTTCCAAAATATGAAAATTTCAAAATTGTACTTTTTTCAAAAAAAACTCCAAAAATAACGTTTTTATTTAAAAAAATAAAGGACATAGAAAACTTTTTAGAATGTTTGGTTCTTAACCAATACTTTCCCAATTGAACTTTTTTATTTTTGTCCTACATATCTGGGACTTGGTTTACAGGTAGATTGATTTATGCCAAACAAACTTTTTTGTCGAATTCCTAGTTTTCAAAATAGTGACCATTTTTCGAAATTGATTTTATTTTGTCCTACAGACCTGGGACTTGGTTTACAGGTAGAAAGGGGTAATATTCATTGATTTATGTCAAACAAACTATTTTGTAAAATTCCTAATTTTGGAAATATGGCCCATTTTCAAAATTTTATTTTTGTTCTAGAGACCTGAGACTTGGTTTACAAGTAGAGGGGGTAAATACCATTAATTTATGTCAAACAAACTTTTTTGTAAAATTCCTAATTTTGGAAATATAGCCCATTTTCCAAATTAATTTTGTTTTGTCCTAGAGTCTTGAAATTTGGTGCGAGGGTAGAGGGCGAAAGAACCAACAATTAATATCAAATAAAGGTTTTTTAAACTTGCTAATTTTGGAAATATAGCCTACTTTCCCATTTGATTTTTTTCATTTTTGTCCTACAGACCTGGGACTTGGTTTACAGGTAGAGGGGGTAGAGGTGAGTGTATGAGTTAACATATGAATTTTTAGGATTTTAGTTTAAACATATAGCCAACTTTCCCAATTCAACTTTCTAGAAAAAATTAAAAATTATATTGTTTTTGACTAGGCGTGGGACAGAGGTAAGAGTAAGAGTTGAGAGTCAATCATTAACCTTAGAATACTTTGGATTTTTAGAATTTTAGTGTGTTTTTGTTGTTGCTTACAAACATGGTGGTAAGCATTATGCTGTCATAAAAAGGGCTCACATAAATTTCCAAGAACAAATAAGCCTACAAGTAAGAGCAAATATAAGAGAGCTAATACAAAAGCCAACATATGGGGCCAATACAAAAGCCAATACAAAAAGCCAACTTAAAAAGCCAACACAAAAAGCCAACAAAAGTCACAAAAAAGCCAACAAAATCCAACAAAAAAGCCAACAAAAGCAAACAAAAGAACATAAAAACCAATACACAAGCTGATTGCAAAATGTTAAACACTTGCATAGTATTACATTTTAGGTAAAGCAACATTCCCATACAATTACGTCATTTAACTTTTGTTACGTTATGCGACAAGTTAAATCTTGTTAGAATTCCATTCTTTAACCATCGGCAGTCTCCGGCAATGTTCGTGAGATTGTGTATTTATGTGCGTACTGCTTTGTGCCGACAAGCGTTGTAGGTTACGTCATAATCTAAAAATAGAATTGAGTATTGGTGTATATAACAGACGCTACAAATGCATTCGATCAGTGCTTCGTGGTAGCTGAAAGTGTTAAGATGCCTCTCTCTCTAAAGAACAGAATAAAGCCTACCAACGAGCAATTTGGGTTGTGGTTGTTGTTGGAAAACCTGGACAATCTGGTTACAGACATTGGTAATATAAAATACCGTACACAGAAAACATGACGCTCCTAAGTGATAAAAATGTTAATCTACTTACACCGATTACGAAGCCGTTTTGTGATAACATTATGGTGGTTAGGATATGTGACCAAGTGGACTGCCAAGAACGATTGGAAAATAGTAAGTCTGAGCTGCTAAAGAAAGAGGTGTGTGGTGCTTTCAACCTCTATTTACGTGGTAAATTCTCCAAGTTTATTTCTGCCAAACATGGTGTTCAGGCAAAGCTACCATTTCCTCTACTCAACAACGAGTGTGCAATGGCACGGGGACTGAGGGTACAACTTGGGGAGAAAGGAATGTTTAACGTTATGGAAAAGTATAAAAATCCTGTGGCTATACCATACAAAGTGGAGTTAGCTGATGTTAAATTAGATGTTCTGTTAGCCGAACTTCCAGAGATATTGCAACAGCTTCGTGCTGAAGAGTTTTATCTTATCGATTTGGACATAACCCAAGATTTGGCTGGTGTTTTTAACAAGACGGAAATGTGTGATTATCTAACATCGAATCATAACTTTTGTGTGCAAGGAGAGTATCGAGAAAAGTGTAATGTGATTGTGAACAATGATAAAACGGTTGGTATAGACTGTTTAACATGGATTAACTCTAATTCTAGAATAAAGATATATAACAAATGTATATGTCAAATTACAAGTCCTGGTGTAAACGAAGTCATTGGAAACCATATTATAGACTTTATCCGATGTCCAGACACCCGTCTAAGGGAAACGTTTACGTCTTCCTTAGCTAAAGAACATGGTATTACAAGACTAGAGGCAACAATTTACAACTACAAAATGGAAGGTGTATTTGACCCTCTCGAAGATTGTGTTAGTGTATTAAAAGCCGACAAACATTACTTAAAAGAAGCGCTCGGTGCCAATTGCATCCAGGTGGACCAAACTATCGGATAACCTACAAAATAGTTGTTGTGTGGTGTTTAACAAAGTTTTGCAATTTGTCTATTGGGGTAATAAAAATACTCGGAAATTGACTGGTGTGCAAATCGAACTGCGCGATGGACAAGATCGGGAAAAGATGATAAACTATGCTCTCTCTGCCTACAGTTTTAATTATTTACCCGTAAACTTTGTAGAAATTGTTAACGATGATTCTGGAAACAACAATGTTCGCATTATACAGAAATGCTACATTAAAGCTGGGGAAACATTCTTTTCTCAATCCAGGATATTGTTCTCCACAATTCCCGCAAACATAAACATTAGCGAATTAGGATTGACTCCTACAAATAATATTCTTCCCCAGGTGTTGAGAAAGAGAACCAATAAAACTAACAGACTTAAACCATACCCTCTTAAGGAAATTACTCCATTGAGTAAAGTTAATGTACTATGTGTAAGGAAACGAAAATTGGAGTTGGAGGAAATTGAGATCAATAAAAGGAAAGTGGAGTATGTTGCAGAGACGACTGCCCAAAAGGAAGAGTACGAAGCAGTGTTGCAGAAAGAACAGGCGATTGTGGATGCAAGAAACAGGTTTACAGTTTACTTTAAACAAAGTCCCTGGAAAAATCTAGATGTGAGTGGAAAATACAAACTCTCAGCATTTACTGTTAATTACAAAGGAACTTATCCACGCGTTGGAGTGCTTGTAGAAAGTGAAAAATGTAAACATGTGTGCTACTTAAGAGGATATTTAAAATCTATGTTTTTAAAGAGTCACGATAATTTAGACTTGCTTAAAAAGGATGGATTTATTGTAACTCCATGTGGTGGATAGGACATTGTGCATCTGGAAACTGAAAAACCGTTTGCAGAATTCAACACCAATGGAATGACTAAATTTAATGGTAACTCGTTTGCTAAAATCGAGAATTTTAAGTTGCTCACAAGCATCCAAACAGACTATAGAGTCGAGTCGACAACGTAGACGCAAGGTGACGTCGATCTGCTTAATAACATCACTATGCAGGAAATCAAAGGCCAAATAAAAATCCAAAAGTGTACCCGGTTAGAAAGTCTGGAAAAAGGAACAGAACGAATTGTTAAGGGAATAAAACCAATAGTATATAGAAATAAAGTTAGATATGTGTTGGAAATGGAAAATATTGACTCTTTGTTTATATCCAATTATAGGCTGGAAAAGGAACTAGAAGATTCGGCTACAGATTTAAATTATCGGATAAAAATTAAGCTAGATGCTATTAAAACTACACCAAGCAAACATAAGGAAAGAGTTGTGTTATGTGTGTAAATATGCATGGCAAATCAAGAACATGGGCTCCCCTATTCGCATAAACTAATGGATACAAAAGGGACCTAAAAAGTTTAAGCAAAATTTTAAGTTGAAATCTAGAAAAATAAATATGGATGTTATTACTAAAATGAAGAAAGAGTGTATTATATGCAAAAATTGTAGATATATATATAATTAATAAAACTATTGCATAGGTACCGCTTGTGTTTCTTGTTACCCGCCTCACACTCGTAATCCATCGTTAATCTTCGGCAGTCTCCGGCAATGCTCGGTGAGCGTGACCTTGAAAAGTAGCTGAAACTCGGTAGCAGAAAGTATAGTATGACCCATTTCTTACCTATATGACACTTAAACAGGCTCTAGATCACGGACTAAAATTGGTAAAAATTCATCGTGTGTTAAAGTTTAAACAAAGAGCTTGGCTAAAGGCATACGTTAATTTCAATAACAACCTTCGAAAACAAGCCAAAAATGATTTTGAGAAAAATCTGTACAAATTATTTAACAATGCCATTTTTGGAAAAACAATGGAAGATATTCGTAAAAGAATAGACATACGTCTTGAGACTGACAGCAAAATAAAGCAGAAAAGCTAATAGCTAAATCAACATTTATCGACAGAACAATTTATGGTCCTAACCTAGCTGCTTTCCACATGGCTAAACGTAACATTGTATTCAATAAGCCTATATATATATTGGAATGTGTATACTGGATATTTCAAAATCTCTCATGTATTCCCACCACTATGATCTCCTGCTACCCTATTATGGAATGGACAATCTTAAACTCAGGTATATGGATACCGACTCGTTCATTTATTTGGTTAACACCCAAGATGTACAGTATATCAAGACAAGTTGGAATTCCTAGAACACCTGGACACATCTGATTATCCTACTAATCATGTGTGTTACTCTTTATCAAACAAGAAAACGTTGGGAAAATTTAAAGACGAGGCTAGTGGACAAATTATTAAAGCATTTGTTGGACTTAGAGCTAAAATGTATGCTTTAGACATAAATGGTAAAGAAATCAAAAACATAAAATGTATTAATTGAGGTATTGTCAAAAATTGTATAAGCTTTCAAGATTATAAGAAGAATACCAAAGAATAACAATGAACATTATCGCTTCTAAACAACATGACATATCATCTATAAGACTAAACAAAATTGCTTTGTGTCCTGGTGATTATAAAAGAGTGATTGATTCGAATGGTATAGCTACACATGCCTATGGTCATTACTCAATCATTGGCCATGCTTAAAGAGTTAAGTTATAAATCTTCTGCCTGCATCTAGCAAATACATAGAACAAAACAATTTAGGAAATAAAACAATAACACTACAAATATAAAAAACAAAATAAAAACAACTGTACAATATATAAATAATATATATAAAAATGTATTGTGTGTAAATAGTGTACATGTATTTAAAATAAAAATATTGTATGGACACTGCTTGTACATTTTTAATTACTTCCCACCTCTCCCCACTCCTAATGCAAAATGAACTTTGTACATGGACGAAATGAAAAACATGTAAAACACAAATTGGAAAATCCATGTTTCCATAATGACAAAATAAAAAAACTGAAATTTTAAAAACTGAAAATGTGAAATTGTAAAATTGGCAAATGTGTAAACAACAAATTGGAAAATCCATGTTTCTATATGATGAAATTGAAAAACTAGAAACTGAAATTTTAAAACCTGTAAATGTGAAATTGTAAAATTGACAAATGTGTAAACAACAAATTAGAAAATCCATGTTTCTGTATCATAAAATTGAAAAACATTAAACTGACATTTTAAACACTGTAAATGGGAAATTGTGAAATTAATAAATGTGTAAACAACAAAATGCAAAATCTATGTTTCCATATTATGAAATTGAAAAACTTTAAACTGACATTTTAGACACTGTAAATGGGAAATTGTGAAATTGACAATGTGAAACAACAAAATGCAAAATCCATGTTTCCATATTATGAAATTGAAAAACTTTAAACTGACATTTTAAAAAATGTAAATGGGAAATTGTTAAATTGACAATGTGTAAACAACAAATTGAAAAATCCATATTTCCATATTGACAAAAATTCAAAAACTTTAAACTGAAATTTAAAAAAATTAAAAAATGCTAAGTGGAAATTGAGGAATTGACAAATGTGTGAACAACAAAACTCTGCGTATGTGCATTAGCCTTTGGATTAGCTTAAGTTAAGTTAGGTAAAGTTAGATGAGGACATGTTTGGTTAGGTGAACTAGGGTTATTTTAGGTGAGGTTAGGTGAACTGAGGTTAGGTATGTGACCTTGTAGTTTACTGTTTTTTGGAAAATACAAAATTAAAAATGTAAAATGTAAAAATCTAAAATCTAAAATGTTAAAATGTAAAATCAAAAAATAATCAAAAATGTAAAATGTAAAAATAAAAAATCTTACATGCATTAATATAAATTTTTAAACGAGGTTTCTGTAGGTTAGGTTAGGTTAGGTTAGTTTAGATAAATGTAGGTTAGGTTAGGTTAGGTGAAGTTAGGTTAGGTTAGGTTATAACTAAGTTTATTATTTGTGCCCTTACATTTGCTCTTACTTTTTTTTCACTTTTTGTTCTTACTTTTTGCTCTGACTTTTTTTCTCTCCCTTTTTGCTACCACTTTTTGCTGTATATTTGCTCACACTTTTAAGTTAGGTTAGGTAAAGTTGGGTTAGGTTAAGTTAAGTTAGGTTAGGTTAGGTATGTGACCTTGTAGTTTAGTGCTTTGACACAATAAAAAATAAAATATTAAAAAAATTAAAAAGGAAATGTAAAATACCGTAAATAAAAATTATAATAATAAATAATGTACATTTAATAACAAATAAAGCATGATTTGAAATGCCCGCCATTAAAGAGTGTGGTTGTGCACAGCGGCCATCTAGCCTATTAGCCCCTGCCCCAGCTATGACTGACCCCTCCATAAGAATAACATAGGCAGTTGCGCTCGGCGGCCATCTTGCCCATTAGCCCCTGCCCCAGAACCGCCTTATATTACCTACTGACGGACTTCCGAAGGAGACGCGCCCTGCCAGAAGAACTACAGAAGAAGTACCAAGGATCCCAGGACCATCTCGACAAGGAGCAATCACGCTAACTTCGGTACCTGCTACGCGAATTCCAGGACGTTTTCTCCGTGGGGAGCAAAGACTTCGGCAGGACAAGCTTGGTCCAGCACAGAATCGACGTTGGGGATAGCGCACCGATTAGGGCCCCATTCCGACGTGTCCCGCTTGCCAAGCAAGTCGAAGTCGACCGGATGGTAGAAGAGATGAAAGATCAGGGGGTGATCGAGCCATCACATAGTCCTTGGAGTTTTCCGGTCGTGCTAGTGAAGAAGAAGGACGGTTCCACCAGGTTCTGCGTGGATTACAGGCGGGTGAATGACGTCACGAAGAAGGACAACTATCCTCTACCCCGGATCGACGACACCCTGGACACCATATCAGGGTCAAGATGGTTCTCCACCTTGGATTTGAAGAGTGGCTACTGGCAGGTGGAGGTCCACCCTAAGGACCGCGAGAAAACTGCGTTCTCTGTGGGCAGCGGGCTCTGGCAGTTCACCGTCATGCCATTCGGTCTGTGCAACGCCCCTACGGCCTTCGAAAGGCTAATGGAGTCCATTCTGAGGGGACTACACTGGAAGACCTGCCATGTCTACCTAGACGACGTCATCGTTCTGGGGAGAAGCTTCGAGGAGCATTACAGCAACCTGAAGGAGATCTTGATGAAGCTAAGGGCTGCCCAGCTGAAGTTGAGTCCCAAGAAGTGTCAGCTCTTCCAGAAACAGGTCCAGTACCTTGGGCATATCATCTCCGAGGAAGGGGTGCGCACCGACCCAGAGAAGACCACAGCTGTGAGGGAGTGGCCAGTTCCGAAGGACAAGTCCCAACTACGAAGCTTCCTGGGACTCTACACATATTACCGTCGCTTCGTGAGGGGATTCGCCGACATCGCCAAACCACTGCATCGGCTGACCGAGATGGACCATCTCTTCACGTGGATAGCAGAATGCCACAAAGCCTTCGAACAACTCAAGCAGGCTCTGTGCACAGCACCTATTCTGGCGTACCCCAGACCTGGAACAAGGTTCATCGTCGATACCGATGCCAGCGACTTTGGTATAGGGGGAATCCTGTCGCAAGTAGTAGACGGCGAGGAGAGAGTGGAGGCATATTTCAGCAAGGCCTTGTCAAAGCCAGAGAGGAACTACTGCGTCACCAGGAAGGAACTGCTCGCCATCGTGAAGACCGTTGAACACTTCCACAAGTTCCTGTACGGGCAAGAATTTCTCATCAGGACCGACCATGCATCCCTGCGGTGGCTCCTGAACTTCAAGCAGCCCGAGGGTCAACTCGCGCGGTGGTTAGAGAGGCTTCAACAGTACAACTTTGAGATCCAGCACAGGAAAGGCCAACTGCATTCTAACGCCGACGCTCTGTCACGAAGACCATGCCCCGAAGACTGCACCTTCTGTGCCTGAAGGGAAGAGAACACCGGGATACAGTGCCGAAGGACTACCGTGGAACTTCAAGGGAGCTGGAGCCGCGAATCTTTCACACGGACACAAGCGGAGGATGATGACCTGGAACTGATAGCCGAATGGAAGAGGGCCCGTGTCCCCAGACCCAGGTGGAACATTGTGAGTGACTGCAGCCCAAAGTTTAAGTCCTACTGGGCGCAGTGGGACTCGCTGGTTGTAAGGGATGGCCTCATCTGCCGTATCTAGGAGAGCACCGACGGGAAGACATCTCGGGGACAAGTCGTCGTTCCAAGGGCTATGACGGAGGAAGCCCTGAAGGAGTCCATGGAGGATCATCTGGTGGACACCTAGGGATAAAGAAGACCCTGGAGAAGCTGAGAGAGCGGTTCTACTGGATCGGATGCCAAACAGACGTGGAGAACTACTGCGCGAGGTGCCACGATTGCGCAGCCATCAAGGACCCAGGACGAAGACGACGGGGTCCACTGAAGACCTAAAACGTGGGCGGCCCCATGGTGAGAGTGGCCATCGATATTGCTGGGCCATTCCCGTTGAGCGAGGCAGGGAACCGTTACATATTGGTCGTCAGCGACTACTTCACCAAATGGCCAGAGGCGTATGCACTCCCTAACCAGGAAGCCGCGACGATCTCAGGGACGCTGGTGAAGGAATTCGTCAACCGGTACGGAGTACCCTTGGAGCTGCACTCCGCACAAGGGAGGAACTTCGAGTCGCAGGTGTTCCAGAACCTATGCCAGCTGCTGGGAATCAGGAAGACAAGGACAACGCCGCTACACCCCCAGTCGGACGGAATGGTAGAGCGATCCAATCGCACCATCGAGAACCATCTCCGGATAGTCGTTCGCGACCACCAGAGGGATTGGGACAGACACCTTCCACTATTTCTCCTGGCCTACCGCACTGCCGTGCATGAAGCCACCGGGTGCACACCAGCCCGGGCCATGTTTGGGAGGGAACTCCGTCTACCTGTCGACCTTGCCTTCGGCCGACCTGGGGACGATCCGGTCCCGGTAAGCCAGTATTGTCAAGAACTGGTCGACCGACTGGAGGGCGTGCACGCGTTCGCAAGGGGGAGACTGCGGATCGAGACCGACAGTATGAAGACCCGATACGACCAGCAGACGGATGCCGGCGGATTCCACGAGGACGACCTGGTCTGGCTCTTCAACCCATTCCAAGGCTTGTCACCCAATCTGCAGAAGTCCTGGGAGGGCCCGTACCGAGTCGTGAAACGGATCAACGATGTCGTCTACAGCAGTGTTTCCCAAACGTTTGTGTGTGCGTACCACTTTAAGAGATGAGAATCTCTCGCGTACCACCTAATGGTTGGGAGATATGGTAGTAACTATAACCCCCTATCTGTAAATTTGTGTTTGTTAGAGTTAGGCTGTTAGAGTTCTAGTTCAAATAATAAAAAGTGTGTCCAGTTGTTTTATTATTTATTGCAATAAGAATTCAATTTAAACATTCAGAAATGACACTGTACAAATAATATTAATAAAAGGACTCTTAATAATTAAACATAAAACCCAAAGTTCAACTAAGAACTTCAATTTCAAGGGTGAGCTTGAAGATTAGAAGCTAACTTAGGAATGTCTGGTTTAAGATTGCTGAGTAACAAATGAAGATCGTTTTCCAGTGTAAGGAGCCTATTCCGATAATTATTCTTGAGATAAACAAGTGAAGAAAATGCAGTCTCACACAAGTACGAAGTAGTGAAAGGCAGTAAAATTCGAACTGCTTTGCCAGCTATGTCTGCATAGTCTGCACGCCTCTCAACCCAAAAGTTCACAAGAGCCATTTTTGAAAAAGTTTGCCTTAGTTCAGAATCACAATTCAATTCTTAAAACAGTTCCCTATCTTTGGCCTTAAAGTCCTCCGGCAACATATCAATGTTTTATATTTCTAAATTTTATGTATTTTTTAATTCTTATTTTTTTATTTTTTTTCGTAACATCACCGCGTACCACTGCAGCAGTACGAGAGTACCATCAGTGGTACGCGTACCACAGTTTGGGAAACGCTGGTCTACAGGATCCAGCGGAGCCCGAGGGCGAAGATGAAGATAGTGCATCGAGATCGCCTGGCAGCCTACGGAGGGACACAGACGACCTATGACTGATCGGGGCGACCGGCCTTTTTAGGAAGGGGGTGGTGTTACGGCTGCGCGGTTAGTTCATCGCCTCGCTGCGTGAGTCACAGCCCTCCTCGGGCTACCCTCCTGCCTCTATGTTTACCAGCGATTTGCGCAACATGAAGACTGCAGTAACAAAGAGACCGTCCAGAATGTTTCTTGACCCAACTGGTGTTGGAATTCTCGAGAAGGTGTGAACCCTGGTCAACTCTGGAAACATCCATCGAGTCACTAGCCTCGCTATATAAAGCGACCTGGCCAGCGAGGGAAGAACAGTGTTCTTGAGCGAGTGCGACAGTAGTTGGTGACGTGACGTGTGAAATTACGAAACCCAAGTGAGGCTGATTCTCTTGACATCGAAGGAGTGTGAATCATACGGAGGGACTGTGTATTTGAAGAGTGTGTGTGTTTTTCAGTGCGACAGAGGTCATTGTGGTGAATTGCGAAACAGTGTGTAGTACGGTTTTCAGAAACAGTGAGTGACAGACTGGGTGCAGTTATTTCCAGCCAGGACTCGGGTCTACCTCATTAGCGAGAGGATTAACTGCAAGACCGAGTGAAAGGGTGAGTCGAGCTCCATAAAGGAGGTAGCTTCTGTAAGACAGCTAATTGTTTATATTGGCTTACTGTACGGTGTATATTTCTGACCTGCAATAAAGCTAACATTTCTTTAAAGGAACCATTGTGTTGTGCTTCTACCCACCGTAATCCAGTTAACGAACTTGCCACTAGGGGCAACACGTAACAATAACATCATGTTTACTGTCAACTTCTTTCTATTATATGACATTTAATCTATTTGTGAACTTTTTCATTTTATTTTAAATTATTTTTTATCATTTCAAATGATCTTGTCGACTTCATCGTTATGCTTAGATCTACCATTATACGTCATGGTTACGGCGTGTATGACGTCATCATGTTGTTCAGTGCATATGCACCTAGTCTGTTTTGGCTTCTGGGGTCTGGCGTTATGTGAATGGAGACGGCGAGTGCGTGACGTCATGCAGCCCCCGCGCGGGAAGCCTAAGTTAAAGGGTAATGGAGTCTGTTGAGTCTGAGTTTACTCCTGGGGTCTGGCGTTATGCGATACGGAGACGGCGAGTGCGTGACGTCATGCAGCAGAGTGCACGGGAAGCCTAAGTTAATGGGTAATGGAGTCTGTTGAAAGAGTCCTGGGGCTTCGAGCGAAGCGAGAAACCCTCCTGAGTCTTTCTAACAGGTGTAGCATGCGTCATTTGAAATTATATAAAGTCTAGTCTCTCAGACTGTATCTTTTTTTTATAAGGATATCCATTTCTATTTAGCATTGTTAACCTAGTTTAAAAATTAAATATCATTCAATTACGCTGAAGAAGTTATCATTGAAATACCGAAGCATGTATGGTTAAATATATTAAATATCATTTTCACAGTATTGACAAGGGGGATTTCACAATTACATATTAACAAACATTTCTGTAAATGCCCGGTCGCCTATAATAGCAACTAACGCTACCAAGCAATCTGCATCAAAACAAACACACAGTGGGTCACAGCGAGTACGCGTGTACCACCGTAGCGTAGTTGCTATGGCGTGATACTCTCTGCCCGGAGGTACGTGTGTGGTTTTTTTTTTATGCTCTCAAGAGGGTTTTGAGTCGCATGCAGAGTTGGCAACATCACCCCGCTAAGCACATTTGAATTCGCCCGCGCAGCGATCTGATTGACTAACTTCTGCTGCTGGGCGAGTTATCAACTTATTTTCTTCAAATTATTTATTAGTAATGACTAATGACCAATCCTATAACGCACAAATGCCCGGTTCGGGTAATTTCCGACCACTCTGTATATACGAAGTACGTCCAGAAAGTAAGTTCCGTTTGGTAATAACATTAAATTGTGTACAGATACAGAAAAAGTATTTATTGCACAAAATTCTACAACCCTTAAACTACTTTTCCACATAACTGCCGAAATGTTGCAGGCATTTGTCGTAGCGTAGCACGAGGTTTTGTATACCTTCTTCATAGACGTGTGCCGCCTGTGTCTTCAACTAGTTGTACGTTCCGCTGCAGCGCGTTTCCGCATATGCGCGGTAGACGCTCTGTATCAAGGAGAAGAAACGTGCGCCATTTGGAGAGCGCCGTCAGCCACGTACGCGTTGTTGAGCATGTTTACTCGTACAATGTCGGTGTCATGTTCGTTTGGCTAATTCAGCCTGAAGATGGACTCTTGATACCGAGCACAAACATGGCCGCTTGTTCCGTGCATTACCTATATACCTTGTATATGTAATTTGCATGTTCTGAGGGTTCCGATGCTCAGTTGCTCAGTCATTGTTTTTGCAATACATCTTGCTACCTATTCGTACAATAAACTGTTTTATCTTGATAGGCTAAGCTGAAGAATAATAAAAGAGGTCGTATTTTTTGATCATGTGAAGTTGAATTCTCGTTTATCGCAATCACTTCACAACAGTCGGTGATGATTGAAAATCCCGCCGCTTGTGAAATTAGATCTGTGATTCGTTTTCTGAATGATAGGAAAGTGAAACCAATTGAAATTTATCGGCAAATTTGCAAAGTGTATGGACAAAATGCGATGAGTGATTCAATGGTGAGAAGATGGGTCCGACAGTTCAATGAAGGATGTAGTGAAGTGCACGATGAAGAACGAAGTGGGCGTCCATCTTTGGTTACAGAAGAACTGGTTCACGCGATTGATGACAAGATCCAGGAAAACCGCAGGTTTACAATTAGTGCTCTCGCTATGGAATTTCCCCAAATCTCACGATCACTAATTCATGAAATTGTTACCGAAAAACTGAACTTTCGTAAACTTCGCCGACGTTGGATACCAAAGTTTCTTACGGAGCAACACAAAACAAAACGGATGGGTAGTGCACTTCAGTTTTTGACCCGTTACAATGAAGGCGGCGAAGAATTTCTGACACAGATAGTCACAGGAGATGAAACTTGGGTTTCTCACGACACCCCTGAAAGTAAGCGACAATCAATGGAATGGAGGCACACTTCATCCCCAGCAAAGGTTAAGCCGAAACAAATCTTGACACCTCGGAAAATGATGTGCACAGTGTTCTGGGACTGGAATGGCATCTTACTCATTGATTTCTTACCGCATGGTCAAACTGCGAGACACTTAGGAAATTGCGCTGCGCAATACAGAATAAGCGCCGAGGTTTGCTGTCAAAAGGTGTTGTTTTTTTTTCACGACAACGCACGACCACACACTGCAAATGTGACGAAAAACCTCCTACAGGGATTTGGCTGGGACGTGTTTGACCACCCTCCGTACAGCCCTGACCTCGCTCCTAGCGACTTTCATCTGTTCACACATCTCAAGTCTTTCCTTGGCGGTCAACACTTCAACAATGACGACGAGCTGAAAGATGTTTCCAACTGGTTGAAGACACAGGCGGCAAACTTCTATGAAGAAGGTACGGTATCCAAAAACTTGTGCCACGCTATGACAAATGCCTGAAAAAGTTCGGCAGTTATGTGGAAAAGTAGTTTTAAAGGTGTAGAATGTTGTGCAATAAATATTTTTTCTGTATCTGTACACAATTTAATTTTATTACCAAACGGAACTTACTTTCTGGACGTGCCTCGTATAACACAAATCCTGAAAAAAAAAACATGTATTACTTATTATTCACATATTTAAGGGTCAATTTAGGATTGCCGAGATCGACTGTCATGCGCTCATCATCAGATCATCAGTAGGGTTGAAGTTAAGTTTATATACAAAATTTCGAATTGTGGTTTTATTATACTTTTGTACAATTTGTCTTGTTAATGCTAGGATTCATTTCGCAGTGAATCTCGTTATTTAAAGAAAAGGCATATTCTATAGTCTAATGTTTTATTATAGGTTTGCATCTACGTATGAACATTATGGTTGTTTGGTTCCTCAGTATAGGGGCTGCGACAACGCGGTCATGTAGCCCCGTGTAATTTGGGTGCGTGTAGAATCTGTCTGATAACCGGTGTTTATTGTGATGGCTGTATTAGTGTGTGTTATCTGTTTTTAATTCAAGTAAGGACTGCAGACATTCGATTTTTCAGGTAGTTCCAACTTTTGCCACCAAACACCACCGTTAACGACCAACAAGTTCTGAACTTTGTTACTAGATGCCACCGCAGTCGGCTCCTGGCGACGAACGTTGGAACCTAAGAGCTTTAGTCAAATATAACCTATAATTTAGCTTCTCACAAGTGTAATTAGTGGAAGGTTCTTTATCATGCCATAAATCTTTACTTCCCGTCCGAAGGACGACTTCGGCCGGATTTCAACCCGCAACATTGGGCATAGAAGCTCAATATTATGCACATGTAAATAGTGCATATGCACAATATAACAAACTAGTTCTTACACACTGATTTCTAATATCGTTGTGGGTACTTATCCATTAGAATTATCCAGTTCACAGCACAGTCGTTGTAAAGGTGTTCACTTGTTGCTAGCTTCCACCATACTGGGCAATGGCGGAACCGGCATCTGTTGACGGAATTTGTAACTACTCCCACTTTAATTTGAGAAAGTGGAAAAAGTACTGAGGCTGGAATGACTTTGCAAGGTGGCGTATGTTATCATTCTCATTCCTACTGAAGGCCGTTTAATTCTCCTGCCAAAGCTTAGACAAGAGGTTCATATTAGCTTGCAACCGGTGTAAAAGGAGATTTAGTATCCCATAGAACTGCCTGCCTGAGGCCTTGGATTGTTGAGAATAAACACAGAATGCATTTCACTATTTATTATTTCCCATATGCATTCATTGCTGTAGCTAATCATGGATTGTGGACTTAGTTTAGCTACGCGAATAGTCCAACGTCCAATACACACAGTACGGTAAGTGCACCAGTGGTTCAGTAGTTGACCATTTGGGTTAAAAATAATTAAAACAAGAGTGTTCAGCGTCAAAGAATGTCAAAACCTCCGAGAATAGATAGGCCTGACATCTAGTTGCATTTTCTGAAAGTAGGTTATGTGCAAGGCATCATGGGTTATAATGGCGGATGTTTGTTGATAGCATGTTCATGCTGGTTTGTTTTCTCTCGAATTTCTTACCGATTTCCTTAAAACCAAGCAGTGAACAATCGATCCACAGTGCTATTTTTATTGACCTTCAACTTTGGCAAGTAATCATCTACAATAAGGTAAGCTTTTGAAATGAATTCATAGCATATGAATGTTTCGTTTGTAGCCATGTGTAAGTAAGAGGAGGTGGTCAATTACTGAAACTAAATCTTGAATATTGAATATTGACCACGTGGTCAATTACTACTGTAAATTAGATTATGTTTCAATTACTCTTTAAATACATTTGTTTTAGTGGCAATAAGCTAAAAAGGTACAATCCTCTTGCCTATGACTCTAAACTTAGTTCATCCAGTAGATGACCGCATGGTCAATTACTAGCTCACTGAGTGGTCAACTTCCAATGCAATTAACATTTTGGTAACATGGTGAATTTTTGGGGTGAATATACCAATCAGGTTGTTTTTTTCATTTGCAGCAGACCTTTCAAGATGCCTCCTATTAAAGGCAACTTCCGGAATTACACAGAAGCAGCTATGAAAGCAGCTGTTGAGGATGTTCGCCTTAATCAGACACCTATTCCGACGGCTGCTAGAAACTATGGGGTCCCAAGGATTACCTTAAAATATAAAGTTGAAGGTAAGAGCCCATTAGCACGAAAAATGGGACCACATTCAATACTGACTGACGAAGAAGAGGATTGCCTTTCCCAATGGGTTATGAAGAAGCAATCAACCGGGTTTCCCGTGACAGTAACCCAACTACAAGACAGTGTTCAACGAATTATGAAAGATCTTGAACAGATCAACCCTTTTGTTAATGATCGACCTGGCAGAACTTCGGTTCATGTCTTCTTAAAGAGGAATCCCAATATAGCGAAGAGGATCAGTCAGAACTTAACATCAACACGGGCTGCTGTTAGTCAGGTTGACGTACATCACTGGTTTACAGAAGTGTATAAGTATTTTGAGGAAAATAATTTACTGGACTTACTAAAAGATCCAACTAGAATTTTTAATTGCGATGAGACGGCCTGTTTTCTTAACCCTAAAGGCAATAAAGTGTTGGCTCGTAAAGGGGACAAATCAGTTTACCAAAAAGTGAATGCAGATGAGAAGGAATACCTGACTGTGCTTGTGACTGGCAGTGCTTGCGGTGATGTGGCCAATCCCATGGTTGTGTACAGTTACGAGCGGCTTCCACAAGAAATAACCTTGAACTTTCCTCCAGAATGGTCCCTTGGAAGGAGTGAAAGCGGTTGGATGACATGCGAACTATTTTTTGAATTAATTGCAAACTCATTTAATCCTTGGCTAGTTGAAAAAGGTGTTACGTTTCCTGTTGTTCTGTTTGTAGATAGACATTCATCTCACCTGAGCCTTCAAAGAAGTCAATTTTGTGATGAAAAGAAAATTATTTTGGTGGCTTTCCTTCCAAATACAACACACATCCTTCAGCCAATGGATGTTTCAGTGTTCCGAACGCTGAAAGAAGGATGGAAAAGAAGAGTTCACCAATGGCGAATTGATCACCTTGATGCTCCTACCTTAAAGAAGAAAGATTTTGCCAAGCTTCTGAAAGAAGTAGTGGACAAACCTGTCACACCATCTGTTTTGGTCAACGGTTTTCGAAAATGTGGCCTTTTCCCATGGAATCCAGCTACTGTAAATATTCCAGGGCAGAGGTTAGCATACAAGGATAATGAAGCTGAACCTCCAAAGTACGATGAACACCGTTAAAAATTTCTTAAACAAGGATATGAATTTTTGAATTCCAACATTGACGAAGAAAAAATTATTCTCTTTTCAAATTCAAACGAGGAGTGGAAAGGGAATCCTTGTGATCAGTCTCTATTTTCATTGGGGAAGAAACAAGAACTGAAATTGTGGAGCTTGAAAATCAACCCCAGAATCCAACTTCTGTCCAGCCACAAGATAGTCAAGAAGACGTCAGCGAGGAAGTTGTTGGTTGCGAAATCCTGCCTGACCCATTACCAGGGACATCAAATGAAATCAAATCATCCCCTGTAAAGAACTTGACACCTGTGAAAAATGGGACTGCAGAAGGGGAACATGCTACAGTGTTTTCTAACATACCGAGCCCATTTAAGAAACATCTCTTCTATCCCTCTTTGACAAACAGAGTCAAAGGTGTTAAGAAGAATCAAAAGGAGAAGATTCCTTCTGTTGTATCAGGCAAGCAGGGGCAAAAGTACTTTGAAACTAAATTGAAGAAAAAAACAGAGGCAGAAAAAATGAAAGAAGAAAGAAGAATTGAGAGAGAAAGGAAGAAAGAAGAGAGAAAAAGACTAATGGAAGAAAAGAGATAAAGGAAAGACAAGAATCCTAAAGGAAAGAAACAAGGCATGCAATTGGTCAGGTTCTGATTCAGAGTCATCCATTTCAATTCCAGAACTTTCGGATGGTGACGATGACAGTAATGAGTTTCCCAGTGATCTAGAATCTAGAACGTGGTGATTATGTTATTGTTGAATACAATGATTCTTACTATCCTGGGAAAATCACTGACATTTTAGATGACTCCTACGAAGTGACTTCGATGATTAAAAGTGGACTTTCCACATATAAATGGCCAGAGAGGGAGGACAAGCTAATATATACCAGGAATCAAATACTACAAAAAATAAAGCCTCCAACAGTATGTATCAGACGGGGATCATACTTAGTTCCAGAAATGAGGAGGTATTCAGCATTCCAGATGTCTTTTTAAGGGGGAAAAAAACTGGATACGCAAAATTTCCATTATTATGTTCATTACTAGGAAATCCAAGTATGTTTTAAGGTTTTCTAAAATCTGTTTTTAACTCTTGTTGTAAATATAGTTTCAAAATAAACATATTATTCTGACAGATACAATTTATACTCATTATATTATTAATTTCTCATTTTAATCCCCACGGTCAATTATTGGAATACTTTGTGGTCAACTACTGAAAATGTTGCATTCGCAATGGTCATCTACTGATGCAAAAAATAACGATTTTTTAAATTTTATAAAAAATTTAGGAAATTTGAACGTGCTTCTATTATGTTACTATTACATTTCCACAATACCCAGAAATATCATCAGCCATTTATTCAGATTATTTTATCATAATCAACGGTGCAGAAGAGGGTTCACTGAAAAAAGGACCTTAACTGGTCAACTACTGGTGCATTTACCTTACCGTACGAGGAAGTCGTGTCATGATATTTAAATGACCGCTGCGCCTCTGGGATAATATAGGAATTCTGCACTCAAGTATATTATTTCAATGAAGAGTTTGAAATTTACGTCTTTTAAAAAAATCTGTAGTTCTGGGAAGAAAAGAAGAAAAAATTGACCAGAAAGCTTTAGGTTCCATGTGATCCACAGTTGGCCATAGTCGGAAACAAACAATAAAAACATTATCACAACAGACTTAAATGATTAATTTATTGCTAAAATGATGTTTGTGCTTTCATTAAAGAAAGGTGATTTAACTAAAATGTATCTATTATATTCCAATACATAGTGGGAACTAATATTATCCGGTAACGTCTGGTGTGGGGTAAACTCAAGGCCATTTCGATGTGGGAGTGTGCATGCTCAGCAAACCATAGAGTTGACAAGTTTCTAGGAGCCACCTATAGGAGCGCTGTAACACCAATTCCCACCGGAGCTCTTGAGCCGCCATCTTTGACCCATCCAGTCGGCCCTTTACCGTTGCTACAGTAGGGAGATCAATGTTTTTGATCAATTCTTTCACTGTGATACCCGTTGCGTGACACTGAGGGAAATTCTTAAATTACTACAACGTAGCTGAGTGCTTGAGACATGTTTTTATTCATATTTAAGAGTGGTATCACTATCGCAAGTGATGTAATATACAGGGTGTATCTTAATTATACCGACAAAAAAAATCAGGGACGCTCTGCGTGTTATGTAAAAGACGATGCCGCAATCGGATTGGCGGAGAAATGTTTTTCTCTCCGAGAAAATGAGGTTACTTTGTTACATCCGGGCGCGCGATTCAAATCTACGAACTCGCCGTATTTGCTGAGCTAGATAGCAAGCCGCTGGCCACCGCTGTGCTTCAAGCAAGGAAAGGGCGTGTGATAGAAGGTGACAGAGATATGCTGGCGGGCATGCGCAAGTTTCCTCGATCGCCTCGGCTTGCCGCATGTCCGCCAGCATATCTCTGTCTGCTTCTATCACACTCCCTTTCCTTGCCTGAAGCACAGCAGTGGCCAGCGGCTTGCTGCCTGGCTCAGCAAATACGGCGGGTTCGTAGATTTGAATCGCGCGCCCGGAAGTAACAAAGTAACCTCATTTTCTCGGAGGTAAAAATTTTCTGCGCCAATCCGATTGCGGCATCGTCTTTTACATAACACGCAGAGCGTCCCTGATTTTTTTTGTCGGTATAATTAAGATACACCCTGTATATATTTATCACGTGGTAACTTAGCCGAGTACAACGCAACGTTAGTATTACAGCTTCCGTGTAATATTTGAGCTACGGCCTTCAAGAATAGCATGGAAGAAGTTGTTGTATACGATACAGCAACTAATGATAAAAGTGAGTAGCCTGTGGAGAACCCTGGTGCAGGCACAGAACACCCGTAGTTGTCCTGCGCTTTGTGATGTGGATGAAATGTTGGTGAAGACGTCACAAATACACATTCCCTGAGTTAGGAGAATTAACCATAAAGTCCTACGGCCTAGGCAAGAATCAAAACTAAAAAAAAAAGGAAGGAAGCTTGTAGTTTAACGTGACCGTTAATCTCGCGATCATAAGCCACGGGACCTCCGTTTTACGTGGATTCCGAACCACAGGACATGGCATTTCAATTCGAAAATCTCACATGCATTGACCGGGAATCGAACCCCGTCCACCTTGGTGAGAGGCATACAGCTTGACCGCTGCGCCACCACGCCCCTAAGAATCAAAACTGGGACACTTCTGAGCAAAGACAAGGTTTCCAACAACTTAAGTCATTCTACCGAATGCCAGTGGTGGATGGTGGGGAAGTACTAATATTAGGTTGTTTAAAGACAAGAATAAACAATCTAAATTAATACAAATTGATATTTAATAAATTTATTACACCTTAGTCAATAACATGTACTAGTTTCGGCCATATTATAGCTTTCTTCAGCGGTGTTGTTACAAAGAATTGAAGTAATTGCGAGCAAAGCTTTGTTGTTAATATTTCACTTGAGCAGGCTATTTAAATCAAAACATGGGAGAAATTAATTCTAATCATTAGTAGGATATAATAGGCCTCGGCAGCCGGCACAGTTCATATCCTCGCTGCTAGATGGGGGTTTCATTCATTGCATTCCTGACCTGGTCGGAGACTGGAAGCGGGCTGTGGATTTTCATTTCAGTAGGATATAATAAAATAATGTTAGTAAAAATATTGTGTTATAAAATTTCCAATAAAAAGTGTTCAAACCTAAAAAAGTATTAATCTTAAAATTGACCTAGGCCTAAATACTATAAATATTGGGGCTTTTAATATTAATTAATGAAAATTTTTAAAAATTATTCTTAAAAACAGATCTGTATCAAATGTGGGCATTAATTTGATGTTAATAAGAATAATTTTGCAAACATAACTTATGTACCGGTATAATTAGTTCTTATTGCAGGAGGAAGAGTGCTCAACCTGGTGGTGGAAGGCAGGACGGAGAGAGGCAGACCTAAACGAAGATGGGTGGACTGCGTGCGAGAGGACCTCGCAGAGAAGCAGTTAAAAGAAAACACCATTTAAGACCGAGGGAAATGGATAAGACTTGTCATAAACGTCGACCCCGCATGAGCGGGAAAAGAAGAAGATTGCATATTCCTATAAATTAGTTGAAATACTGTATGTATTTAAAAATACTTTGGAATTCATCGTGTCTAAATTTTTATTTTATGTCCATATGCGATACTATCTTGAGATGGTCAACAGTGTGTGAAGTGTGTTTCCTACATGAATAAAGGCTCTTTGTGGAATGGAGCCTGCAAACAAAATGAACAATACCAAAAAATAATTGCCTACACTATTATGGAGACGAGTCTTGCTTTTTTTTTTCTCTTGGCCTGTTATACGTGTATGAGATTAATGGTGGGCAGTTTCCACTTGCCAAGGTTCACCTTCACCAATCAAACGGTTCTTCTCTTATTCCACCTCTTTCCTTGAGGGATTACAAAGGGAAGTCATAAGCACAACATTATGACATATTGCCTTCTAAGTTGTCAGTCATAAGGTCCCACATGTTCTAAGTATTACTGTGTCCTACATTTTTGGGTCATAGTGCTTGAGAGTGATGCATTGTTGCCAAACAGCATGGAAAACATTATTGCTACTCTGGTAATAAAAGGCTCTAATGCCCCTCCAGGACCCCAGACTCAAACTGCTATTGGTTGGGTGGTGCTACATGGCGTCACTCTATTAAATAGTTTGATTTCAATTATGTATGTTTTATTTAGTTATTTTTGTTTTAAGGGGCAGTACAACGAGGTCATCTGTCGTGTATGGTTTGCCTTCAGCAATTAATTTTCTACTTTTACATAATAATAAATACAAATTACTGCTCGGCTCCAAGCTCCGTGAACCTGAGAGGATCGCGGCTATGAGGAGTGATGAGGGTTCCCGCTTCTTGCGTAGTAACAGAACCAAATACATTGGTCGGTGACTCACTTGCTCATTCGCATCACCTTAGTGGCTTACGCAACGGCCCTATGTTAGCAGTATTGGAATAGACATGAATTTCAGATAACACACCGGGCTGTTGACAGGCCCTTCTGCTCCCGCCTTCCACTTCACCTCACCCCGCAAGTTCACAGAGCTTGGACCCGAGCAGTACATTGCAAGTTATAATCCCACATAAGACAAGCTAGTGTAAGGGCTTCCAAACTAATTTTCATATATTATTTTATTGTGAAGAAGGAAGGGCATATTATCATGTTGGAAGCCATTTTTCTGTGTTTTTCAGTAATGCTTTTCAGTAGGTCAACACGAGTGTAATGGGTGTTTCCCAAAACCTGAAAAGAATTTATATGAGTTAGGCCTATGTATTCCGAAAACGTTATTAGCCTTAGATTCACCCACGTACCGTATATATTATTTGTCTGTGTCTGTTAGGTAGTCAGCCCGAAGGCTGGTAGGATCCTCAAAAGCACCGCCGCTACGTTATGTGAGTAGATACCCACAAAAACCCAAGGCAGCGCTATATTGAGGCGTTCTAGGCAAGAAGAGGAGTGAGGTAGTTTGCCATTGCTTTCCTCACTGAGTCAGAACAGTAGTCCTAACCCTATGAGTAGAACCTTTCACAGCATTCACAGGCACTGACTGTGCCCTGAATGCCATTACTAAGCACCACCCATACCTCAGTAGCTTCCATATAATCACAGCCATGAGTGAGACTGAGACATCGGTGAAAAGCCACCTTTTACTCTAGCCTGTGCCAACTGACAAATGCAAATGTACTGTATTCATCAAGAGATGGCAAACAGGCCATAAGGAAAATATTGAGAAATGGGAAAAGAAAATCAGTGTAGAGAAAAGTAATGACAAGTGGAAGAAAAGAAAGAAGGAAAAGAGATTGTTAAAATTGAAGATGGAGGGAGATATGGAAGTAGTAGAGCACTTCAAATATTTAGGAAGTGAATTGATGGAAAATGTAAGATTGAATATGGAGATCAACAAGAAAATATAGTGTGGGAGTGTTATCTATCAACAGGTTCGTAGTTTAATTTGGGATGAAGGCTAAAGAAGACCTATTACTTACCAATAATGACGTATGGAGCAGAAACTCGGCCGATGACGAGGAGAGATGAAAGTAGAATACAGGTAGCCAAAATGAAATTCCTGATGAGTATAGTAGAGAAGACTAGGAGAGATAGAGTGACAAATGAAGACATTCGAAAGGAAGTGGATGTACAGAAACCGAATGAGAAGCTGAAGCAGAACAGATTGAGATGGCATGGACATGAGAAAAGGATGAATGATGAAAGAATGCCGAAACAAGTGATGGGAGAGACGGATGACTGGAAAGAGAAGACGGGGAAGAGTACGGTGAATGGATTTGGTGAAGGACAGTGTGAGAGACCGAAACCTGAACTGGAGTTCAATGGAAGAGGAAGGATGGTGGACAGACAGAGTAATGTGGAGGGGTGTCATATTTGCTCCGACCCGGCCCAAGCTGGAAAACGGAAATTGATGATGATGATGACCGGTACCATGGCTTGCCGGTACTGTATGTATCAATATTTAACTTAAGATACATTTGGAATACCAATTTGTTACATATAGTTTGAGACAGTCAAAATTCGCGACTCGCGAAATCACAAAATAAATTAAAACAAATAACATTGGTTTAAAACATGTTTTACATAAAAAATATCATATAATTACACGTTTCAACTTGCGTAACTCTCGTTAAAAGTCGCAAATAATCTATGACTCACAAATTTATCATCTCTTTTATCGTTATTTTCGGGGAAAGAAAACCATAATATTTCGGTAATTAATAGATTAATAGGTCGCCTCCGTAGCGTAGCGGTCAATGGTTAGCTGCCGCCCTGGAGGTCCTGGGTTCGATTCCCGGCTCTGCCACGAACTTTGAAAAGTGGTATGAGGACTGGAACGGGATCTACTCAGCCTCGGGTGTTCCAAATGAGTAGAGGGGTTTCGATTCCCACCTCAGCCATCCTCGAAGTGGTTTTCCGTGGTTTCCCACTTCGTCTTCGGGCAAATGCCGAGATGGTACTGCCCCCGTAAATTGAATTATACTGAGACCACGGTGGCTGTATTGGCATATGTGAATAAAGTTATGGCCGTCATAGTTGTGACGTGTACATTCATGACGTAGGCGTGGATGACGCAACGCTCGAGCAAGTAGGCTGGCTGAGCTTAGATTCTTGCTGACGTCACGATTTTGTTCGAGAAGGATCTTAGATTTACGACGCAGTCGCAGGGAAGCAAGTAAACGTGCTGAGGAAGAAGTTACGCTATTGGAGGAGAGGCTCGAACCAATGAATGATAGCTTGAAGGGAGACGGAGATTACTGAAACTACCATATTTAATAACTTTTGGCATGCAGAATTGTGGAAAACTCTTTTCAGTTATGGCATTGATTTGGAATTTTGAAGAAATTAATTATATGTTTTTGAAATCTGAAAATCCGTCAAGAATAGCCAAAGTTGGAACTTCGAGTAATGATGGAAGAAGAAGCTATGGTAGGGATGGATACGCCCCTTCAAAGTTGATAAAAGGCCTTGCACAGCAGAGAGGAGCGTCTCACTTCGTGGTTTTATTCTGACTTGATAGTTTGACTTCGTGTTCTGATAGAACAAGGATATCGTCATAAGCAAGCGTGGCAGAGCCCACCGCATCGAACAGTATTGGGTATCCAGCAGTGCAATTTTACTGTTACTAAAACTAGGCGAAGTTGGAGCGCACACATAAACGATTCTACAAGTTTACCTATCAAGAATTAGCTACTGCATTTATACTAATTCAATAGTGCATTACAATATTGAGGCGTGTGCGAAAGTTAAACTTTTTCATTATAATACTTCAGAAGATATTCGCATTTAAAGACTGCAGAGAAAAGTGTTTTTCTCGAATCCTGAGAAGCACTTTTACTACCACATTCTACGCTACGGCAGACACGTGTATTGCAACCGTGATACTGAAGATTACATTTGGCGATACAACGCTACATTCTACAATGGAACTATACAATCTGGCAGTACTTTCGACTAACATTATAATGGAAGTGGAGATGGAAGACTAAAACTTTAATGCAATTGGGACATACATCAGTAGTGTGAAGTAGCAACATGGAGCTTCGATAATCGTCATTCTATAAAGACGAGCATGTAGTGAACATTCAGCTACACTCATGCATCGTAATCCATCGCTGAATTACATCAAATGGCAGTGGAAATAAATTCATACTCCACAATTATGAACATTTCTGCGGAAATATTTGCAATGAACTTCATGGCTGATTTCTACAAGAACTTCAGGGAACTTTCAAGAGTGGCAAGGGTTTTTCCCAGCACACATAGAAGAGTTTTGCCAGAAGGATGTCTATCATCTACACGGAGCAGTGCGATTTCCGGAGGAGGAAGCTGTTCTATTCTCCGAGGGCGCAGGTTCCAGGTTCGAGGTCGGTGCACATCTATCCTGTGGTGAAATGGAACCAGCAGCAGTCTTCTTTGAAATTTTCTTCTAGAACTTCAATCCAACAGATAAGGTAGCCGTGAACGTTTCTTGATTTATTTGAGCCATTTTAGTGAGATCTGAGCAACTATCTTTCCCATATCTTCTGTCATATATTTGATTGCCCCATATTCTTTTGCTAGATGTTTCTGTACTCTGTACACTTTGCAGCTTTATGCTATTTTCTTCGATTTATTGAGCCATTATTATGTCATTTGCATATTTAAACATTTTGGATCAGTTTATACTGAAGTTAAATATTCTTTCGAGAATTTGAATTTTTCTTGTAGTAACGATTTGACTGTAAAGTTAACGATTTTCTATGGCAAGTTTGAATTCAGACAGCGTGTCGTTTTATTAAAGTAATTCTTTCCAGTAAATTACTTTGACCAATTTTCTGTCATCCTCAAGAAAGAAGAATGATTAAAAGATTTTAGAGCGTTAAAATCTACTACTTTATCGACGATCTTGGAAATACTAGTCGTTTTTATGAACATGATTGAAACACAGACATTTTTAGTCAATTCTGAAATACCATTGCATTATAGACAATTTTATGAAATATGAACTTTGAATACGATTTATTCAGTACACTATAGTAATGAACATTTGATAGGAGATTTTCTCAATTCTAGATTGAAACAATAATGTTTGCATTTTCTAGTCTATTTGCATTCTATTCGACTATTTCTGCAGTTAAATGAATTTTGCTTGAATATAGTATTTTTATACTGCGATAATATGATGAGATTAATTCATTTTGATGGACCAGGGAGGCGTGTCTAATTGTATTTGCTATTAAATTTATTTGTGACTGGCAAATTTTTACTTCATATCGCTTCATGAATGAAACCCACGAAGGTTAAATATAATAACAGTTTTCGATACAATTGATGAATATAAGAATTTTTAAAGAGGAACTATGGATGTATAATCGTTAGTTCAGTGGACGTGTAAAAGTCGCTGATGAATAATGCCCTTTAATAAGTGAAGGAGGTTCCCACAGTAATATTGATGATGATGATGAATTTATAAGTGGAGGTTTTTTGTGTGTATTGTGGAAGATTTTGATGCCATATATAATGAGATATATGATGAATTATGGGCCAATTTTGTGCGTTTGTGCGAGGTATGTTTCCGCTGAGTTGTATTGTCCATGTCCATTGAAAATTATTCATGTGAAGTTACTGTTAAAATTAACAAGAGTGATAAATTGATTGAATTATAGATTTTGAATGGAGGTTACCGTCACAAATAATAATTATTAAATCTTATTAAACCTGAATCTAAAATTTAAATATAAGTAACCTTCATCGGTCGATTATATTACCACGATTTAAGAAAATATTAACCGGATAAACGTGTAGTTAATGTATTTCAAATATAAATAAAATATAAATAATGTAAATAACTATGTAAATATCTATAATAATAATTTGAAACAAACGGGATTAATAGAGGCGTGTAAAAAAATTTTCAATTGTCGTTTGACTAAGTTATGAACAATCTAAATGTTATAAATAATTATTGAACACTATGATATAACATTATGCGTTTTGCTATTAACATTTAAACAACGCTGGTTCGATAATTGGAATAAACATTTTAATAAGATTTGAGATTAACAGAGTAATCCATTGCAATGTGAACGGAACTTGTATAAATTTTGCGTGATAATATTTGAGTTGAGATGTGAGCATTTAAGTTGTTTTGAATGAGAGCTAGACTCTGCGTTGGCCAGCATATGGTGACTCTGGTTAGGCAGCTGCGTCCATTTGACGAAGCAAGCATGCAACTCTGCTTAGGGTGTATTGCAGGTGGCCAGATAACTGAATGGTGGAGGTCAAGGTCAACTACTTAGCGGCCTTGCGGTTATTAATAAATGTGTGTCAATGAACTAAATTATGAAGTTCATGAACAAGGAAACAAATGCTATATGTCTCGTCCAAGCTCCCTTATCCATTCCAATGTGCATTGTTGTTATTATTACGTTCTTTTGAGCTAGAGAAAGCTGAATTTTTGTATGTGAAGTCTACAGTCCTACAGGAGGACATGGTTGCATTGACAATGGCTTCAGACAGCCATAACTATTTTGTTGTTACATTTTGTTATAATATTTTTTTTTCTTTATGTGAAATAAATTATTGTGCAGTTTAAATTTTCTGGTCTCCGACTTGGTTCATTTTAAATATCGTGGTGGAGGTTATTGTGAGGGCATACTATTAAGTGATCCAGTTGAAAATCCAGACCCGAGATTAAATTGAATAGGTAAGTAAAAGGTAAGTATGAACCCCCGTATATTTTGGTGTGTTCCACAATAATTTCATGTTAACTACTGTGCTCTAATCTCGGTAGTATCTGTCAGTGCCATTTTCATTGATGTAGCTGTGCCGGTGCAATCGATTATTGGCAATCCGATTGAGGGGGCGGATTTCTGACAGCCTACTATCCGGATTATCGGGGACAGTACCTTCTTCAAGGCCACGGCCGCCTCCTTCCCTCTTCCTTGCCTATCCATCCTGACCATCCATTACCTTCCCTCATGAGGCCCCTGTTCGCTTTGCAGGTGAGGCCGCCTGGACGAGGTGCCAATCACACCTCACCAGTTGTATCCCTTCCGATTCGATGTTCCCAGCTCTCGGACACTGCCCGTAGAGGCGGTAGTGGTGAGTTCCCTCGCTGAGTCCGTGGGTTCCACAAACCTGGAGGGTAAACGACTAAAAAAGAAAAAATCCTGGAACACTAAATTAAGGCACTATCAAAAGTGGTCTGACCTGAAACTCTGTATGCGGCAGAAACACTTAAGTTAACAAGATTTGGTGATATAGACAAATTAGAGAAGACTGAAAGACGAATTCTGAGAAAAAATACTGGGAGCTAAACGAAATAATAATGCAGAATATAGGTTACGACCAAATAGAGAGTTATTCACTCACCGGCAAAAAGAAACACAACACTTGTATTTTGTAATTAATCTCATTATTTAATGCATTGAAATTATTCTTATGTAAAAATTATTCATAATTAATTGTTTTCTAAACATTTGAAAACCTCTTCACATATAAAAAATGCTTCAAATAAAAAATCTAGTAACCCCAAAATCAGAAGGAATCTCCGTCAATCAATACTTGTATAGGCTATTCTTACACAATTAAATCGGGAACATGTTTCGGACGCAATTCCTTCAGTCCTGAACTACAAAAATTTTACAATCAATCAAAAAATAACTACTAACATCAACATAATACTAGTTACATATGATGTACATAAAAACATAAATGAACCCTGAAAACGACACAAACTAAAATATGTTCAAAACACACATTAAAACACTATAGTAATTAAGCTAATGTTTGTTGCGTCGTAGCGTGATGACTTAGTCCTGTTGAATGATTGACCACGTGAATTTTTCATGAACAGACTTGAATTTGAGTTACACTGTGGAATGTGATATGTAATGTTGACAATCAAATGGGTTTTGCCCATGTGACTTTTGACGGTGGCTTCTTCTGTATGGAATCTTAGAAGAGAATAAATAACTTGATTTCCTTGTGCCGAGTGCCTGTTGTTTTATTTTTCAAAGTATCTTTTATGCATCCCGAATTCTTTTGAATACTGGTATCTCATTTCATAAGGCCTGTAATTGTGGAGTACCAGTATATGTATTTTGTAGTTGCTATGAATTTAGTGCATACTGGTACACACATTTTTTATATATATATATTTTTTATTATTTTTTTTTTTTCCCTGTGCCGTTTTCTTGATAGTAGGGTATATTAACTTGTATTCTTTGAGTGCGTCAGGCCTCAGCAGCCGGCACAGTTCATATCCTCGACTTGACGTTACAGACAGTTAGGAACAGGGCTCCGAGTGAGAGCTGAAGTTAAACGATTGACTTCGCGTCACCACATGGTAGCTTTACGTGTTACGATTGGTTACGACGTGAGAAGCTTATTATCCTCTCTGTTTCAAAATTATTTTATTTTATTTTTATTTAGTCAATTTACCCTCTAGGTTGGTGGTTCCCACGGGCTCAGCGAGGGAACTCACCACTACCGCCTCTATGGGCAGTGTCCTGGAGCTTAGAACATCTGGTCGGAATGGATACAACTGGGGAGGTGTGATCAGCACTTCGCCCAGGCGGCCTCACCTGCAAAGCGAACAGGGGCCTCATGAGGGAGGGGAAGGGATGGAAGATTGGGATGAATAGGCTAGGAAGAGGGAAGGAGGCGGCCGTGGCCTTACAGTAGGTGCCATCCCGGCATTTGCCCGAAGACGAAGTGGGAAACCACGGAAAACCACTTCGAGGATGGCTGAGGTGGGAATCGAACCCCCTCTACTCATTTGGAACACCCGAGGCTGAGAAGACCCCGTTCCAGTCCTCATACCACTTTTCAAATTTCGAGACAGAGTCGGGAATCGAACCCAGGACCTCCGGGGCGGCAGCTAACCATGCTGACCACTACGCTACGGAGGCGACCTGATTCAAAATAAAGCATGTGATTGTGCTAGAGCTTATCTATATTTACGACACTGTACTAAATGCAAAATACTGTAGTGTAATATTTAACATATCATATTCTCAGAATACATTACATTGAAGAACCTTCATTTTCTACTCATTGCTAGTCGCCCTGTTGGTGTAGGGGTAAGATTCCTGCTTCGGGTGCGAGGTGTCCGGGGTTCAAACCCCGGAAATGTCCAGCATGTTTACTTTTGTTTTGTCTCTTGAAAATATTCAAAAAGTGTATAAAAGAACCTTAGGAACGTTTTGTTTTTCATGCGAGACTTGTACTTACTGTGTACCAGTAATATAAATACATAGTTTGAGGTCAAACGCTTTTTTTTTTTTGTCGCTTTACCCTCCAGGTTGGCTTTTCCCTCGGACTCTGTGGGGGATCCCACCATTACCACCGCCAGGGCAGTGTCCTGGAGCTTGAAACACCTGGACGGGGGATAAAACTGGGGAGGTGGGACCAGCACCTCGCCCAGGCGGCCTCACCTGCAAAGCGAACAGTGGCCTCATGAGGTTTGGAGAGTGAGGGGAAGATTGGGAGGGATAGGCAAGGAAGAGGCAAGGAGAGTGGCCCCACCTCCCCAGTGGTATCCCCCAACCAGGTGTTTCAAGCTCCAGGACACTGCCCTGGCGGCGGTTATGGTGGGATCCCTCGCGGAGTCCAAGGATGGGTAGCGGCTTTGGTGGCATAGTTGGTACATGCTGTTCTTCTATGCCCAAGATCGCGGGTTCAAATCCGGCCGAAGCCGACGGATTTTTAACAGCGTTAAAATCCCTCAGTATGCCTTTCTTCGGAGGGGAAGTGAAGCTGGCGGTCCCATGTCATAGATTAATGGCATGTTAAAGAACCTTCCAGTAATTAAACCTGTGTGAAGCTAAATTACAGGTTAACATTTTGGATAATGCCCTTAGGTTCCAACGTTCGTTGCCAGGAGCCGACTGCGGCGGCGTCTAGTAACCAAGTTCTGAACTAGTAGTTGTTGATGGTGGCGTTTGGTGGCAAAAGTAAGAACTACTTGAAAAAATCAATGTCTGCAGTCCTTACTTGAATTAAAAACAGATAACACACACTAATACAGTCATCACAATTAACACCGGTTATCAGACAGATTCTACACGCACCCAAAGTACACGGGGCTACATGACCGCGTTGTCACAGCCCCCTAAACTGAGGAAGCAACCAACCAACCAACCTAAGTCCGAGGGAAAAGCCAACCTGGAGGGTAAACCGAAGGAAAAAAAAGAAGCGTTTACCTCAAACTATGTATTTATATTTCCTGTATAAGTACAAGTCTCGCACGAGAAAAAGAAAGTCCCTAAGGTTCTTTTATACACTTTTTGAATCTCTTCAAGAGATATAAATATGCTGGGCCTTCCGGGGTCTGAACCCGGGACATATCGCACCCGAAGCAGGATTATACCCTTAGACCAACAGGCCGACGTGCAATGAGCAGAAAATGGAGGTACTGCAATGTAATGTATTCTGAGAATATGATAATGTTCAGTATTACACTACAGTATTTTACATTTAGTAAAGTGTCGTAAATATAGATAAGCTCTGGCACAATCACATGATTTATTTTGAAACAGAGAGGATAATAAGCTTCTCACTTCGTAACCAATCGTAACACATAAAGCTACCATGTGGTGACGCGAAGTCAATCGTTTAACTTCGGCTTTCACTCGGAGCCCCGTTCCTAACTGTCTGTAACGTCATGTATATTGTTTTAGATCCCTTATTTGGGGGTGGATCTAAAAGGGAGAGTTGCTGTACTAATTTATGAGGTTGTGCCTAAAGAAGGGTAGCTCCCCTTGACAGGGCAAGCCGACCAGTGTAGTGTGTTGTGGTGTGCTAGGAACTAGGGGGCGTTCCTATAAATAATGTGGTAGTGTTTGAGGGGATGGGACCCACTGCAAAGGGTCGCTGTACTAGTCGCTCAGCTGACTGCTTGTTATGTAATCGCCTCTGCTCGTATCAGCCGGGTGGCACGCGCTGCTTGCTGGCAGCCGGCTCGAGAAACACAAAGATACCTGAGTTAGCGCTAATGGCTTACCGTCTGTCACGTCTTTACGTGACGGGAATAAGGAAGGGCGTTGGGATGTAAAGAGGCGTATAACAGTAATGCTAGTGTAGAGTGTGGACCAAGTGTTTTATTGGTCTGTGATATTCTTTGTGTGAGTCCCTTGTAGGGAATGAAATTATGTTTATAATGTGATACAAGTTGTGGGTTGCAGGTTACATAAATAGGAACTCTGAACACGATTGACTGACTCACCTCGGTTGACACCAGCGTAGCTTCGGCCGTCTTGATGGAGCACTGACAATGAAGAGAGAGTTTGACCTCATTAGGACGTCTTCTTATACCTTCTGACGCCCTCCTGTCAGCAATGTATTGGCCCAGTTAGTACTATGTCGCTGAGTGTAATGATTACGTAAGGCTTGAGCTGCTTTATGGAGTAGCAAGCTGTCCTTACAGTATTAATGGATGTTGCCCCGGCTTTCCAAGGGTTGCCATTTTAGGGGATTTAGCCAGATGTTGGGGGGATGGTCTCCAAGGGGTGCATACCCCTGGGATGCTGTACAAGAGTCTTCCTTCATTTGTTCGCGTCCTCGCGAACGGGAACGGAACTGGAAGTTGGGATGTTGACTTAGTGGTCCTGGAAAACCCTCTCGTATCTCCTGGTGGCGTCGTATCGAAGTGTGGGTGTGAGGTGAGCCCGTGTTCAGAGGGGAGGGTTATGGGATTTACATATATATGTATACATTGACATTGTGAAAAAAACAAACAAAAAAAATTGACATTTGCGAAAGATTTGATTAACATTGGAAAAAAATTGACATTTTGAGAGAAATTGAACATTAAAATAAATTCGATATGTAAAAAAAAATTGCCCTTGCATTTGCTGGCATATTGCTAGTTAAAAAAAAACATGGTTTCTGATGGTGACGTGTCACATATTTGTGCAGGGAGGAAAAACCCAGGGCCGAACGGATGATTGCTTCGCCCGCCCCATCTTAGGGAAAAAATGCTCCCTGCAATAAGAAAGGTAGAAGAAAATAGAAAAATGGGTGTTCCAGGGTATAATTTAAGGGAAATATTCAAAAGTATTTATTTGTGTGGGAAAAACGGAACACCCTGACAAATGGGGAAGTTAGAAGAAGGAAAAATGAAAGAAAACAAATCATACACATGATGGACATTGGCATTTTGGTGAACAAACAAAAATATATATAGTGTATAGTTGTATAAAGCTTATCCTGAAAAACTTATAAATTACAATGACCTTATGTCTAGTGGAATAATGGTATACAGTTTATCCTGAAAAATTATAATTTACAATGACCTTATGTCTACTTAATCGCGCTAATCCCTTATAATTATAGTTTTCATGAGGTACCTCGCGTGCACGCTACCCGTCTGTACGTACTCTTGCCGTCTCACGGCTGATTCTGTACGGCCACTTCTTGGTACGGTATAGTGGTCGTACCGCTTGTATGTGTGCTTAATACCTAACCTGTGAAGCATCCTCTGTGGGTGAATGCTTTCACACTTGACAATGAGAGTCACTGCCACAAACCGGTTGCGCCCTCATTGTCGTAATCTGCGTCACATTTTGACGCCTTATGTGTTTTAATTGAGTTGATCTGCCAGTAAGCCTGGTACCCCACAGGCACCAGTCCTGCTGTGCAGATTCATTTTAGAGTGTGTAGCTGAAAAAGAAAAATGTGGTGAGTGTTTGCGAGTGTGTCGGGATTAGTGCAAGTTGAAAAAAATAAAAAAAATAGTACACATCATGGCATGCTGTAAATAATATGCCACTGCTATATGGCAGTGAAATTCCTGTCACCAGTTTTCTGTATCTGGTGACGATGCCTGTGAAAAAAAAATGGCGAGGTTTAGAAAAAAAACATATTAGTACTGGTTGAAGCTGGTCTTTTACTGAAAAAAAAACATGATTAATGTTACTTAGCTGCAAGGCCGGGCTTACCCTATACGGTGCCGTAATGCCGTAAATAATATATAGTTGGTCTTACCCCGGTAGCGGAATTGTGGTTACCGGGTGCCGATATATTCCACTTTGATTATTCCTATCTTAATCTAGTATTGTCGGGCTTACCTCGGTAACGGATTGAAAGTCACCGAGTGCCGATATATTCCACGGTGATCTATATATATTTAAAAAAAATGCCTTAAATGTAGGTTTATGTTACCTTATGTCTTACCTTACTTATTTAACTTATTGATAAAATTACTTAACTGTAAAACTATTCTGTATTTACATGCCGAGTGGACCTTATTCTAAAGCCGAAATGTGCTGTGCTATTATTAGCAACAGCTGTCAGTAAATTTGCTTACATCTAAGTGACCTTAACATGGCACTATGACTTAAGTACTAAAATTTAGATGGAGGCTGGCCGCTTGATTTCTCTCGCGGGGGCGCCCTTGTAGTACATTGTCGGGACCGGAACCCAACAATGCCTCGTAGTCCCCTCCGTTTTAATACTATTGTCGACATCTATTCTAGGTCTTAATACTAGTACTAACCTATTCGCAGGCGCCTTACGGTGCCACTAAGCTAACCGTTTCGCCCGCTGTAACTTTCGTGTTCATAACCGTGTGCTGTTCCTATTTGACGTAGGTGAGCCGCCCACTTGGCTCCTGTGAGGGGCGCGCAATGCCCCTCTCTTAATGCCCTCTGGTTGCCCGTTGCGTCGCCATTTATGTGGGCATTGGACAGTGTGGTCCAATGGCATAATATTGTCTTCGCCTTAATCGGCCGTCGCAATCTGCTTTCGCAGTGATATTTGCCTCTATGGGCCGCCGTAGTATGCATTTTCGCATTGATATATAAAGTTGCCTCTATGGGCCGCCGTAGTATGCATTTTCGCATTGATATATAAAGTTGCCTCTATGGGCCGCCGTAGTATGCTTTTTCGCATTGATATATAAAGTTGCCTCTATGGGCCGCCGTAGTATGCTTTGCTCCAACGCATAGGAGTTTTGCTTCCCGCTATGGAAGCCGTGCCTTACTTAAATTTAAACTTAACTAGCAGTCTAGTCATAATGGGGTCGTCTCTAGGGATAGCTCCCGAGGCCGGCGCGGAGTGAGCTATTTCTCCCGCCATTCTCAGAAAGTCTCCCTGCAGGTCTTGGCTTCGACGACCGTGGCACAAAGTGGGTTTAGCATCCCTTCCTCCCAGGGGCGGTTTATGCGCACCTAGGATTCCAGAGCTTGCCCGACCAGGCCGCGAATGCTTTGACCTTACGTAGTTCGTCTGTTTGGTCTAGTCGTCAGTTAAGTGAGGTCGCTGCGCTGTCGCGCCAACTGGGGAAGGGTCCACATCGCCTTCCCCATCTCTCAAAGTGTGGTTCTCCTGACCTTTGGCTTACACCGTTGTCAACCATCATACCGTATCAGATTCCTTTGTAAGAGAGAAAAAAAAATGTGCCGTAACCTGTGTGAAAGGTTCAACCTCTGTGTAAAATGTGAAATATTTCCAGTGTAGCGGGGTTGTAGATCTTCTAAGTACATAGGCTACTTCTGGCCTACCATCGCTATGTCAGCTTCCCAGCAATAATGCCTTCTTTACCTTAATGGAGGTGTTAGTAGGGTCTGGAGTGTCAGGTACCCTGTTATTAGGATTTGGGGGTAGTTATTTGTTGAGAGGGCTCAAAGTATGGTAGGAAGGGTTTGCGCACCTTTGGGTTCCACGTTAGTGGTGGCCTAGAACCGGTGGTGGCACTGGGATGCTTCTATAGTGAGTGGAGTGGGGAGGTAATTCCCGGGATTGCAAAAATACGAAAATTCATGCAGGTTTGATATTAAAATCCCTGGTAATTGGATGGGATACTCATGCATGTGTCTGGATATGAAGTTTTTGCCTTCATGTACGGATAGGTGTAGGATGGGGCATAATACCATATGTTCCTTTCATGCGGGAGTGTTTAAGTACTAAAGCATGGTTAATATGTATCTATGGCCTCCTCTCTCATTTGGAGAGGCGCATTATGCTTCTTTAATGTTTGCTGAGCCACCCCTAATACTCAGGCGGTGCAACGGGGCTCAAGGCGTAGCTTGCCTGCTCTTTAGACGCATGAAGTCCATCAACCCCAGTGTGTATTTTGTAATGTAGTGTAGCTGTTTATGGTCGTGTAGATGTGTTTGCGTTGTTTATGTCAGGCTTGAGAAGGTTATGGGAAGGGAGTAAGGTGGTACGCTGGTAGCCTGTTCTCCTGTCGTCCTCCCTTGGTCCATGTTGGCTTTCTATCCGCGCCTTGGGATAGTAGGGCTGCATGACCTAATCTGGTCGGCCATTTGCAGTGTAGATGTGGCCAGTGGTCGTAACGCGACTGGTCATGTGCTAGTCATCTGTAATGATTTATTTGGGGAATAGAATCGCGAAAAGAAGTTATTAAGGGGAGGTCCTGTTTCCTCAAAGTCCCTATGTTCGCTCCTAATTGGTGAGTGCGTGTGTGTGTGTTTGTGACTACGTTCCGCTACACCACGCGGACGGTTGGTCTGTTATGAGGCTAAGTCCTAATATGTATCGCCTTTGTGGGCAGAAGGCGCCCGTGGCTTGCCAACGTGCCCTTGCGACCGTGCCCTATAGGCCCAAGATAAGTTTCGCTGTGTCACGTCTTGTCCATTGCCAAATGATTTTGCAGTGTGGAGAAAAAAAATGTATGGCGTTATAATTGTTATGTGTGTGTAATTTCACGGTCACGGGCTATACGCAATAGTGTCTCGTCTTCGCAGTATTGCAGTGTGAATAGTCTGCAGTCAGCAATTGGTATGTGCAATTCTGCAAGTATGCAAGTGTGGTCGTTGTTTTGGATTCCTAGCCTAATGTAGCAATTCGCCCTAGTTAGGTAATGACGTCGTGTGGCCATTGTTCTCTAAGACCTGTGTCTTGCGAAATTTTCCTACCTGTGTTCGTGAAATGTATTCCTCTATGCCTGGTGTAATTCGAAATTTTATGTCTGGTTTTTGGTGGGAGGAAATGTAGTATTCCCTGTTCATGCACTTGTATGGGCCAATTTCAGTATGATTGGACGCCTGAATAGCTGTTCTCCTTTGCGTCTAAATTTTCACTGGAACTCAGACCCGTGACCTCATGTCATTCTTTGTGTTTTATGTTTGCGTTGTGTGACAGGGCTTGGGGCTTTCCCAGTGTGGTCTTTGCTTGTGTTCCGTGTACCAAAAATACCATTGGATAGTTAGTTTTTGGTACGCGTGTGGTGTGTGGTCATGGGTTCGAATCCGGTTGTCTGTAAAGACTTGGTGTGATCATTTCCGTGCCGCATATAATATGGCATGTTCCCGTGGATGTGCGATACGCATATGAAAGCATACATCCCTGTGTAGAGTTTGTACGTTTTTGAATTCCCCTCGTAGTGTAATTTTGGAAGATATAGGGTCTCTAAATCGGGCGTGAATGATGTGTTGACTTCTGTCCAGTAGGCTTTGGCTCGCTTGTCTGCGTCGAGCAGTCTTGCTCATTGAGGAGTATGTTACAGCTGATACGACGGTGTTGAATTACGATGTTGTGTGCTTTCATTTGTTTCATGCTCTGCCCACGTCCTAGTTTTCTGCACGTGTGTGTGTGTGAACCTGATTGCTGCCTATAATGATTGCTAGCAGTGCCTCTCTCATTGTAGAGAAAAAAAAAACTTTGTGGTTTAATATGACCGTTGATTTGTAGCTCATGCGCCAGGGGATTTCCGTTTTACTTGGAATCCAAACCACAGGCCATGGCATTTCATTTCGGAAATCCCATATGCGTTGTACGCGAGTGTGTCTGGTCCGCTAGTCGCGTATTTGGTGACCAGATGCCAGAGGCGATTGTATTGTTTTTCGTTTATGACCCGCTGTTAGTGGGACTGTCCCAATTAGTCTTAGCTTTCCCATTATCCTTATTCTACGACTGGATATTTACTCAACCTTATATTCCTGGTATTCAGAAGGTTGCGGGTTTGGAGACCGCCTTTTACCCAGAGTAATTGTTTCCGGCGCCATGAAGGTTGTGTCTCCGGGACAGTTCTGGTGAGTGTTAGGATGGTATCCCGGTTCGGTCAGTGGGCTATTTCTTGGCTTTCTTCCCACGTGTTCCAACGGGACCGTTTCCTTTTCTTTTAGCAGTGTGCCCGCCTTTACGTGTAGGTGTGTGAGCTTTACGTGTGTGATATGCCTTCATCCGGCGGGCGTGAATAGTGTCCTTTATGAGTTTCCTCCCATGGCGCACGTTCACTATATAATTTAGGTCAGATACCTTCCTGCAGACTTTGAAGGGACCTGCCCATCGTGGTAGGAGGAATTCGGACACGTTTTTCTTACGGGCATGGTTGGAGACCATGACCAATTGCCCGGGTGTGTATTCCACGGTCTTTCTATTCTGATCGTACCGCTCTTTTTGTTTTTTCTGGGCCTCGGCTATGTTTTTTCTAGCGTCCATGCGGGCTATCTGCAAATGCTCTAGCCGAGCCGCATTGTCTGTGTGGGCGTCCTGTGGGATACATATATTGTCTATGGGACTTCTGGGTGTGTATCCGTGCAGTAGGAAGTGTGGAGAGTGTTTCGTAGCCGTAGATACAGAGGTATTATAACTAAAAGTAATGCTTTGCAGATATTCATCCCAGTCTGTTCCTGCGTCCTCTGTAAATTTAGCCAGCGCTATTCCAAGTATTTTGTTCATACTTTCCGTGAGTCCGTTGGTTTGCGGGGAAAAACTCGTGGTAGTGTATGCCTTAATCCTGAGTATCTCCAGAAACTGTTGGAGCACTCTCGAGGTGAAAATAGTACCTCTGTCGGATAATAAGGTTTGGAATAGGCCATATCGTGTAATTATGTCAAATAAAAATTCGGCTATGCTGTTCGTGTCTGCTTTGGGAACAGCCTTTGTAATCATGTATCGTGTGAGATACTCGGTGGCCACCAGGATATATTTATTGCCTTTCTGACTTGTTGTAATGGGGCCTTTTACGTCTATTCCGACTCTGTGAAATAACTCTCCCACGGGAATTGGGTTGAGTAGTCCATGAGGCTTGCCAGGTCTTGTTTTGAATCGTTGGCAGGTGTGACATGTCTTGACAAAGGTATCTATGTCGGCCTTCATGTTTACCCAATAGTACTTGTCACGGATTCTAAGGTAAGTTTTATGCGTACCTAAGTGTGCCCCTGCTATTGGGCTATTATGGTGTCCGATCATGATATTTTCTCTCAATGATTCCGGAACCGCTATAGGTGCGCTATCGTGCATGGCTGTGGGCTTAAATTTCAGTACCCCGTCTTTGTCTAGGAAAAATCGCCTAGACATCCGTGCTGTCTTGGAGTCCACTTTCTCCAAGTTTTCTAGTGCCAATAGAATCTGTTTCAAGTGCGGATCACTTTCTTGCTCCTGTTTGATGTCAACCACCGTCAGGGCAAAGGTGGGCATATCGTCCCAGTCGTGGTCCTTACTGTCATCCGGGGGATCGGCTACTGGCAGCCTAGACAACCCATCTGCGTCTAGGTGTGTAGCGCCTTTCTTGTGTTTGACCACGAAATCATATTCATACAGGCGGAATATAAACCTGTTGAGGCGCGAATTTGGGTTTTTAAATTTGTCCCAAAAAAGCAAGCTCGCGTGGTCAGTCACTACCGTGAACTTGATACCATAGAGGTATACTCTAAAATAGTTCACTCCCCACGAAAATGCCAGCATTTCCCGCTCTGTAGCAGAGTATCTAGTCTCAACGGCCGTTAGCTTCCTGCTAGCGTAGGCGACGGGCCGTTTGCACCCTTCGGCGTCTTCCTGCAATAGGGCTGCTCCCAACCCATACAGGCTGGCATCCACGTGTAAAAATGTGGGCCTATCACTATGGAAGTGTTGCAGCAATGGAGGTGAGGTCAATAGTTGCTTCAGTGTGTTGAAGGCATCTATGTGTTCCTGCGTGATGCTGAAGGGCGTTTTTTCCCGTGTGAGTTCAGTTAGGGGATGGGCGATGTGTGCAAACCTATAGATATACTTGCGATAGTACGAAGCCAAGCCAATAAAACTGCGCAATTGTTTCAAATTTGTGGGCATTGGGATGCCCGTTATTGCGTCAGTCTTGGCTGGGTCGGGAATAATGCCCTCCCGGTTGACAATATGGCCCAATATGTTAATTTGCTGTCTGGCAAATTGACATTTCGCAGGTTTAAGCCTTAGTTTAGCTTCTCTGATCCTTGCGAAAGCCTCCTCCAAATGTAGGATGTGTTCGTCAAAAGTGTTGGAGAAGACCGTTATGTCATCCACGTACACCAATACGGAACGCCATTTAAGCCCTGAAAATGTCTTATCCACTAGCTTTTGGAAGGTTTGGCTGGCGTTACGGAGACCCATCGGTAAACGGGTGTAGGTAAATAGTCCGTTTTCTGTAACGAACGCCAGCTTGTGCCTATCTGGTTCATAGACGGGGATTGAATAGAATCCGCTATAGCAATCCATCGAACTGAACCAGCTAGCTCCACCAAGGGCGTCCAAATAGGTGTCTGCCCTTGGTAGTGGATAACTATCATTTTCGACCAACTTATTGAGCCTCCTGTAGTCAGTACAAAATCGGTGCGATCCGTCCCTCTTTTTGGTCAGCAGAACTGGAGAGGAATAGTTAGAAATAACTGGAACAATGACCCCTGCCTCGAGCATCTCTGAGATTTGGGCATCGATGGCATGTCTCTCCTTCTGGCTCACTCTGAAGGGAGGCTGGTGTACTGGTCGGTCACTAGTGAGTGTGACGTGGTGTTCAATGCGGTCTGTCACAGCGAGATCCTTCATTGAGTGGGCAAAAATATCTCTGTTGGTCTCCAGGAGCTCCGTGAGCCTTTTATTTTGCTCCGGAGTCAGGTCCTGCGTGTGGTTCTGGTTGGCCGCCTTATCAGTGTGTGTGTTTGTGTATTGGCTGATAGTGTGCAGTGTAGGGGCCTGATGCTCGTGGTTTTCTCGCTCCGCTCGAATCCCATCTCTGTTCCTGGTGTATACCATGGGATGTGTGGTGAGCCTCTGGTCGTGCTTTAAAAGCATCTGACCCCTAGCGAAATTTATGCTAGCCTCATATCTAGCGAGAAAATCCATGCCTATTATGGCTGACGCAGAAAGGTGTTCGATAACGAACATGGGGTGCGTTGTGGCAAAATGGTCTATCCTAATATGTATGTTTGCCACTCCCCTGTTTTCTAACGCCTGAGCATTGGCCGCTACCAGCCGGATGTCCCCCGTGACACCTTGTATTTGCGCCTCGGCAATGTGTCGGCTATTGACACAACTTACGGCAGCCCCAGTATCGATTAGGGCCTGCACTCTGTGGCCATTTATGGTGGCGTGTATCGTGAGGGCCGATACCTGAAATCCACTGCCCTGCACCGATGTGTTGTGTAAGATGTACGTTGTTGTTGTTGCCGGAGTGACATTTGTGCTGGGAGGGCATGGATCTGTCCGTTTATCGTACCTAGCACGCTTCGCCTCTCGGCTTACTTCCTGTCCTGAGTACTTTGCCCAGGTCAGCAAAGTGCGTTTGCCAAGTACATTGCCAGCTCCTTTAACCGGTCTTGCTGTGAGACTAGGAGTCTGCTGGCGAACGTTTAGTGTATTAATTGTTCCCAGCCTTTGTGTAGTTGTGTTGTTGTTGGTTTCTTCCTCTCGGGAAGGTGTGTCTGCAAATGTGACCCTGAGCTTGCCTTTGTTAACCCGACTTTTGTTCCAGGCGGTCGCGAGTTCGACTCCTGTTGCTGGCTTCCCCATGCCGAGCGAGCTCGCGTCACGCGCCTGTGTATGGTCAATTCCCCCCCTGTGGTGTGGTGAAGGGGGTGGGGTTTTCTGTTTGGAGGGTGTGGGCGTGTTCTCGGGCTGTTGGCTTCTGATTGTGAGGGGTGTGTAATGTCCCGCCTTAGGGTTTCCTGTGAAAAGTATGTGTAGGTCCCTACTGAATCCCGCAGTTGAGAATAGCGGAGGCGAGTGCACATCCGTATATACATGGATATTGGCTTTGAGCACTTTGCCGAGAGCGGTTACCTCTACGGCACTGCCATAGGTGCCGTCCTTGCCCATGTATTTTCGATAATCCGCCCCGGTCTGGATTGGGTTTTCCCGCTCGTCCGACACAAAGTCCCGGTACTCTTTCCAGTTGGTCAGGATATGTTTGACCGTCTTCTGTCTGTAGTCCCCATGATAATCCTCGGTATTCCGGATTAGAAAGCTCATGGCCCTAAACAGACAGTTGCCGTCTCCTTGCACGGGGTGTGTTTGGAAACGGTCCGGGGGCGGATCGTCAGCCTTAGTTTTAGCTGGCTGCTTCTTCCCCTTATTCTTACGAGTTTTCTTGGGGGAAGGGCCTTTCTTGTGTTGTGTTGGGGGAGGAACCTCAGCTGCTTCATCAGCTAGCCGAACCTCCCCGTCTAGGCGTTTTTTGAAAATGTGGGTGTACGCCTGCCTGTAATGTATGTGCGCCCCCCCTCGGGGTGGCTGCGCCAACTCCCTGCTTGCGGTGTGTGTCTAGGTGTAGGGAGTATTGCCCCCCTGTCTGTCCTGTGGGGTGTTTCATCCCTGAACTCCCTCGGGTATTCGTCTGGGAGGGGGTAGTGTTCTGGGCCCTTCGTGTGTTTGTCCATGTTGTCCCTTCCTCTAGTGGGTTTTCTTCCTTGTCGGTTATTGCCCTGTTGTCCGTTATTCTGTCTCCGCCAGGGTGGGGTGTATGTCTGCTGCTGCTGGGGCGGGTGTTCCCGTCGGTTCCCCTTTTCCCTATATTGGTCAGCTGCATACCCCTGTCTGGTCGAGGGGGGGTTTTCTCGCTGTTCCCAATTTCCCTTGTACTGCGGGGCCGCATATCCTTGGCTTCGTGGGGGCGGGTTCTCCCGATATTCCCCATTTCCCCCGTACTGCGGGGCTGCATAACCTTGGCTGCGTGGGGGCGGGTTCTCCCGATATTCCCCATTTCCCCTGTACTGCGGGGCAGCATAGCCTTGGCTGCGTGGGGGCGGGTTTTCCCGATATTCCCCATTTCCCCTGTACTGTGGGGCAGCGTAGGACTGTCTATGTGGTGACGGGCTGTTCCGTCGGGGGATATCGTGGTCGTACTCCTCAGGGTAGTACTCCCGTGTGTACGGAGATGGTGATCGCCTTGAGGGGTATGTCGGCTCTGCGTCCGTGTATGCTATCGGTGAGTACCGAGGAGGGTAGTGTGGCCTATCCTGTGGGGGAGGTGTTGTTGGCCGCTGTGGAGGGTAGTAACTTTCTTCCCTCCCGTAGCGTCTCCTCTCTGTGTACCCCCTGTCCCTCTCAGTATGATAGTGTTCTCGTGTGTCTGCTTGCTCATCCCTTGGCGGTCTCCCGCCCGCTTGGATGGCAGCTATAGTCAGTTTCTCCATCCTGTCCACTAATTCGTCTATTTTGTCATTAGTGTCGTCTTTCCGGGTTTTGAAGTGCAGATCCACGGCTTTTTCCGTAGCCTTTTCCGTGATCTTTCTCCCCTCCTCTATGGTCTTTATGTTATTCAACATATGTTGGACCGTGAGGTTGTTCATGATGCATAGCTTTTCTACTATGGCTGGTCTGAGGCCCTGCATCAACAGCTTGACTTTCTGTTTATTTGTCATTGCTGCATTGTACTTTTCGCACATTATCAATTTAACATTGATGTATGCCTGGGCGCTCTCTTTGGGTCCCTGTGACCTCTGTCTAATCTGGTCATAGAGATCGTCATCGTCTGGTATAAGCTGGAACTCATCCTTCAACATTACCGCGGTTTCCTCCCATGTGGCAGCCTCTAGTGCGTCCTCATGGAGCTCATACCACGTCATGGCCGCCTTTGTGAGGTAGGCAGGAAGGAGCCGTTTTCTAACTTCCTCGCTCCAACCATTGATCCGGGCCGTTCTATTGAAGGCCTTGAGGTACTCCTCGGGATCCTGGCCTTCCCCCGTGAACTTTGTGGGGTGGATCATGGGGTACTCAGTGTGTCTATTCATGTCGCTCTCGGCTGTGTCCCGTTGACTGTGTGTCGAGGTGTTTGGGCTGTTTGGAGGGGAATTAGCCTCGCTTCCCGTGTACGACACCTGTGTTACGTTACCAGGTGGCTCGTCGCCTGATATGCTTGTGCTGATGGCTGGTGTGTTGTCGTACTGTGTGGATTCGACTATGTGTACGGTTCTGTCTAAATCCTGTTTTACTGTCTCCAAAATAGTGTGGATGTCCAGAACCGCTTCTGTCGTGTGACTATTGGCTTTAACAGTGTCTGTTTCTAATAGCTCTGAAATGCGCTCGAGCAGGTTATTGGCTTTCTGCTCTGTGATCTGCAATTGCTGCAACAATAGGGGATGGAGTGTTGGCAGGCAATCTACCTCACTATCGCTGGATACCGGCGATTCTTGTGTGTGTTCACTGGCCTGCGACCGTGTAAAATGTATAACTTGTGCTGCAGCGGCAGGGTGTTGAGCACGGATCTGTGCTGTTTGGAATTCAAGGTCCCTGAGAAGTTGTACTGCAGTCTGGTCAGTTATTAAGTCACCGTTCTTAATCTTTAGCTTCGGCAGGAGTGGGGTCGTACTAGCCGACAAATGGTGTGCAAAGTCTCTTAATGTAGTCCTAAATGTGGACATTTAATAATAAAAAAAATGTGTGACGCAATATGAGGTTAAAAAATTTTTTTTCTCTATTTGCTTGGCTTTTTGCGGTACGGAAGGAGTCGTCTTTCCTACGAGGGCTCGTTGATTGAGTCCCGCTCTACTGTGCGTAGGATGGCGCCTCCACCAGTGTTTTAGATCCCTTATTTGGGGGTGGATCTAAAAGGGAGAGTTGCTGTACTAATTTATGAGGTTGTGCCTAAAGAAGGGTAGCTCCCCTTGACAGGGCAAGCCGACCAGTGTAGTGTGTTGTGGTGTGCTAGGAACTAGGGGGCGTTCCTATAAATAATGTGGTAGTGTTTGAGGGGATGGGACCCACTGCAAAGGGTCGCTGTACTAGTCGCTCAGCTGACTGCTTGTTATGTAATCGCCTCTGCTCGTATCAGCCGGGTGGCACGCGCTGCTTGCTGGCAGCCGGCTCGAGAAACACAAAGATACCTGAGTTAGCGCTAATGGCTTACCGTCTGTCACGTCTTTACGTGACGGGAATAAGGAAGGGCGTTGGGATGTAAAGAGGCGTATAACAGTAATGCTAGTGTAGAGTGTGGACCAAGTGTTTTATTGGTCTGTGATATTCTTTGTGTGAGTCCCTTGTAGGGAATGAAATTATGTTTATAATGTGATACAAGTTGTGGGTTGCAGGTTACATAAATAGGAACTCTGAACACGATTGACTGACTCACCTCGGTTGACACCAGCGTAGCTTCGGCCGTCTTGATGGAGCACTGACAATGAAGAGAGAGTTTGACCTCATTAGGACGTCTTCTTATACCTTCTGACGCCCTCCTGTCAGCAATGTATTGGCCCAGTTAGTACTATGTCGCTGAGTGTAATGATTACGTAAGGCTTGAGCTGCTTTATGGAGTAGCAAGCTGTCCTTACAGTATTAATGGATGTTGCCCCGGCTTTCCAAGGGTTGCCATTTTAGGGGATTTAGCCAGATGTTGGGGGGATGGTCTCCAAGGGGTGCATACCCCTGGGATGCTGTACAATATCCTCGCCGCTAGATGGGGGCTTCATTCATTCCATTCCTGACCCGGTCGGAGATTGGAAGCAGGCTGTGGATTTTCATTTTTTCCTCAGAAGAATGGGTCAACCTTCAGGTTGGTTATGCAAGTTCACCTTATGGACCCAAAAAATAAATTAGATAAATGTAAACCATCATTAATACACACTCCATGAAGAACGAAAATACGTCGATGGGAAGGCGAGGGGTGAGAAGAAGGAAAGAAGGAGTGTTGTGCAAAGACCAACTACAATCCTCAGGCCTTAATGTAGAAAAAACATGGCGGTGATGGTTGTCCTACCAATAGCTAAGATCTTGTCATCGGGCTTGTCACAGTTCGTGTAAATTATTATTTTTACTCACCTAAGAGCATAAAAGATATCACAAGACGAGACTAGGTTCCGAAGAAATATGCATCAATAATTTAGACTTACCTGAGTAGTGGAGTAAGGAGAGTTCTAACCCACAAGGTGCTCAAAAAGTTAGTACACACTTTTTGCTTATTCATAACTCGTGAACCCATGGTCGGATTTTAATAAATGAGGTGACGTTGGACTCGGGATGACGTTCTCTTTGCTATGGACCACTGGTAATATTTTTCAAAAAAAAATTGAACATTTTTGTTTTCCAAAGTAGACGATAGTTTGAAAACCAAACATGATAGAACGTTGTGCCATGGCTCAAACGAATGGTCCTTATGACCTTTATTTTCTATAAAGAAACCTTTTACTTTTTATTTTTTTTTAAGCACTCGAATTTTGAAAATCCTATATTTTGGAAACTGGGAATTCTACAAAAGAATTTGTTTGACATAAATGAAAGGTCCCTATGCCCTCTACCCTCAAAATAAATTTCAAGTCTCTAAGATAAAAACCTGACAGTAGTGTGGGAGTGACAGCTGCTTACAAAAGGAAGTTGTGAGCCCCTGCGACCTTGGAATGGAAGGAGTCAAGCTAGGAGGGCGTGCTTGGATTCGTTTTTCGTCTCATTGCGCTCTTTACGGGAATGTAGGTGTCGAAAAGGTGAAAATCTGGATTTTTTTTGGGGGGGGGGGGTAAAACCGTGATTTTAAACTTTTTATTATATCTCGCGAACCAATCATGATAGAGGCGTGTACGAGGGGTCCAAGGACTCGGGGTGACGTCCTCTTTGCTATGGACCACTCGTTATATTTTTTAAAAATGTGGAAACTTGATTTTGTGGTAAACAAGTGTTTTTTGTGATTTTTGCTGATATCTCACGAACCAATAAGCCTAGAGACTTGTTTGAGGTGTTATTTGTTTCGTCGTGTTGTCCTCTTGCCGAAGATGTTCATGTTGAGCAGGAATGAAAAACCATTTTGAGGTAAAACCGTGATTTTAATCTTTTTGCTCTATCTGTCAAACCAATAACGCTATAGACGTGTACGAGGTGTCCTAGGACTCGGGATCACGCCCCCTTTTAGAAACTATGTTTGCAATTTTGACAAAAGGCCTAACAAAACTTTTCTCGAATTGTTTTTTTCTTTACCGGTACTTGTTTATAATGTTCATGAAGCGTGGTGGTTGAGAGAGACGATACTGCTGGGTGTGTGTGTGTTTCAACGAACCTGTCGCTGACCACGGAGGCTGTGCCGAATAGAACATTCGATATTTCGACGGTTCGGTTTATGACAGAGCGAGGGTGCGTTTTTTACTGATATTTTACCCCGAAGGGGATCTTTAACGTGTAAACGGTGATGAGAACTTGGTTCTATGTTGGTCTAAGCGGATACAGAAAACAAACTTGTAGAGGAGCAGACGAGCAGGAGGCGAATGTCATTTGAGCTTATTGGAATGCGCTGATCTGCCTTGACAACAGGTGCAATGGAAAATGACAAAGACGCTTGAAGGTGAAATAATCTGACAATCGTGGTGGCAGGGAAGAGCGAAATGCATGCATACACGTGTGAGATGACATGTACGCTAAACAAGTTACATCCTGTTTTGCTTCGTAAGTGACAAAATGCAAGTTCATGTAAAATTTGACCTGGCACAGGTGTTCACTTGGGACGTTAGCTGTCCACGTGCACGATAACTGTTAAAAAGTCACATCCTGTTTGCTTCGTACGTGACAAAATGTAAGTTGACGTGTAATATGATCCAACACACGTGTTCAACTTGGGCGTTAGCTGTCCACGTGCATGATAACAGAATGTTCAAAGCGTGGGAATCGCTGAATCAGTAAAAATGTATAATGCAACTTGTGGGAATGATGTCACAACCAATAGATAGGCAAGAGCTGCGAACAGCAGTGGTGGGAGGTGAAGGGGGGAAAGGGGGAGGGGTTATGTATGAGAGAACACAGGTGGAAAGAGAAAGAAATATGTGGAGCTGAGGACTGTACACACAGAGCTATAGGTGGTCAGGCGCGGATTCAAGGGGGGGGGGGGGGTCACGGGGGTCATGACCCCCCCCAAACGGAGACCATTTTTTTTGCAAACTCAAAAAACGAAAACACAATTACCAGACAAATAAAACTTAACGAATTTTAACTGAAAAACAGTTTTTTTTTCATTTTATTCAATACTGAATTATCTTTATTGGAATTATTATGTTCTGTTACAACTGTACATATCTACAACTTCAAACCTCTTGTATAATAACTATTAGTTATACAACAAAATCAACTCGTCTATTTTGTTTAGCAAACCTTGTGATCACCGAATCGATGTTTATAGTGATGTCACGATGAATGTGCAGCAATGCACGGATAGGAAACTGGGACTTTTTTCGCATCAAAAATTTTTTCCGACGTCCAAACCGCAAGCTTGGTTGGCAATTTAAGCTGTGACTTTCTCCCTTTGTCGGTACCAACTCGACTTGCCGAAACTGTAACGTACCTTCATCCTTTTCTCGAAGCTCGATGTAAAAGTCGCAAAACACGCCGTTGCAATTTGTACGAATATTTTTGGTGCCCTAAACGCATCAAATTTCTATCCATGTAGCTTGCAAAAAAATTGGTCTGGTTTTGTACGTTTGGTTATTTTGTGATTGCGTTTTAGTGATACCATTTTTCTTAACAATTTCGATTCTCTGCCCCCCCCCCCCGCGCCTGCCCCCCCCCCCCCGCAAAGCCAAAATATAGATCGATTCTCTGACCCCCCCCCAAAACCAAACTCTAGATCCGCGCCTGTAGGTGGTGTACAACATGTGTGAATAAATAAGAAGTGCACAGGTTTACACAACATGTAATTTATTGATCCTAGAATTAAACGTAGAGTTAAATTCTAACCATTTGACATATAGTTATTTCCTTTTTGTTTCAACACTTTTTCCACAAGATAATGCTTAGGAAATGCTGTTTTCTAAAGTTCGTGGAGATAAAATCTAACTTTTATGGGTTGATGGTTGAGGTCTTTGTGTAAATAGGTGACTGGACTGTCCAAGTTGACTTGACGAATTCGAAATAGTTCAGTCCCCCACAGAGGTGTGTAGCCCTTATTGAAGGCAGACTTAAATTTGCTCACACGAACAAAATCCCCAATTTTCAGTCGGTGACGTTTAGGATCGACTGTTTTTATGGGGTTAAACAGTTTATCCAATCGCTGAATATTTTTAGTCACGAGGCGTGGCTTGGTTCCAATCGTTCTATGTTTGGTGTCATTGTAACGTGAGACTAGCTCTGGTAACATGTCCAACCAGCGATACGTTCCCTGAGCAGTAAACGCTTTCCACATATGGGTTTTCAATGTTCGGTTGAACCGTTCAACCACACTGGCTTTGAGATTGTTGTACGTGGTGTAATGGTGAATATCCTTAGATTTGAGAAAACTGGAGAAATCCTTGTTGAACAATTATTTTCCCTGGTCGGTTTGTAGCAACTGAGGTTGACGTTTGGAGTGTTGAATAATATATTGAAAGGCCTTGGTAACTAGTGGACAGGACTTGCGTCGCACAGGTTCATCAAAGGCCATTTTGGAATAGACATCAATGACGGTCAACATATAGCGTACAACGTCGTTAACGCCAGCATAGGGTATCATTTCAATCAAGTCAGCCTGCCAAAGTTCATCCACACCTCGTGAAATCACCTTGAGTCGTGGATAGTGACGCCTAGATGGGCGATGCAACTCGTGAGCAATACCCATTTTAATGGGTGAGGGCTTAAACAATAATTTTGGCATTTCGAAGTTCTTGTTCAATTTCTTGAATTTCCCATTCGTGACCGGTATGGCCGGCTTGACTTGAAGCATGGCTTGACTTGAAGCATGCAACAACTGAAGCCGCTGGACGAGCTTATTGGGAATGCGCCAGTAGGTAAAATCCACAAGGGGTTTTAATGGTGTAAATGTCACTCCCGAAGCGGACACTTTACGACGAGTACTTAGACTGGTGGGAAACATTTTTGCAATGATGGTTTTATATTTTTGAGATATATTGGCATTCACTTGTTGAGCGGGATCATACTGTCTTTTGTGGGCATGGGTATTTAATAAAATGGATTTATATTTGTCAAGATCCTCTGACGTATAATCATGGGAAGAGGGGGTCCGAGAGAAGAGCAGCTTTAACAGTCCTGGCGTTAATTTATAATTGATGTTCTTAATGACAGCTTTCGAACGAGCAAATTTAATGGATGAATCGCCAATTTTAAAACTATCATTCTCATAGCGAACACCATACGTGGTATCTGTGTTTCCAATAAATAGATCGGTGAAATAGGGTTCCAATGCTGATCCATAATATTTTATTAAAATGGTTTTCAGTTGAGCTTTATGTTGAGGGGTGGCCAAGAGTTGTGAAAACGGAGACGCTCTGGAAGGGCAAGGTGTTTCGACCATGGCCAAGGATTTATTTTTTCTCAAAAACTCTGCAAGGGGTGCGGCCTTTTTTGAGGCGTATACACTTGTTCCTCCTCATCCTCAACCTCGCTAACACTAGTCAAATCTTCCTGTTCCTGTTCCTCTTCCTCAGGGTCCTCGTGCAGCGTCTGAGTGGCTTGTGAAACGGTGGGTAGCGTTTCAGATAGCTTGAAAGAGGGTTTCAACATGGCTTTTAGTGGAGGTGCTAAATGTTGTTGAGAAAACAAACCATGATTTGCACGTGATCTTTTCAATTGACGAAACTTTTGGCGAATAGTATTTTTTTCTCTAATAATATGCTTTTTCAATTGACTCTCTGCTAACGCCATGGTGTCTTGACAAATGACTTGAGAGGGAATGAGACAGGGCCTTAAATAGCAATAAAAAGATCAAACCCTAAGCGATACCGTCCTTGGTTGAGTTTACTTTGTTTGTCAATCACTAAACAGGCATGACGTTGAGTGTTCCAGCACTTGGCACACAATTCTGTAAACATTTGAAAGGTCATATCCGGATTCACATGTTCATTATAAATGTGACGACTGTTCCTCTCGTCCTGGCGAAATAAAACAATGACATTGGCATTGTCACGAATCAACTGTCTAGACATTTTAGAATACGTTTGTCCAAGATAGAAGCAATCGATATGTTTGTGACGACCCATGCTGAAATAGCTTTGAATGATGCCTTGACGTTCAGTGGATACATCATCGAAAATCATGAGTGAATCGGGCTTTACCTCATCCGGTGAAATCACATTTTCTTGCATGGAAAATGTGAAATAACCCATATTCTCTTTTTGTAATCCAGACATGACTTGATCCAGAAACACGTAGAGGGGTTGGTAGAGAGATTTTGCAAAAATATAAATATTTTGAAAACGCAGACCATTGGGCGCTGTAATGAACGTCAGCAAAAGATTAGTCTCACAGCCGGAAGGCCCAACAATAATGCAGCGAATGGAAGATGGAAAGAGTGAACCATGGTGTTGTTCACGTGATGTGGGACAGAGATGGGAAACCATGTCCCCCACGGGGAATGACTCTTGCTGCTTAATAATCTTCATTTCAACTAAGGCTTAGCCAGGCTAGCAGGCTGTCTATATACAGGACACCGAGCCTTGTCATAGAAACAGTAGACTCATACTACAGGTTGACGATGGATGTCTTTGGACGTGCGTTGATGGCCAAAGCTAGGTCTGTCCCCATACATGATCCTAAACAAGAAACAGATCCTGCTAATAAACACTATGTGTATAGGTCTGTAGTGCCACGCACAAAACAGGGAGATTATGACTTTAAGGGAAAGCGGTTAACCCATGTAAAACATCCTCAAGAGTCTACAGACGTTACTACGAAAACGTATGTGGATAACAAAGTGTATGAGTTTTATGAGAAAGACCCCCAGCTTACAGTGAATGGCTATAGCGCAAATCACCATCGTATTATTCATGTGGAAGACCCGCAAGACGAAGACGATGTCTGTACCAAGCGTTACGTGACCTATGAAATGAAAAGGCTTTATAAATTTATCCCATCTGTATTTTTAGTGTATCTGAGATGTGAAAAAACTGTGAATGACAGAAACCATTTACCGCTAGTCCATGATCAGCACTTGACCTATGTGCTTGCTTCGGGTTTAAGCCACTATCGATTACACTATAATGGAACCATTCACATCAAATATGCCATACCTGATGAGAACCATTTACAAATACAGATAAATGGTCATAGGATGTTGGTCCATAACCATGAAATGGTCAATGCAGGAGACGAATTATCCTTTCATCTCATGTTGACATGGGATGAAAAGCAAGCGGGAAAAACCATAAAAGATTTCCCACTTTATGTGGAATTGGAATATACAGCCATGAAATAACAACCTGACGTTAGTTGTGCCTTAAACTTTCTTGTGAAAGGTTGTTGGTCATTATCATTATGGTGAAACAAAGGTATGCGGTGAGAAAGACTAAAAAAGGAGTTTGTCCTTGGCAAAGCCTGGGCTTAAGACATTCGTGGACAAGCCGTTGCGAAAGAAAAAATAAAAAATAATGTATTGACCATAAGGAAAGCACTTCGAGCAGCACAGAGACATGTTATTCCAAAACGTCAGCGACAGGGTTCAAAACAAGGGCGAGTGATTCCCGTCCCCAAACGAGCGGGATTTTTACCTGCAATATTTGCCGGTTTGGCTGCTCTGGGTTCACTTTTGGGCGGTGCCAGTGCAGTGGCGAAAACCATTAAAGCCGCACAGCAGGTCAAGCAACAACTCAAAGAAAGTCAGCGACACAATGAAACAATGGAAGCGATTGCTATGGGGGCTAGAAATGCCAATTTAAAGCCAGCCTTTTATCAACAAGGATTTGGGATTTCACCACTTCGAAATATAAAAAAAATTACCTCAGCCATAGCAAGACATGCCCTGACGCATCAACAAGTGGAAAGCTATGCTAAACAACTTAAGCTTTCTCATTTTCGAGGTGTGTTTATGCGAAACCAATTACCCCCACGACCCTGGAAACAGGAATGTGCTGTTGTCAATTTGGATGATCACCGAGGACCAGGAACGCATTATGTAGCTTATGTCAAAGAGGGATCCATTGTATGGTACTTTGACAGTTTTGGGAATTTACCCCCGCCCATGGAACTAGTAACCTATTTTGGAAACAGAATCAAGATATATTATAATGTGAAACGTGAGCAAACGTTTAACAGCCAACAGTGTGGACGTTTGTGTTTAATTTTTTTTATATAAGACGCAGCATAAGCAAAAACGCCACCAGTATGTAGGCAGAAAGTAAAACGTTTACACTGCATGGACGTGGACCCGAAGTCAGCCTAGACTTTCACCCGCCTATCGAATTGAGTGAAAAACCCTATGGTTTGGGACTTGTTTCTCTTGAAACGTACAATCGAATATACAACATACGTGAAAATGTGAACAACAAGTTTTACTATGATGATTCTGTGCTCACCCTGAACTCTGGTGGATACACGATCGATGACATTTATGAACACATATATGTGGTGTTGATCAATGAATATGGTTTAAAGTCATTTCTCGATGGAACGCGCAAGTTTGAACTTGTAGGCAATACCAACACCCATCGCTGCAGTATTTTCTCTACCTTCAACATTGACTTTAAAACACGCCCCGATTCCATTGGTCCACTACTAGGATGTAAACCACGCGTGTTGGAGCCCAACAAAAACATGAATCAGACCATGAAGTGAAATTCATTAAGGACCATCATGTGTCGGTAACGTGTAATATTATTAGCCAAGTGTACACCAATCAAGAACCATCGCATTCGCTTTATGACTTTATTGTGACATCGCCCAGTGGCTATATTATTCGTGAAAACCCTCCAGTGGTGCTTTTTCATTCTGTGGCTGTCGATAGTATTAGATATAATATAACATTAAGACTGATCAATAGAGATCAACAACTCATTGGTCTAGATTCTACCACACCAGTGACTTACAAGTTGGTGCAATAGCCACTATGAAGTTTGTGTACAAAGCAACAACACCGTCTAGGAATGGTGTTAGTTGTTTGCCACGTGAATACACGTTAACATCTCAAGACAAGCAGATTTTACAGCATTTGGGTTACCACGTCAACCCCCATGATGAATTCTATCCTAGAGGTAGCGAACCGCATCGAGGAGCAACCAGGGGTGGTAAGAATTGATCTCCATTCCTATCAAGCTCAAACACCTGGACTCAATAACAATGATGAAATTCAATGTGTTATCAACAACCAAGATATTTACACCCTACCGCATGAAAGTGTCACTCAGATTGAAGGTCGGCTCACCAAAGCCGATGGCTCTACACCCACCACATCTAAGTTGGCCAACCATTCTTTGGCCTTTCTGTTTTCTGAAGTGCGGTATGTCATTAACGATATCGTGGTGGATAGCACTCGAAATATGGATATTTCCAGTGTCATGAAACTATATCCCTCTTATAGTGAGGAAGAAGGTAAAACACGTTGCATGGCAGGTTGGTGCCCTGACTTGACCAATGACTGGATGGTACACACCGATGGGACCTTTACTGGATATTTACCTCTTAAACTGATTTTAGGCTTTGCCGAAGATCACCAGCGCATTGTGGTCAACGCAAGGCAAGTGCTTTGTTTGGTGAGAGAGAGGAGTGATAATAATGCACTCAAGGGAGCTGACAATGCCCCCATAGATTCAAAAATTCAACTACAACGCTTGCTGTGGAAAGTGTCCCATGTGACCCTTGACGATAGCAAAAAACTGGACATACTCAAGATGGTAAAGAGAGATATGCCTCTACCCATGGAATTTACAAGCTGGGCACTCCATGAGTACCCGCTATTACCCACCACCAACACACACAGTTGGTCTGTAAAAACAGCCCGCTATACAGAGAGACCTCTCTACCTGATCGTGGGTTTTCAAACGAATCGCAAGTATCAACAAACCAAAGATGGCACGCAATTTGATCACCTGCAATTGAGAAATGCACGTCTTTTCCTCAACGGTGCTGTGTTTCCCTATGAAGGAATGGATTTGGATTTTTCAAAAAATATGTTTGGCCCCCTGTACGACTTGTTTTCTAAATTTTGATGGTCGTATTTTCAAAAACAGAACGGCCCCATGCTGCTACCTCAAGCGTTTAAGGCAAGGGCGCCACTGATTGTCTTTGACTGTTCTTACCTGGAAGAGTCTGTCAAGCCATCCAATATTGACATTCGAATAGATTTTGAAACGCATGACAATATACCAGCCAATACGACGGCCTACTGTTTGATTATTCATCACAAACAAGTCAACTATTTTCCACTGTCCAAACAAGTGACGAGTGTATAAATAACAGGTCAACCCACGTCAAGCCGCTCAGTCATGTCTTGCTTTAAAGCCTCAAGAGACGTCACATCCATGAATTTAAACTCCGAGGAACAACGTTTCAAGACTTTTGACACATGGCCAGTGCCTTTCGTAAACCCTCAAGCCTTGGCGGCCGCTGGGTTCTACTATTTAAAAACAAGAGATGAAGAGAAATGTGCCTTTTGTTCCATCATCATAGACCAATGGCAGGAGGGCGATGAACCCATGCAGGAACATCAGCGCTGGTCACCCGCCTGCCCCTACCTGTGTAGAATGGAGGTGGGAAATATACCCTGTCATTCAAGCTATCCCTCACTTGTGTCTCTGGGTGATGAAAAAACAAGTTACGATACGTGTGGACCATATGGTGTCCATGGTGCTTCGGTGAGCAGCTCACCATCAAAAACGCGTAGTTTAGAGACATTAGGACATCATCGGTGTTATGGACGTTGCAAACACAAGAGGCTATATTGTTGTATCAGTTAGTATCGTCCCTATCCCAAAATGACAAAAGCCTGTAAGACGTGTTATGATAATAAAATAATGTAATGCTTAAATTCTTATTTTTTCATGTTCTCCTGTCCTACCCTAACCTCATTTTTTTGAAACTAGCATGACAGGTAAGTCCATGTCATGACCACACCTTAGTCATTGATTGTCAGTCAGTCGACAGTTGAACTCGGTCCAGGCAAGCGTCAACATGTTGCGCACACTCATTGTGGACTGCCAAGGGTTTAAAATTGGTGACAACAAATTTATATTTAAACAAGTTGCCATAATTGATTGTACCACCTTTTGGATATCGCAAGCTACGCATTTGCTATTTAAACCACCCCATGCTTTTGATTTGTTGTGTGTAAAAGACCGTAAACAAACCCAGTGGATTGAAAATCATAGGCAACTAGACTGGAATCAAGGAACCATTTCCTATAAATATTTGGACGTTGTCATGAAAGCACACTTGTCCTCGGCCAATGTGGTATTTGTGAAAGGTAATGAAAAACGTCAATGGTTGGAACTATTTTTGGCGTCTTACTGTCAATGTATCGACCTCATGGTGTTGGGCTGCCCATCCCTGCAAACGCTGATGGATACTTGTTTCTGTGGCAACATTACCCATACAGCCCTAGCCCATGTGTGGCATCTCTTTCATTGGTTAACCACCCATGCCTGTTGGGAATTGTTGAACAAAATTATAAATCAAGATTTACCTGTGAATGATGCCAGTGAGATTTCTACAAGCGACGTGTAAACATCTACAGCACGTGATACCATGGAGAAAGGCAATGTTACGGACAAAGCCATCGGCAAGTTCTTTGTGTGCAAAAAGAAACTAGACAGTTTCACCAAAGAGGAACACTTGGCGCTCCCCAAGTCGTTCATTTATTATGTGGCCGCCAACGCGCTGAAAGAAATCTGGCAACATGTACCAAAATCATGGACTCAAGACCCTGTATTGAGTGAATTGCAACCCTGTACGGATTACGATCACCATAAGCAAGTGGCCATGGCAAAAATACCCTCTATGCGTCAGTTCGCGACTTGTCAGCTAGTGAAACTGTATCACGGTCATAAAAGTCCGTGTAAAGACTTTGTTGAATCATTCCACGGGTGTCATGGCGAGAAAAAGCAACAACAACAACAACAACAACAACAACAACAACAACAACAACAACAAACACAAACATCGTCCACGGAGGAGGAGGAAGACCAAACATTTTCACCATCGATGGAAAAGGATATGCCAGACCTGTACTGGCAATGGCGTCATTGACAAAGTAATTCAATACTTACCTTTCGAAATCCATCTTCCAGGTTATCGTTTTTGTGGCCCTGGAACTCATCTTGAAAAACGTTTTCAGCGTGGTGATGTACCCATTAATCTTTTGGATCAAGCATGCAAAGAACATGACCTATCTTATCGCCATAGTCATCCTGGTTTAAGACATGTGGCAGATAAATTGTTATTGAAAAAAGCTAAACAACGTTTCACATCCTGTGATGCCTCAGTGGGTGAAAGAATGGCAGCCCTGATTGTCATGAGTGCTATGAAAGGAAAGTTGATGATGTATGGACATGAACATTGAGGAATGGAGGGAGTGAGGAATTGGGATGTGTTTGTATTCTATTTTCTTTTGTCAATTCCCTATGACTATGAAATAAAAAAAAGGTTTACCAGAGCACGATGTTTTTTTTATTTAAAAAAATCATGATGTTGATGGCTGATTTTTCATTTTACATATTTCACACATGATGAATTCACACATTGCCATTTGTCAATTTGTAATTTAAAGTTTTAAAAAATGTCTGTTTCAAGTTTTGCGTTTTTGATGATATGGCTTCTCTATTTTGTTGATGACATTTTTTAAACAATGTCCGTTTGAAGTTTTTGAATTTTCATATTTCACATATGGCCATTTCCAGTTTTTAAAAATGTCCGTTTTAAGTTTTGCGTTTTTGGTGATATCGAAACATGGATTTCCCATTTTGCTGTTTTGACATTTTTCCATTTGGCGTATGTTGAAAGTTGAGATTTGACAATGATGTTGATGCGAGTGCTTGACCATGATGATGATGATGATGCAGTGAGTTTATGTGTGTTAGGAGAAACGTCGAGGTCTACGACTACTGCGGGTAAGACAGTTTTTACAAAAATAATGTCTATTGTCTGCCACATTTCAAAGAATACAAAACCAATGAAAACAAAATGAGTATATAAGTGACCATTTACCCCCTCCCCACCCACCCTACCTCACCGTGTTTGCTCTGGTCAAACATACACACCAGCTTTCTCTCTCTACTCATACATTCACACCTGTCTTTGGGAACAAACACAAACACTTCATTTATTCCCAAAAGCACATTCTCGATATGCACTCTCATCCCAAAAGAACATTTAGTTTACCATTTACATTACAAAAAATAGTTTAAGTTACTAAAAAAATACTATTACACATTAAATATTTACACAAAAAATAACACTTTTGTATAGCTTTAAAAGAATTAAACTATTTAACAATCAACTTTTTTCAAAAAATAAGGTTGCATAGAACTTCTTTAAAGAGCAAAAGGTCCAAGTGAGTTGTCATATTTACAAAATCTACTATTTACAATAGCAAAAACCAATATTTACAGAATGCAATAATTCTAAATCTACGATTTACAAAAAGCCATGTCCCTAAACGATTAAACAGTGAAATCACAGCTCCTCCTCCTTGCGATCATAACCCCAGGGTAGGCTAGTGAGCAGGTCATCAGCCCACACACGTTTGTTATCCATGGAGGCGAGGGTGCGTTTTCTCTGTTCCACAAGATACAAATGATGGTTGCTGGATTGGACATAGCTTTGCCAGTGCGTAAAACCGCCAGGTAATCATCTACACGTAGCGATTTTACCACTGCCCTACCTACACTTTTTGCTCTTTGGCTTCCTTACAGTCTAGTGTGCGATAAGCATACATTTTCGAAGCCAAACCTACGAATTCCGTCATAATGGAATCACCGCATTCATCTTTTAAAACGCCCATTACCTTCTTGTTTTTATGGGCAGCTGAAACACGTTGTCAGCGCTAAAGCAAGAGGTGTCGAACCAGTCACTATGCTGCCTCATGACGTCATAGGGGTTGCAGTGGCGAATGTGGTAAATGAATGAGTCCGTATCCATATACAAAAGAGAGACGTCCTCAAAATGGTGTTTGGCACTCATAGTGGAATCGATACATGACCGATTTGGAAAAGTCTAAAATGACTTGGCCCAAGTAAATGGGCTTATCCATGGTCACGCTGGTCTTACTCAATTCAATAGTAGCCAAATCCTCAACGATATTGTTGATCGATTTAAAATTTGGCTTGGCAATGTACCGCCGGGCACCCCAACGCCCCCTCCCAGACATTGACCAATTTAATGTCACGGTATTTGCGGACATTCTCCATGGACTTGCCATAAATGCAGTTGTTCATTAATTTAAAAATAATAATTTCAAACTGCTGTGTTGCCATTTGTCGGTGCTCTGTGTTGAGTCGCACGTATGGCTCGAGCCATGCTTTTTGAGGAAAAGAAATACCCCTATGGATTTTCTTCAACACCAAGTCTTGGGCGAGGCATTGCACCAACATTTGGATATGTAGCACATACCGAATTTTGTTGTAAAGTGTGCCCATGAGTTTTTCGATTTTCACTTTACAGTCAGGGAGAACCATTTGCTCAAGGCAGAATGGGAAATCGGCATGTTCATCATACAAGGATGAGGGATATTCAATATCCACTTCTAGCACATATCCACGGCCTGTTTCTTGGCTAGCCTTGATCACATCAAATTCTTACACTTGTTTGTCTGTCAGCCAAGCAAACTTCCCATAGTGCAAAGGCTGACTCATGGCGTAACCATACAAATTATTCACGTCATAGTACATTAAGTACGATTCTGGTTTGTCTGGTCACGGCCGACTGAATGCGCTCATACCGGCCTAGACAATGATACCTTTTCCATGAAATCTTGTTAGTTACTCAACTGCTCACACAGCGCTGTTCACCAAGCATTGCACGACTAAGACTTCTTTCTACTTAGTGTATAACAAAGTCCCCGATTCTTGGATATCACGGGTAATCTAGAGAACCACTGGATGGATTTTGATGCGGCTTTCACCATTCTGTACAGGTAATATCGAGGAAGATTTCTGTAGAAAATAATTTATTTATGATCAAAGGGAGCCAAGCAGTAACGATTTTAGATTTCAGTGAATAGGTCGAAGAAAGAACTTGACGTCCGTGCGCTTTTTAAGCTTACGCTGGACAAACCGTTAAAAATATCAATATACTATGAGTGTAAGAATTGTTCAGCATGAAAAATTGTACAAAAAAGTCCGCGTGAGCATATCTCTATCTTCGATACATCGCCCACTATAAATGTTTTTAGTTTGGACGGGAGGGGGATTTGGCTTGCACCTCGCCATTCTTAAATTACGTCTGACAGGAATTCCTTGCACATTCATAACTTTTCCCGGGCGAAGCCGGGGCGGGTTGCTAGTGACACTATTATATTATCATTATAATTCCCACAATATCAAAATGCAAATTATATCACAAAATAAAATAGCGTGCTAATAAATCTAAGAGAAATTAGACATACCTTGCACACAGTTGAATTCGATCAGAATCACTCGGTTTTCATTAAAGTTTATGCATTTTTCTGCTGAACGGTTTGGAAGTTCGGCAACAGGAAACTAGGACTGTTAATTACTTAAAATATTCATTTTTGTATTTTTGTACTATTTGTGTTCATGATTTCATTACATTGTCAGAATTACAGACAGTAGTGGCTACGCTGGCTAAAGCGCAGCGTTAGGCCATGGGGCCAAGCACTCTGCTGACTCTGTAGACGCGTGTGTTCGAGCCCCACCGTCGGTCGTCCTTGAAATGATTTTCCGTGGTTTCCCATTTTTCAACACCAGGCAAATGCTGGGACGGTACCTTCTAACAGGCCACGGCCGCTTCCTTCCACATCCTTGCCCAGTTTCATTCATCTTCATCCATTCCATCTCTCATCCTGACGCGCAGGTCGCCCACGGGCGTCGACTAGAAAGACCTGCACTCGGCTTCTCAGGAGGCCACACGAAAAAAATGTCAGAATTAATGCTTTAATTAGTAGGGTATACTATTCAGTGTACCTATTATAAATAAAATCCGTGAGGTTTCTCACCTCCCCATATTACGAAACCCGGTTGCCTATTACGGGGAAAGTGCACTTTAAAGTTAACAATAATATCAGAGGGTATTACAACATCAAACGTGCCCATATTTGTAATATACATAGTATATCGCCTGAGGTTTACATTGGTGAGAAAACCAAAATTATTCCGTTCCTTCTTAAGTCTAATGTGAGCCCTATAAAAAAAACTCCCCATATTTGGCGACTTTCCTCTGCCCATTTTTAGAAGATACCTTATGCACTGGACAGCTGAATCCGTGATTAATTGTATAGGTAGCTTCGTAAGTCTCAGAACTCAGGAAGTCCTTTCTAGCAGCGTTACTAGCAGCTTTCAAAGTTTCAAGGTAAGAATGAAAATATTCCTCTAGCCAGTTTAGGCGACTGACATTTAATGAGAAAAAATGCCCTTTATCTGGATTTCTAGACTGAATATGATGGTATGTGATGCTTACGTCATGCATAGCGAACCATTTATTAACGTTTTTCAAAAAAAATGGTTGCTTCTGCGTCCATGAATGTGTACGCTTCCGGGTGCATGCCTATATTTTCTTTCAGTGTACTAATGGCACCAATAACTTCTAACGAGAACACTTCCTTGGCACGCCGAACATTCATTTTTTCAAATTTAGTGGGTTCGATGTGTTTTTTAGTGAGGTGCCTGACCGGTTTGACGATCTTACCCTCTTGCATTGTGTATAGTAATGACAAGTATTTCCCTGAAATTATTCCAGTACCATCAGTCATCTCTCGTTACAGAAACTGCGTTCTAATGTTGTTGTTTTTAGAATGTGTCAATGATCAAAACTAGGGAATACATTCCTAGACTCGTCGTATGGGTGATTGACCATTGGTTGCAAATTCCCTCCCCCTAAATGCCTCATCATTGTAGTGTTAGTTTTGTGATTATCAGAGACAGTTATTATAATTATGAAACCGCATTGTTCAACCTCGAGAATAACGTCCAGCAGGAGTTTATGTAAGTCCCGTCCTGACAGCAGCTTCGTGAAAAAGAAGGCACACGGTATCTGATAATTTGTCGAAAGATCTCTTAGCACAAAACACAACACACGATTAGCTGCTACTTGTTCCCGGCTGTAATTTTGATCCTCTCTTTCCTTTTAATGAGACGGTGCTGGAGTAGTGTCCTTGTACCCGAAGAAGGTGCAAGGTATGTCTAATTTCTCTTAGATTTATTAGCACGCTATTTTATTTTGTGATATAATTTTAATTTTGATAATGCGGAAATTATAATGATAATAATTATATAGTGTCACTAGCAACCCGCCCCAGCTTCGCCCGGGAACAGTTATGAATGTGCAAGGAATTCCTGTCAGACGTAATTTAAGAATGGCGAGGTGCAAGCCAAATGCCCCTCCCGTCCAAACTAAAAACACTTATAGTGGGCGATGTATCGAAGATAGAGATATGCTCTCGCGGACTTTTTTGTAGAATTTCTCACGCTGAACAATTCTTACACTCATAATATAGTTATATTTTTAACGGTTCGTCCAGCGTAAGCTTAAAAAGCGCACGGACGCCAGGCTATTTTTTCGACCTTTTCACTGAAATCGTTACTGCTTGGCTCCCTTTGGTCATAAATAAATTATTTTCTACACAAATCTTCCTCGAGATCGCCTTTACAGAATGGTGAAAGCAGCATCAAAATCCATCCAGTGGTTCTTGAGATTACACATTTAATATACGTACTGTACAGCTGATTCCTTATCGCGCCTATAATTGGAGAGGAGTGCGCTCTACCGGCAACGAGTAGAAACTTTCCAATTACATGTTATACATGGGTTCTGACTGGGAATGTCAAGGCCGGTATAGAGCGCAGCTCGTATTCAGTCGGCCGTTGTCTGGTGAATGTAGACATTGTTCGCTTCGGCCTGGCGCTGGTTAAGCGACACAAAGCCGCCACGAATGTCCTTTTCAATAAATAGAACCATGTCTAAATCAGTGAGTAAATCCAATTCCACTTGAGTGTATTTCAAAGCGGCATCAAACGAGAGCCCAGGACTCGTATAATAGTGAGCCGGGTCAAGACAGTAAATGTGTTGACACAACTCTCGGAATTTTTGAAATACATCGGTGAGCAGCAATACATCCAGTTTTAGGTAATGCAAAGTGTGACACCTAATAGTTGTCCCATTTCTCCTCGCCTGTCTCCTAGCCCCAGCGCCTCCTTATTTGGACTTAAAACAATATTGAATTGGTTTCTCCTACATTCAAACTCCCGCCAGCAACGCGGCCTTTTGACGATCTCGCGATTGGACTGCGAGTGAACATTTTGGTCAAGGTTTGAATCCTTTCATCTCATTGGTGGGACCATGCAAGGAACTATGGGTGACTGTAAACTGTGCTAAAGGTGTCATGCTACCAACTTAAATTGCGCACTAGCAATTGTTTCTTACGGCAATTCCTTGCCTGTTATCTGTGCCAAGGTTGGTAGTCTCCGGCCGAGCGTTTGTTTTCGGTTAAGATCAACCCTGCTTTGGAATGCTGGAAGGTGAAGGACGCTCAGATCTCGTATTCTGTTTGAGACAATGTAACCATCAACATGTGTTAGTGCCCGGTTCCTCGGAAGCCGGGCCCTTTTAGGCCAGCATGGCCTATTTACTGCAAACCAGGTACTGTAATGATCTACCTTCTTTATGGGACTCTCTACCCTCGCGTTCGAGTTATTATTTCATCTACTCGAGTGCGGTTTAGAGTTGTGTTTGGGTAGATTATTGGCTGAGGAATAACCTAACCACCAAGGGAAGATGATTAAGAAAAGGAGGTAGGTTTCGGACTAGAGAAAAAGGAGAGAAAAATAGGAGGAGAGTCCCACAAAAGTTATGAATTTAACTTTAAATGCACTTAGAGGCGGTTGCCACTGCAAATTCACTCTCTGATACCTAAAGTGAGTAAGGACCTGGTCGAAGCTGACGGGAACTGCAGCTAGGACTTGGGCGGTTTGCCAGAGAAAGGATTTAGCGTATTCCCTCTCAAGCATGCATATGCCTACTATGGGGAAGGGTGATGGTCTGGCAAGACTGAGAGTAACAGATTTATTGTATGTCTGTTCAAAGAAATTCGTTTTTGCAAAGTAATTCGAAGAATGCCAATAATTTGAATCAGGTTTGGTATTTCCAGTTTTCGAAGTTATAGAGTCCCTGAAAAAGCGACCAAGTGCTTTCAAGAAGGATAGTGATAAAAAATTATACTTTGGGAAGTAATTTTGGTAAGTGAACCAATGGTTGCATTTCGAAATGTCTAAGCTTTTACTCAGCAAGGAGCCGGCTAAAAGTTTAGACAAAGAGAAACAATTATCTTTTGGAAAACCAACCATAAGTTTTCGGAGAGGATCTCCACAAGCAGGTAGCTGGCGTAGCGAGCTTTACTTGCCTTACTGGCCAGTTAGAATTAGCTATTAAAGCTAAGAGAAACTTTAACGAGATTACCACTAAGAGTTCTTTCTCAAATGCAACAAGTGGTGAAAACCCTATCAATAGATTTAATGGCATTGAGTAGGGAGAGCCAAGGAAGACAGGATCTTGCCTAACCGTTGTACTAGAAAAATGAGAAAGCGAAAAGAAACGCTTAATTTATTTAACAATTCAAAAGAAGTTGATAACTTTAACAAATATATATTTTCAATTTGGTTAACAATTTTGGGGTCACAGACCTCAGAAAACATTTGACGTTTGCTACAGGCAATTAACAATTCTTTTGGTTTCAAACCTTATATATGTACTAAAATCTTTGTAAGATTTTAAAAAAGACAAATGAAGTGATTAAAGTTTAAACATTAAATTGAGTACAAGGAGTGTACTTTAAGAAATTTCCACGTAACTATTTAAAAAAAGTTACAACTTCGAAAATAACAAAAAAGAAAGCGGGTAGAATGAAGGAGAAGTTCCTATAACTTCTTATATTTATACAGAATTACTGTTGGTTATTATACAAATAAGAGCAGGTCACTTACTGTGAAACCTGATGAGAAAGTCAAAAGGAAGGTTCTCGACCTCCTATGTTTAAGTAGGCATCACGAGCCAAATGTGGCAGTTTCCCTTTCGTGAGACCTAGAAATAACTCACTCTTGAGTTGAGAGAATTGTTTCCCTGATTATGGGGTAGAAACAATGTAAGCTTGAACCGTGTATAAAACACGTAGTTATGCAGAAATTAATTACTGATAAACAAGCAAAATGGAAGGGCACTTCGTAGAGTGACACCTTATAGAAAATGATCTAGAGTTACAATTTTATTAATGAAAATGAAAATCCACAGCCTGCTTCCAGTCTCCGACCGGGACAGGAATGGAATGAATGAAGCCCCTATCTAGCGGCGAGGATATGAACTGTGCCGGCTGCCGAGGCCTGGCGCACTCCTCTGGGGCAATGACTAAATGAATGACAGATGAAATGAAATGATAGTGGAGAGTGTTGCTGGAATGAAATTTTGACAGGGAAAACCGGAGTACCCGGAGAAAAACCTGTCTGCCTCCGTTTTGTCCTGCACAGATCTCACATGGAGTGACCGGGAATTGAACCACGGACCCAGCGGTGAGAGGCCGGCGTGCTGCCGCCTGAGCCACGGAGGCTTTAATTTTATTAATATGGTTTGTTAGTAGAAGGTTGAGGAAAGATCAATTGGGATTTAGGATCAATGTTCATGGCCTTATTTAATGTAAACGGACGATCGCGACGAGGTAGAAAAGTTGAACAGGCACTAGTTATCCCTATAGTCTTTTGAATAGATGGAAAATTCACTGTAGTAACACGAAAGTTTATGGCAAAAAAAAGTTATTGCAATGATGAAAAAGGACTGGTTGCACTAGATAGGCGAAAGTCTATTGCTTGAGAAAGTTGAGGATTACAATTAAATGCGCCATAGAACATTCCAACGGTGGAAGAAAATTCGCTATTGAGCTTTAATTTAGAAGTAAGATTCTTCAATTTTAAATAGTATTCTCACAAGTGAGTGAAAAATTCATGACGGCAGGACTTGTAGATAAAGTACAGGATCTGGAAGGTTCCAGAACGATCTTAATAGAAGAATGGGGCCAAAGTTAATCCAGCGGAGGAATTAGCTTGGTGATTTACAGACAGCGGGTATTAGATAATATCCCACGTGGTGAGAAGATTTCTCATTTAAATAGCTTAAGAAAAGCTACTTTCTATTAAGGTTGGCTTAGACAGACAAAAGCTCAACATGGCAAATCCCGCGAAGAATGATTACCGCCCCAAATAAGTAATCTCACGCTGTCTATAAAATATCGTTAAAAGCATGTAGAAGTTAAAACCGATGAAGATGAAGTTAAAACTTGAAGTAGGTACTTATCTTTGTTGCATGGCGAAGGTGAAGTTCCCTTTGACAGATACTTAATGTGCCAACATGGCGTAGAGAGTAGAGAGTGCCTTTTGGTTTAAGGAGACTGGCTCTAGTTGAGCCTTGACTGACCGAGTCAACTGCCAACTTACAAGTGAGACCCACTCAGCGAAGCGCGGAGAGTCCAAGGAAGGGAAAAGAGTGTGGGTAGGAGACAAAAGGAATACATATCAGAATAGACAACTTATCAAAAATAAATGTTCTTCTTGATGAATGGTCTTCAAAGAGTTGATAGCAGGCGATACTAGCACAGCATGGTGAGTGAAAAAGTAGACGAAGTTCTCTTGCTCACGGAGATAATAGCTGGCGATGGCAACGAGATCTGGTGGCCAGATGGAAAAGGAAGTCCTCTTGCACCAGGAAGAATTGAGGAGCTTCAGAGATTCGCTGCTAGATGACGCTAGGTGGGTCATGGAAGATGTATATCTAGAACAGACTCACAATGACATAAGAGACATGACCATCAAAGAGAAAACAGAAGATCACTGTTGGTGTTTGACAAAGAGGAAGGAATGAACATGCAAAGAGCATTAAAAATTATATTCTCTCGTAACGTGTATTCCAAGAATACACCAGTGTTCCGGTATGGAATTTTACGAAATTTTCTTGAAACCACATGGACTTTGAAAACTTTCCGTGAGGGCTTAGCATTGTAGCCTGCCCGGTTCGACATCGTGATGAGTGTGGTTATGTTCAATTATCTAAATAGTACAGTTTAACTTAATGCTTGTCTTATTTTGGTTAATATTTTATTACTTCAGATATGAATTATGTACTTTTGGTGGGTTTAGTTCAGGTTTCGGCAAGGCCTCCTTCCTGGCCGCGTGGCATGGAAAAACATGACGACCTTGTTCATTGTCGTCAGCCATGGCGATGATTATTGAGAAAAATGAAATGATTTTTTAATCATTATGTTGATGTTGGTCAAGCAAGTCGAGTGATGTTGCGAGTTCCGCTCGTAGGCAAATGTTCGCCTTCGGATATTTAAAATATTCCCGATACGGATTGTATCTTCCTTGCGTATATTCGACGCTTGTGGTTTCCTAACCGCATTTAAATTACGAGCTTGCTAGCTCTTATTCTAATTGAGATTGGGTTTGGTAATCCAATTAATTAATTTTTCATACGCCTAACAACGTATTTCCTTTCAGGAGTTATTCTCCGTTTGATTGTGGGCCGGGTGCCTTATTGGTTTGATATAGCCTGTTGCTTGGGCTTGGTAATTCACGCAATCGTGAAATGAACGTAATTAATCGTTTTCTCTGGGTGCCGGCTACGCTTTGACCTAACTCACATAACCATACCACGCGGTAGGTACACCTTGCCATTGGCTAAGCTAGGAGTGTTCTTATTTTCTTGTTATTTGTTGATCCATGTTATTTATTTTTCCATGTTATGTTTTTCAATTCTATTTTGCAATTATATTCTCTCTTTTACTAAAGTGCCTGGTTTTATTCCATTGATTAGCGTGCGTGTGTGGGGTAGCCCGGCCTTGGGGATTAGGGACCCGTTCTACTTAACAGGATTACCTGAAAGACCCTGTGGGCGTTTCGATGTGCTGGGGCAGTTAAAGAAAGTCCTGTTTGAGTGGGGCGAGTCTCAGCAGGCAGCTTTCGATGAATTAAAGGAAGCGTTGTGTAGCGCTCCCGTTCTCGCCATTCCTGATTTCAGTAGGAGGTTCATTGTACAGACCTATGCCTCGTTAGGCGCTGTTGCAGCCGTTCTGCTACAAGATGGAGAGGAAGGACGCCGTCCCATTGCGTTCGCTTCACGCACCTTAACGGTCCAAGAATCTCGATATTCCGTCTATGAATTAGAAGGTTTAGCCGTGATGTTCGGCCTGGAAAGGTTTAGGTTATATGTTGAACATGTCCCGTTTGATCTCGAAACTGATAACCAGGCCCTGAGCTGGGTTCTGGCTAGGCCAAGAAACACGGGTCGCATCGCTCGATGGGCCACCAGAATATCCTCTTTCAATTTTACTGTTCGTCATATTAAGGGGACGGACAACGTTATTGCTGACTCTCTCAGTCGTATGTATGAGGAATCCCCCCTCAGGAAACCTGAGCAGGGTTCCGTTGAACCTGTTGTTGTTAAGGTGCGTTCCGCCCAACACATGATGAACCATTCTCCGATGCTGTTTAGGGACATTGCTGTTCACCAAAGGGAAGACCAAGAGTTGGGATCTATTATGTCCAAATTGAGTTCTGGTGAACCAGTGAGACCTTACTTCTTAAGGTCAGGGGTATTATGGTGCATTGCCAGGCATGGCAGGAAACCGAAGGTTGTCTTGCCTTTTCAGCTAGTGGATGCGATGCTTAAATACTATCATGAGTCGCCCGTGGGTGGTCATCTAGGGGTCTTTAAGACCAGGCAGAAGGTCAAGCAATCATTACGTGGAAGTACATGGACAGGGATGTGAAGAGGTTTATGTTGGGATGCCGAGATTGTAACGTCAGCAAGCCTATCGTTAATAGTAAGGTAGGGTTTCTATCTTCTGAACCTGTGATGTATCCTATGGAGAGGCTGTACATAGATTTCGTAGGCCCTTTTCCGAGATCCAGGTTAGGAAACCGTTTTGCTCTAGTCTGCGTTGATGGTTTCTCGCGATTTTGTTGGATATTTCCTTCAAGAATGAGCAACACTGCTGCTGTGATTAAAGGTCTGAAGGTCATCTTTAGTTCGTTCGGTCATTGTCAGTACCTTGTGTCTGATAATGCCCGCACCTTCACATCGAATCAGTTTCGAAACTTCTGTTTTGATTTCTCGATATCCCACATCACTACTAGTCCATACTACCCGAATCCTAGTTTGGCCGAAAGGGTTAACAGGAATCTAAGGGCTGCGTTGATCGCCTATCACCGTGACAACCATGCCAAGTGGGACTCGTCATTGCATTGGCTTTCATTTGCGTTCAATACCACTGAGCACGAGTCTCATGGTAAGACTCCATTTAGCTTGATGCACGGTTTTGAGCCGAACTCACCCCTTTCGAACCTTTGATCGCTGAAGGATCTTCTTCCAGGCTAACCCTGTCCCGAACGTGTTAAAGAAGTTTGGAGAGAAGCTCAACGCGCCATCAAAATCTCCCACGACAAGCTCGCTCAAAGGTATAATAAAGGTCGTGTTCAATGCAGATTTAAGGTCAACGATTTGGTCTTCGTAAAAAAAATGGAGGAAAACTCCAGGCCATCAGATATCTGGAAAACTAATGCCGAGGTTCTGTGGCCCGTTTAGAATTCTGTCATTTCCGACTGATGTCACTGTCCTGTTGGAGGACAACCAGAGGAAACGCATATTCAGAACTCACCTGAGCTACTGTAAAGCTGCTGGTGAGCGTGAAACTGAGGGAGCAGAAGAAGGAGCAGAGGTTTCTGATTGCTGAGTGTGTGCTTGCGTTGTGATGGGATTGCATTAACCTAGTTATTTTAGTAATGTGTAAAGTTTCCGAACCTGGTGTTTGTTCTAGTTCGTGTTTACCTTATGCTGCTGTTGTCGGAGGATTCTCTTGTAGAGAATTAGTGTGTCTCCTGTCTAATCATGGTGTTTTGGTGTAGTTAATCGTGTGTTTGATTTTGTGTTTTGGAAAAAATTTGTTCCCTTAATTTGTTTTGCATCCTGTCGTCGCGTGTGGTGTTGATGTATTAAGTCTTGTTGTCTGCGTTCTGTTCTGCTCGGTCTGTATGTTTTTCTTCATGGTACGTCTGTATGTCTACAGGGCATTTGATGTGTAAATTAATACTAATGTAAATATGTGGCAATTTCGATGACGCCAAGTGTGGTGTGTCTGTGTGGAGGCATAATTACCTAGTTTTCTCCTGTTAAAGTGAGAGCTGAGCCTTCCTCTGCTAACATTTGGGTCCCTTGGTTTCTATCTCATGGTGTCCCCATTTAATAATTTTAAATCAAAGCCTTAGAATTGTATAGGTCAGGATTTTGGAAGGGAACCAGCTAGTTAACTTGGTAATTCTGACAAAGCAGAAGGAGAAGTGGTCTTTTAGTGAACACCAGTAAGGTGCTTCGTACAATCTTGAAATTTATCATTAATTCACTGTGTGTAAAGTAAAGTTTCGCGTGTAGCACTATGAGTGCATTGCCTATTACTCAATGTAAAAATGATCTCGTATCACAAGGCAAGTGAATTGCCTAGACCTCCCTTGTTCGTGCTAGTCCCAGTGTGTGCTTCGGAAGTCTCTAGTGCTCTCAACCAGGTCTCATGCCAGACCAGTGGCCACCTTCGTTCATGCGTGCAAGTTTCCAGAGGTGGAAGACCCTGACTCAACCTTGCGTTGGAGTCACCCTGAGTGCTGTGTCTGCTGTTTTCTTGGTTGTTACAGTGGTGGTCCGGTGTGGGGGTTGCACCCCTCACATTTGGAGACGGTGGCCTGTGCAAGGGTCACTGTCGTGATGACATCCAACACCTGGTAGCGGATCCTGATGCCTGCTGGTCGGTGCTCTGGTGATGTCCCCTCGTCGTCTACCCATGGCTGCTGAACATCCTGGAATTGGGTACATGGTTTGCTGTGGTGGTGTTGGCGCCTAATGTCCTCAAGATCTGGATGGTTCTGCTCGACATCACCTGCCTGGTCACTGCTTATCTCCTGAGATTTCGAATGATGTACTGGTGGCGTGAGTGACGCATGAACTTGTATCTATTCTGTCAGCTTGATCTATGGTCGGAATCAACTAAAAGTCTACTGAGGGTCTTCTACATGTCACCCTCACCCCTGGGTGAGCCTTTACGAGGGGGAGGCTGTGACGCCTAATAGTTGTCCCATTTCTCCTCGCCTGTCTCCTACCCCCGGCGCCTCCTTATTTGGACTTAAAACAATATTGAATTGGTTTCTCCTACATTCAAACTCCCGCCAGCAACGCGGCCTTTTGACGATCTCACGATTGGACTGCGAGTGAACATTTTGGTCAAGGTTTGAATCCTTTCATCTCATTGGTGGGACCATGCAAGGAACTATGGGTGACTGTAAACTGTGCTAAAGGTGTCATGCTACCAACTTAAATTGCGCACTAGCAATTGTTTCTTACGGCAATTCCTTGCCTGTTATCTGTGCCAAGGTTGGTAAGTCTCCGGCCGAGCGTTTGTTTCGGTTAAGATCAACCCGGCTTTGGAATGCTGGAAGGTGAAGGACGCTCAGATCTCGTATTCTGTTTGAGACAATGTAACCATCAACATGTGTTAGTGCCCGGTTCCTCGGAAGCCGGGCCCGTTTAGGCCAGCATGGCCTAATACTGCAAACCAGGTACTGTAATGATCTTCCTTCTTTATGGGACTCTATACCCTCGCGTTCGAGTTATTATTTCATCTACTCTAGTGCGGTTTAGAGTTGTGTTCCGGTATGGAATTTTACGAAATTTTCTTGAAACCACATGGACTTTGAAAACTTTCCGTGAGGGCTTAGCATTGTAGCTTGCCCGGTTCAACATCGTGATGAGTGTGGTTATGTTCAATTATCTAAATAGTACAGTTTAACTTAATGCTTGTCTTATTTTGGTTAATATTTTATTACTTCAGATATGAATTATGTACTTTTGGTGGGTTTAGTTCAGGTTTCGGCAAGGCCTCCTTCCTGCCCGCGTGGCATGGAAAAACATGACGACCTTGTTCATTGTCGTCAGCCATGGTGATGATTGTTGAGAAAAATGAAATGATTTTTTAATCATTATGTTGATGTTGGTCAAGCAAGTCGAGTGATATTGCGAGTTCCGCTCGTAGGCAAATATTCGCCTTCGGATATTTAAAATATTCCCGATACGGATTGTATCTTCCTTGCGTATATTCGACGCTTGTGGTTTCCTAACCGCATTTAAATTATGAGCTTGCTAGCTCTTATTCTAATTGTGATTGGGTTTGGTAATCCAATTAACTAATTTTTCATACGCCTGACGGCGTATTTCCTTTCAGGAGTTATTCTCCGTTTGATTGTGGGCCGGATGCCTTATTGGTTTGATATAGCCTGTTGCTCGGGCTTGGTAATTCACGCAATCGTGAAATGAACGTAATTAATCGTTCTCTCTGGGCGCCGGCTACGCTTTGACTTAACTCACATAACCATACCACGCGGTAGGTACACCTTGCCATTGGCTAAGCTAGGAGTGTTCTTATTTTCATGTTATTTGTTGATCCATGTTATTTATTGTTCCATGTTATGTTTTTCAATTCTATTTTGCAATTATATTCTCTCTTTTACTAAAGTGCCTGGTTTTATTCCATTGATTAGCGTGCGTGTGTGGGGTAGCCCGGCCTTGAGGATTAGGGACCCGTTCTACTTAACAGGATTACCTGAAAGACCCTGTGGGCGTTTCGACGTGCTGGGGCAGTTGTAAAGCCTATTCACTTAGCGTCTTAATGCCAATAACTCGCCAAACTTGACATGCATGTACATAGTCTTCCTCGGAAACGGTACTGCGTGTTAGTTTCGAGTAAAATTTCTCTTGTGGTGGGAGTTTTCTTTGCTTTAACACGTCCCAGCTGTTGCAGAAATCATACGGGAATATACCTTTCCCAATGCATAATTGAAATTGCTCAGGATCATTAAAATGCATTCTAGTATGTTTAATTCCTCCTCATTCAAGCCATTCACAAGACTGTCTAGCGATTATGCGATAAACTTAAAGGAATCCAAAAATCGAATGCTAAAGTCGCTCAACCTCCATGTCAGGGCTGTAAAACGCTCATGGTTATGGGGAATAATGGTAAATGAGCCCTTGTTGACATGACCCAATTCAAGAATCAAAAACTGAATGTCATAATTTGCCAGATTGTGGAAAAAAACACTGATAAAACGAGGAGCTGGAAAGTTCAAATTGCATTTACTATGCGCAGCTCCACGAAACTCCCCCGTAAAGTGCGGGTGATCACGAACGATGTCTTCAGCACTGATCAGTGGCTTTTCGCAAATATGGCATGTCGTGGCATGCTCATACTGGTGCTGCTGTTCTGGAGATAGGCTCATGGGTACTGGGTGGTCCAGTAATTCCTGTACATCATGAGCCAACTTGACAAGTCCATCCAAAAACCATCTGGCACAATCTGGCCCCTCACGGTATTTGTAAACGGATTGCGTGGGGTCATAGGCACACACCACATTAAATCCTATGGCAAAGGGTTTATGTTTTTGAATGGGTGTGGTTGAGCTTATGGTGGGATCTGGTTCACATCCCGCCATGGGTGTAATGAGGGCTTCGAAATCTGCATACACCACATAGGGAACAGTGTCACGCTTATGAATGTCCTTAAACTTTAACACAGCCTTGTCCCCTTGTGGCATTATCAATCTCACCGCTTCCTGAAAAAACATAATCTACCCTATGACGTTCCAAAAGCGTAGGGTTTCCAAAATATTGCCAGCAACTGTCACAAATATGCTTTTTATTATGTTGTTTGAACATTTGGCTGCTTAGCAATCTACTTAGGCTTTTAATTAGACAATAGTGATTCACCTCTCCCTCAGACAGATATAAAAGATGAATGTGGTGTCGTTTTGGTTCTTTTGTGGCATAAAGAGGACCCGCAATCACATCACCATCAAGGCCATACACCATGAACGAAAAGTCCTGGTTGTCTTGTTCAAACCTATGAATCTCGGTTAAGTCCATAGGGAACGATACTCGAGTTAAATTTAAAGTTTGTTTCAATTCATCAAACTTGGCCTAGTACTTTCCTGGTCTCTCACAATGACGTTGTGCTGGTTGCAAATACGCAGCAACAGCCCACAGAAAGCAATCATCAGCAAAATTTTCAATATTCACCACAGCCTTTTTCGAAGCTATTGCTGGCGGTGTTTTAATATAGCTAAACCCAGTATTCAACGGGTTGAATTGACAAATGTTGATTTGTAGGTGATGGATTTTGTTTAACGCTAAACCACTGGGTCCTTGTTGCTGTTTATCAAATTTTGATAGCAAGGCATTCACCACGTGGGTTTCGTACCACTGTTCCAAATTATGGGCTATGAATAGCTCTTAAATTTTACTGCAAATATAAAATGTCTCTTTATGTTCCACGTCCTACTTTTTATATATAAAATAGCACACCAGTTCAGTATTCACCTTTAAAGCCGTATGCAACCTTTGCGCTATACAAATTTCATTTTAAAAATTTCAAAACAAGATTCTAAAAAATCTTTGGGAATCAAACTTTTTCTAACATTGACCACACGACCAGAGCACACACGCGATTTGAAACAACTGTTTAAGGGTTCCCAAGTTAACGTATCCGCAGCAGTAAAATACATTATTTTGAAAGAACGCTCTCACCTGAGTTTAGAAATGTAGACTCTCTGACAATGGTCGCACACTAGAGCCTCTTGGATTTTAGCTATATTTGCTATAGCGGTAAACCTTTTTTTTTTCCAAATATCTAAAAAGAAATACAACAAACCACCATAAGTATATCAATTCCATATAGTTTATGCATGTCATAAACAAAACAAAATCAAACAGGTTATATATTTAAAAAAACAAATCTCACCTTGACGTGTAATGCTTTGCTTTATTCCCGTCTCGTGGGCTAGTCTGGTAATGGTTTCCGTTCTAGCTGTCCGTCTTTCTCTCTTTTCCAATCTCTTTCACACAGACACACAACAGGTAGGCTATACACGTTATCTACAAACAAATAAATAAACATTTAATTATAACTTTAACAATCAATAAATAATTGCTTGTAAATATATATAAATCAATAAATATATAAATGAATAAATAAATACCTACCTCACAACAAGGTTAAATATATTCCACCAACACCAAAACTGTTAAAGAAGACCAAGTGTTTCACGCAACGCAGTGTGTTCAAAGGTAGTCACCTAAGTGAGAGTGGAAATGATAACGACATGTCTTTATATATGTTACGTTGCATGTATAATCATTTTCTCCCACGCTTTGAACATTCTGTTATCGTGCACGTGGACAGCTAACGTCCCAGGTGAACACCTGTGCCAGGTCAAATTTCACCTTAACTTGCAATTTGTCACGTACGAAGCAAACAGGATGTAACTTGTTTAGCGTACATGTGATTTCACATGTGTTCACATGCATTTCGCTCTTCCCTGCCACCACGATTGTCAGATTATTTCACCTTCAAGCGTCTTTTTCATTTTCCATTGCACCTGTTGTCAAGTCTAATCAGCGCATTCCAATAAGCTCAAATGACATTCACCTCCTGCTAGTCTGCTCCTCTGCAAGTTTGTTTTCTGTACTCGCTTCGACCAACATAGAACCAAGTTCTCATCACCGTTTACACGTTAAAGATCCCCTTCGGGGTAAAGTATCAGAAAAATCGCACCCCCGCTGTCATAAACCGACCCGTCGAAATAGCGATTGTTCTATTAAGCATAGCCACCGTGGTCAACGACAGGTTTGTTGAAACACATACACCCAGCAGTATCGTCTCTCTCAACAACCTCGCTTCATGAACATTATAAACAAGTACCGGTAAAGAATTTTTTTTCAACAAAAGTGTCGATAGGCCCTTTGTCAAAATTTCAAACATAGTTTCTAAAAGGGGGCGTGATCCCGAGTCCTAGGACACCTCGTACACGTCTCTAGCGTTATTGGTTTGACAGATAGAGCAAAAAGACTAAAATCACGGTTTTACCTCAAAATGGTTTTTCATTCCTGCTCAACATGAACATCCTCGGCAAGAGGACAACACGACGAAACAAATAACACCTCGTACTAGTCTCTAGGCTTATTGGTTCGTGAGATATCAGCAAAAATCACAAAAAACACTTGTTTACCCACAAATCAAGTTTCCATTTTTTTTTTAAATTATAACGAGTGGTCCATAGCAAAGAGGACGTCACCCCGAGTCCTTGGACCCCTCGTACACGCCTCTAGCATTATTGGTTCGCGAGATATAATAAAACGTTTAAAATCACGGTTTTACCCCCAAAAAACATGTTTACAGATTTTCACCTTTTCGACACCTACATTCCCGTAAAGAGCGCAACGAGACGAAAAAAACGAATCCAAGCTCGCCCTCCTAGCATGACTCCTTCCTTTCCAAGGTCGCAGGGGCTCACAACTTACTTTTGTAAGCAGCTGTCACTACCACACTACTGTCAGGTTTGTGTCTTAGAGACTTGAAATTCATTTTGAGGGTAGAGGGCTTAGGGACCTTTCATTTATGTCAAACAATTTTTTTGTAGAATTCCTAGTTTCCAAAATATAGGATTTTCAAAATTCGAGTGTTTTCAAAAAAACATACAAAGTAAAAAGTTTCATTATAGAAAATAAAGGTCATAAAGACCATTCGTTTTAGCCATGGCGCAACGTTCTATCATGTTTGGTTTTCAAACTATCGCCTACTTTGAAAAACAAAAATGTTCAAAACATTTTTTGAAAAATATTACGAGTGGTCCATAGCAAAGAGAACGTCAGCCCGAGTCCAACGTCACCTCATTTATTAAAATCCGACTATGTGTTCACGAGATATGAATAAGCAAAAGTGTGTACTAACTTTCTGAGCACCTTGTGGGTTAGAACTCTCCTTACTCCACTACTTACCTGAATTAATTTATCTATATAGTGCTGGCCTCGAATTATAGGTTTTTTCGTTTTCACCTAATGGGCAGCTACAATAGTCTCACTGTTTCTATGGTTGAATAAGAAGCTTTTTGGCGAGTTATCACAATTTGCATTTAAGTTCAGTACCGGTATTTATAGATTAATATTATTAGCTAAATATCAAACAGATTCTGAAGTAGGAGAGAAGAAAGTACCCGATTAGTGAAGCGCTGTCCCAGCACATGCAGAGTATTTGTGTACACATTCGGAATGAGAATAGTTGCCTGAAATAATCGAACCAACGCTATAGAGATACAATTCAATTAAGACCTCTCGTGGAATTGTCTAAAATCTCGAGTAAAACATCACACCGAATAAGTTGATTGAAATATGCAAAGAAGTCGTCGTGTGGATATCAGAACATAATTATGGAGAATACTACACACAAGGGACACGATAATATGTTACCATCTAACCTATTAAACATTCGCTGTTACCGTTTGGAATAGTTGTACGCTGGAAATAGTTGATTTAGTTAAGTACTATAGGTTGGAAAGCACCATCTAACTCTTACGAAATTATCGCGGCACACCATCTCGCAATATAAGTACATAATTGGCAAGATACTCACAACACTTTATTACACACATCAAAATAAAAAATAACGTGCAAGCTGTAAGAATCAGAAAAGTATGAATAATGACGGAACACAATGAGTTCACTGTTTGGCACAGGGGGAACATCTTCCTTAACCAATAGAACAGAAGTTCACTGCATTGTTTGGCGTGTATACAAGGCAGTGTAGAACATCTGCCAGACTGGTGAGAATTTACGGAGGCCTTATTGCTGAGCGTTCAAGATAACGTCAACTTTTGATCTAGCCGTAGATGCTCATTGCGTTTTCCCATTACGTACTTAAGTTCGACACTACTGACGTGTACTAAGCTATTATTATATTGTCACTAACTAGCAAATCATTGCGGTGTATATTCTTGAGACACTTCTATTATGCTTTAGTCTTAGGTACTTCAACATCCGAAGTAAATGACACAATGCCATCGGTTGACTGGACAATCATCACACAAACGAACCAGTCCATATTAAACGTATTATCACATATTTACATACGAGTGCAGTACATTAACACGAACTGGATTTTACAGACATACAGAAGGCACTAAAAATTACAGATGAGCGACAGTTTATCCCAACTTTCATAATCAAAGCTAAATAGTGTATCCCAGCAACGAATGTAAACAAACAATATGTCGGGGCTTCAGCATACGCCCTTTTCACACTTTCGAGACCTTAATGTAGAAAAACATTGTGGCGATGGTTGCCCTACCTATAGCCAGTGCCGGATTTCTGCCTAGGCCTACAAGGCCCCGGCCTAGGGGCCCAGCCAGCCTAGGGGCCCCTGGTGGCGGAATCTCTACATAAGGTCGAAAGCCTGGCTTGCCTTATCAAAAAGCTTTATGGAAAATAATATTATAATAAATATTTTTACTATATTTTGCCAAAGCTTACAGCCCTGCACGCAACAAAGCTAGAATTAGGCCTCTTCGTTCCCCCTCTCTCTCGCCTGCTGTATCCCTGCGTTGGGGCGAGAAATGCATCGCCACGCTATGAGTGGCCAAATTTATAAGCTCGAATATGCTACCATGGCCGAGGTAGAGCGATGTGCAGGTAACTTCTGATTTTAAGATGGTACCGTGTGTGCTATCAAATATCTCTTTCTTGCAATACCTGGTATATGATTATTTGTTAAATAAGTGTTAATATATAGGCTATTATAATTATATTGATTAAATAAATATTAAAGAAGAAAGGATAGTAAATGCTATGTTGCTCCTGGGATGAGATCATGGCAGCTCTTCAGATAATTGCCAATGATGCAAATGAAAAAGTTACAGTCAGTCTGAAAGACTAGACTTTATATAATTTCAAATGACGCATGCTACAACTGCCTTCTCGCTTCGCTCGAATCCCCAGGCCTTTCGACGCCCCAGGTCTCTTTCAACAGACTCAATTACCCATTAACTTAGGCGTCCCGCGTGGCTGCATGACGTCACGCACTCGCCGTCCATTACCCATTAGATAGATAGATAGATAGATAGATAGATAGATAGATTTTTTATTAATTCCATTTGATCAAATACATGCATTCAATACATTTTTGATATAGGACACGTCAGAATTTACATCTATAAAATAAAAGAACTAACAGGTATACATTACTAATATTATAACTATTTAACTTATTATAATAGCAAATCTTAATAGATACAATCTTATTGCACAACTATTTACACCTCACTCTATTATAATAATATGAAAACTTAATTCTATAAATACAACATACAGCTAGGTATTACAATTAAATTAAAAAAGTAAAATATAATTATAGATTTCATCGCTCCTATACGCTAAGATATTCAACTACTGAGTAAAAACAATGGCACTGCAGATAAGCTTTCAACATTCTATCAAAGGTTTTTATTTTTCGGGCCAGTTTTATATACTGGGGTAGTTTATTGTATAATTTAACTCCAGTGTGAAAAGTTCCTTTTTGATATATGCTTGTGTGTGTGTGTGAAATATGAATGTTTTGATTTTGTATTGTGTTATGCCTATGAACTGCATTGTTTGTTTTAAGAAAAACATCTTTATTCATTAAATTCTTTTTAAAAAACATAATACTTTCAAAGATATATATGCAGGGCAGTGGGAGAATGTTTAAATCTTTAAACAAAGGTCTACATGATTCTCTAGAGTTTACATTTGCCATAATTCTAATCGCCCTCTTTTGTATCCTAAACGTGCTTAGTACATCTGGCGACATACCCCAAAATATGATCCCATATCTGTATGACTGGAAATAAGCAAAATAAATATTTCTTAATGTGTGCATGCTAGTGCAGGTTTTCAAAATACGTAACGCAAAGCACATCGAGTTCAGTTTAGTATTCAGATATTGTATATGTTTATTCCATTTCAAGTCTTGTTGTATCCATAGTCCTAAAAACTTTGTTTCTGATTTATTTTCTATTTGATGACCATTTAATGTTATATTGGGTTTCGCAGGATTCCTATTCTGTATAGTGTGGAAATTTAGACATACTGTTTTTTTATAGTTGATTATGAGGCGATTATCTTGTGACCATTTGGTTAATTCTCCTGTAACGGAGTCAGCAGACTGCTGTATGACCTGTTTAGTTTCACCTTTTATTACGAGTGTTGTATCGTCCGCAAACGAAATTTCCTTATGTGAATGAACGTTCTGTGTTATATCATTGATATATAGAAGAAAGAGTAGTGGACCCAAAACCGATCCCCGGGGTACTCCAAATTCAATAATTCCCTCATTGGACAATGTTTCATTAAGTAATTTGGTTCCATCATCCTTGTGTCTCAAGCTTACTATTTGTTTACGCCTTGTTAAGTAAGACTCGATCCATTTATTAGCTAGACCTCTAATACCATATTGATTTAGTTTGGTAAGGATGATTTTATGGTCAACAACATCAAATGTTTTCGATAAATCCAAGAATAGGCCAGTTACATGTTCCTTATTGTCAATTAATTTCAGTATACAATTACTACATTCGTAAATTGCTGTCTGTGTAGATTGTTCCGTTCTGAATCCATGTTGTGAGTTTGATAATATTTTATTTTTTTCTATGAAACTTATCAGTCTCTTATACATATTTTTTTCACAAGTTTTGCAATACCAGTTGGTAAGGTAATAGGACGATAGTTATCTAATTCATCTTTTGAACCGTTTTTGTGCACTGGAATTACTTTTGATAACTTCAAAATATCCGGGTAAGTTCCTGAGAGAATTGAACTGTTTATTAAGTGCGTAAGTGGATTTATTATATTTTCTGCACATTTCTTTAAAATTGCATCATGGATGCCATCAATGCCAGCACAGAATGTATTTTTAGCTCTTTTATAACTATTCTACCTCTTCACTTGTGACATGAGTTATAAATAAAGAATCACTGCATATATTTATTTTATTATTAGAATTTAGTGTATTTACCTGTGATTTATTTAATAATTTTTGTGGAATTTCCAGAAAATAGTCATTAAAAGTGTTTGTTTTTTCCTCTGGATTATTAATCACTTTATTATTTCTGGTCAGTGTAATGTTCCTTTGTATTTTAGCAGATTTTCCAGTTTCTTTCTTTATCTCGGACCACATAGCCCTGTTTTTATTAGATGATTGGGAAATAAAATTATCATTATGCATTTTCTTTGCTAGTCTTATTACCTTATATAATATGCTAGTGTATTTTTTGTAGTATAAATTGAATTCAGGTGTTGTGTGGTATTGTTTATATAATTTGTGTAGAAATTTCTTTCTTTGACATGAATTTATAATCCCTGTTGTTATCCAATTGCTAGTTTTGTTATTTTGAACAGTTCTTCGTTTAAAGGGGAATGTTATTTCAAAATAGTGTTTTAGGGTACTGTTAAATGCATTAAATTTATCATTTACATTTTCTAGTTCATAAATTTCTGACCATGTTTCCTTATTTAATAAGTCATTGACATATGTAACATTTGATTCAGTGAATGACCTGCACTTTGATTTTACTCCATTATCATTATTATTGATTGTTTAGGATACTTCAAAACTCAGTATTTGTCCATGGTGGTCACTAAAACCCGGATAATAGACTTCTATTGAATGGTGATATTTATCTGTATTTATAAAAATTTGATCAGGAGTGGTTTTACTAAATTTTGTTATTCTTGTTGGGGTATTTACTGTAGGTTTCAGTCCATAGGAAATTAGTAACTGTGTTAATAATTCACATATTCTATCAAATTTTAAGAAATCCACATTTACATCCCCACAAATTATTATATCGAAATTTACTTTGCTCATGTTATTGAGTAAAAATTCTAATTTATCAATAAATAAAAGAAACTTTCCTGACGGAGAACGGTATACGCATACAATTATTAACTTAAACTGCTGTATTTTTACGACAGAGAATTCAAAATCCTGTTCCATAATTAGATAATCATAAGCTGTTATCTGTTCATGGTCTAAATTATTTCTTAAGAAGATGCAAGTACCACCATGGCTAATATTAGATCTAGAGTATTTACTAGCTTGTATAAACCCTGGGAATTGAATTAATTCGAGTTGTTCCTCTTTCAGCCAATGTTCTGAAATACATAGTGCTGAGATGTCTTTAAGTTCATTTTTAAGCATTAGATTTATGTAATCAATTTTATTATAAAGAGACTGGACATTCTGGTGGTAAATTTTAAATTTGTTACTTTTGCAAGCTTGTGTTGGTGATTTATTTACATTATTATTATCATAATTGTTATTATTATTGTTGCTAGACTAATCCGAAATACCATTGTTGCACTCCGTTAAATTTGACTTCAAAAGATCTGAATGCCAAACCTGACGTTTGGCTTCTTCTACCAGTTTCCTTAGTTAACTTAGGCTTCCCGCATGGCTGCATGACGTCACGCGTCGCCGTCTCCATAACGCATAACGTTAGACTCAAGCATAACGATGAAGTCGACAAGATCATTTGAAATGATAAAAACAAACCACGCGCTCCAAGGCTTCAGGTCTTCTGAATTCATTAGACTCGATGGAAACTTGCTTTTTGTCTCTTCTCTGGAATGACATCTTGGAAAGGTTCAACAAAGTAAGCAAATCTCTCCAATCTGTTAACATCGACCTGGGTACCGTACGATCGTTGAACCGTATCAGTGTTTGGTAACATACGGTACCTAGAATACTTAAGGAAACCCAGTACCTTTGATCATTATGAGTCGAAAGTTAGCGTCAAACTGCTCAGCCGAAGGGTCGTTTTCAGTGCTAAAGAGAGTAAAGAATTAACATAGGAGAAAACAGGCTCAATTCACTCCCTGTAATGTACATAGTCAGAAATAATGCAGTCAATTGACTATAATTCAAGATGGCGGCAAGTGTGACGGTTGAGTGAAGTTGCTCTTGCTACACCCTGCTTAGATAGAAAGTTAAGTTGCAGAAAGTGCTGATTCGTGTGAACTAAGTTATAATATTAGGCATCCTCTTCACTAAAAAGTAAACGCGATGTCTCTAAAGGAAGTAGCTAGGAAGATATCGGCTTTCGAAGATTCCTTGAAAGAATATCAAGCTCGTCTAGATACAGCTGTCAGTGCCGCCAACCCACCAAACGTGCTCCAAGCGCTTGGCGATGAGTTCCAGGCGTTCAAGAAACAGGCCAGTTATGACATCTCCAGACTTAAAGGGGAGTTGAAGGAACTGGAAAACCGGCTTCTTAATCAAGACGAGGTATTGGATGAGGCAGAACAGTACAGTCGCCGAAACTGCCTCTTGTTGCATGGGGTCCCTGAGCAGCCATCTGAGGACGTCTACAACAAAGCACTCGAGACGCTGAAAAATAAACTTTCAGTAGATATCTCACTGCTTGATGTGGATCGCTGCCACAGGCTGGGCCGCCGATATCGAACGTCTGCTGAGGTGGTCTCGCAAGGAAATCGACCGATTATCATCAAGTTTCTTCGGTATCATGATCGAGATCGTGTGTGGCGTGCGAAGCGAGCTTTTAAGGGCAGTGGGCTCATGCTAACTGAGTCACTCACAAGTGTGAGAATAGCTATCTTAAATCAGGCACGGGATATATGGGGATTGCAGAAATGCTGGACTCAAGATGGACGTATTTGTGTTTTAAGGGAGGATGGAAGCAAAATTCAAATATGCGCGATGATGCAGTTAAACAACATGGCAGGGAGTAGGATGAACAAGTGAACCTAGGAAAGAAATTATGTGTATAGTAATTAGCTTATATTTGTGTGTGTGTGTGTATGTGTGTGCTTGTGAAAGTCTGTGGATCTGCTCACCAGGTTGCTCAGGTAAGCTCATTTTACTTCTTACTTAATTTTATTTCCCACTGCATACTTTCAGATGTTTGTTGACCAGGACAACGGCAATACCATTGACCTGCATTCCTCTCCACTAACTTCGCCCACCCCTTCTCTCCCGTCCCTACCAGCTTCAACGGGACTTGTGTTGCAAGAGCAGCTTAAGAGCCACCCGCGGTCGTTACATTGTTGCCACCTTAATGGTCAGTCATTATTAGCACATCTGGAGGAGGTAGAGGCTATTTTTGAAGTAAACAATGTACATATTATTGGAATCAGTGAAAGTTGGATGCGTAAAGACTTGACGTCATCGGCAGCTAACCTTGATGGATACTCTATATTACGCCATGACCGTATTGACAAAATAGGTGGCGGGCTTCTACTTTATTACAGAAACGACCTAAAATGTAAGATAATTTCCACTTCTGACCCAACACTTATACTGCGACCAGAATTTATGTTTGTAGAATTAGACTGCCATGAAAAGATATTATTAGGGATTATATACAAGCCACCTAAAATAAGACAGACTGCTGATTTTGAAGATACATTAGCAGGTCTTGCCTCGGCATACGACGACATTATAATCATGGGTGATTTTAACACTGACCTTTTAAAGCAGACTGGTGAAGCTAACAGCCTACTGAATTTATTTCTCGCCACAAACATGTCGGTTTTACCCCTGAACGCTACTAATCATGTTCATTACTCTGACCATACGAGCCATATCTTAATTGATCTTCTTGTGACAAATCAACCTCAGAAAGTAATTAAACACGGACAGATCCCTGCTCCTGGCATTTCTTCACATGATCTATTGTACGTATGTTATTCTATACGAATACCTAAGTATAAACCACGCTACATTACAATACGAGACTTACGACATATTGACCAGAATAAACTACGCTATGATGCATATAACTTGCCTTGGGATAATATACGTAATTCTCAGAACATAAACTCTAAAGTAAATACATTCAATTTGATGGTACTAGAAATATTTGACAAACATGCACCAAAGAAACGGGTAAGAATTACCCGCTCTTCATCTGCGTGGCTAACGGCTGAGGTAAGATCTGCTATGGCCAGTCGTGACAAACTATACAGACAATACAGACTGACACATGATGCAGTTGATTTTGAGAGATATAGAATTCTGAGAAACAGAACCAAGCAGCTAATTAGAAATTCTAAATATAAATACTTTCAGGAACTGATGAAAACCAACAGCCCTAGACAAAAGTGGAGTAAATTACGTGCGTTAGGGATAGGTAAGGCAGTTGAACAACATGTATCAAGCATATCGCTAGAGACTCTAAATGATCACTTCGCACGGCCAAAAGTAGCCTCTACCTCCTTCCCTAAAAGTTCACTACCGGTATCCTTGTTACAACAGCAGTCTGTTTTTGAGCAATTCTCTTTTAGAAATGTCAGCTCGAATGAAGTTAAAGGTGTGATATACTCTATTTCATCCAATGCCACAGGTAATGATGACATTCCTATATCACTGATTAAGGATGTCTTGGGAGCTGTACTGCCAATACTAACTCATATATTTAACTACTGCCTGACAAACGGAGTGATCCCAGATGTTTGGAAAGATGCACTAATTAGACCTATCCCGAAAGGCTCCAAGTTTGATTCTCCTTCAGATTATCGTCCAGTATCCATCCTACCACCATTATCCAAGGTACTTGAACGTCTAGTTCATACACAAGTTACTGAATACCTTACAAAGCATTCCCTACTCAACCCCTTCCAATCCGGCTTCAGAAAGGAGCATAGCACTGCGACAGCCTTACTACGAGTGACAGATGATATCAGATGTGCAATGGACCAACGGGACGTGACTGTACTGACATTATTAGATCTCAGTAGTGCCTTTGGCACCGTCAACCCTCAGTTGCTACTGCAGAAACTTCGAGAACTAAATTTTAATAGTGTGTCACTCCGGTTCTTTTCCTCTTACCTCGAAAATCGCCGGCAACGTGTGATAGTGGGAAATGCGAGTTCGGGATGGCAAAGTAAGACCCTCGGTGTCCCTCAGGGTTCGGTTCTTGGGCCACTGTTATTTATCATCCAAATAAATGACATATCAAAAGCCCTTAATTTCTGCAAATTGCAAGTGTATGCAGATGATGTACAGATCTACTATCATTCAAAACCGAGTGATATCAATAATGCAATTATTAAAATAAATTCTGACCTACAACAGCTTAGTGACTATGCTTATAAAAACAGTTTATTAATAAACCCAAATAAAACTCAAGTGATTATTATCGGTACCAGTAAAAACTTATATTCCCTCAAGCAACCTGACATCTCGCCAATAATTTTAAACAATAAAATCATACCCTACTCTACTTCAGTGACAAACTTAGGAATTATTATGACTGAGACCTTAAATTGGACTAAACAGGTGATAAGCACATGTAATAAAGTACATAAATGCTTATATCCTCTGAAACGGTTCGGTAATGTATTCTCTGTTCGACTTAAAGTACAACTAATTCGCTCTCTGATACTACCTATATTTGACTACTGTGACACTGTGTTGACTGAAATAACCTGCGACAGTAACAAGAAACTGGACCGGTGCCTCAACAACTGTATAAGATATATCTTTGGCCTGTGATATGATGTTCATATATCACCCTATTATAAGGAGCTGTCGTGGCTTCGAGTGCACCAGCGTCGTGAACTCCACATGTTATCACTACTGCACAAAATACTTTCCACTAATACCCCTAACTATCTTGTTTCTCCGTTTTCTTACCTCTCGTCCTATCATGACCACAATACGAGATCTGGCTCCTCTCTTGCCATACCTATAAACCGTACTGCTGTTTACAACCGCTCGTTCATAATCTCTGCGTCCAGGTCATGGAATTTGCTACCTGCGAACATTAGAGACAATCCCTCCCATCGCAAGTTTAAAGTGGCTTGCTGCGAGTATTTTGCTGGGTGGATCCCGCTGACTTCGTGGATAAATGTTGAATGAACGAATGAATGAGATGAATGATCGGATTACCGTAGTTACGTCATTTAAGGGCACTTTACTTTGTGTATTTTTGAAATCAATGATTCGACTATAATTCATATTATCACTATTCTTATTGCTATTAATATTATTTGTGCTATTGGTATTTGTAATTATAAGTCATGTAGATGTATACTCTTCTAGTGGTTAAGTGTAAGAGAGGGCCTTGAGCCCTAACTTCGCCACCAATAAAGGCATTATCTATCTATCTATCTATAATGACGTCATTCATTCTTTTGCACAGAAGAAAGTTCGTCGTATGACTCTATAAATTTTATAGAATAACGTAGCCTAACTATAGTAACATAGACTGTATTATTCTGATGTTTATTGAACTCATCAAAGTCTGTTAAAATTATATGTTCTGTACTAGTGCATTTAATTTGGCAAATTTCCGAAATAGCTTCGAGATGGTGGGGGGCCCAAATGTCAAGTGCCTAGGGGCCCTGGATCTCTAAGTCCGGGCCTGCCTATAGCTAAGATCATGTCATCGGGCTTGTCACAGTTCGTGTAAATTATTATTTTTACTCACCTAAGAGCATAAAATATATCACAAGACGAGACTAGGTTCCGAAGAAATATGCATCAATAATTTTGACTTACCTGAATTAATTTATCTATATAGTACTGGCCTTGAATTATAGGTTTCTTCGTCTTCACCCAAGGGTCAGCTACAACAGTCTCACTGTTTCTGTGGTTGAATAAGAAGTTATCACGATTTGTATTTTAAGTTCAGTAATTATAGATTAATATTATTAGCAAAAAATCAAACAGATTCTGAAGTAGGAGAGAAGAAAGTACCCGGTTACTGAAGTGCTGTCCCAGCACATGCAGAGTATTTGTGTACACAATCGGAATGAGAATAGTTGCCTGAAATAATCGAACCAACGCCATAGAGATACAATTCAATTAAGACCTCTCGTGGAATTGTCTAAAATCTCGAGTAAAACATCACACCGAATAAGTTGATTGAAATATGCAAAGAAGTCGTCGTGTGGATATCAGAACATAATTATGGAGAATACTACACACAAGGGACACGATAATATGTTACCATCTAACCTATTAAACATTCGCTGTTACCGTTTGGAATAGTTATACGCTGGAAATAGTTGATTTAGTCAAGTACTAAAGGTTGGAAAGCACCATCTCCCTTTTACGGAATTATCGCGGCACACCATCTCGCAATATAAGTACATAATTGGCAAGGTACTCACAACACTTTATTACACACATCATAATAAAAAATAACTTGTGCAAGCTGTAAGAATCACAAAAGTATGAATAATGACGGAACACAATGAGTTCACTGTTTGGCACAGGGGGAACATCTTCCTTAACAAAAAAAAAAAAAAACAGAAGTTCACTGTATTATTTGGCGTGTATACAAGACAGTGTAGAACATCTGCCAGACTGGTAATGATTTACGGAGGCACATATTGCTGAGCGTTCAAGATAACGTCAACGGTTGGTCTAGTCGTAGATGCTCATTGCGTTTTCCCTTTACGTACTTAAGTTCGACACTACTGACGTGTACTAAGCTATTATTATATTGTCACTAACTAGAAAATCATTGCGGCGTATATTCTTGAGACACTTCTATTATGCTTTAGTCTTAGGTACTTCAACATCCGAAGTAAATGACACAATGCCATCGGTTGACTGGACAATCATCACACAAACGAACCAGTCCATATTAAGCGTATTATCACATATTTACATACGATTGCAGTACATTAACGCGAACTGGACTTTAAAGACATACAGAAGACACTAAAAATTACAGATGAGCGACAGCTTATCCCAACTTTCATCAAACGAAGCTAATCAAAGCTAAATAGTGTATCCCAGCAACGAATGTAAACAAACAATATGCCGGGGCTTCAGCATACGCCATTTTCACACTTTCGAGACCTGCATTAAGGCAACACCACCTAGATAACAGGCCTTTGCATTCAAACAAGATGGCGGGCACTGTAGGCAGAGCTGCTGGAGCTCGCCGCAGGCCATGACCCATATGATCGGTTCCTTCCAACTGATACATCGTAGTCGGCAGCATTTTTAGGCTATTATGATGACTTCATCCTTCTTACCTTTACTTACGTAACAAACAAATATACTAGGCCTACTGAATAAGCTTCTTCTCTTCCTTCACCTGAAAATGAAACCTCACGGGAAACTAGGTACCGTAACGTAGGAAAAAATGAAACATACACTTTTACTGTTTCTGGATGAATTTTATGTCAACAGTTCACTGGCCACAAAACATAGCGCTAAATTAACAGCAGTAAAATATACGCATTTGATACAGTTATGTTCAATATTTGCATAGATAGCTAGATATCTGGACTTGACATGCAAACAACTGTGTCTTCTTCACGAAAACTTCCGGGTACACATTTCATAATTTAAATTATAGATTTACTATTATGATGATGCCATCAGCCACAGTCAGGGGCGTATATACAATTTTATTTCGGGGGGGGGGCTGGCTATCCTGGAAAATTGTGAGTATTTTCAGGGGATTGTCACCGCAAAATCCCAGAAATATCAACCAATAACTTAGAGCATATAACGTTGTGTAATTATTTTAGATAAGATTCAAAGTTTATATAGCCTACAATTACTGGCAATACAAAAAAAAGTAAAATACAACACAACACACAAATAAAATTTTATACTTAATGAATTTTCCATTATGATCTATGGAGTATGAATGGCAAATATCTAAATATTTGTCAATTTACTAAGCAGAAAGGTAAACAGTTTTTTTTTTTTTTTTTTTTTTTTTTACAAGTTGATAATTTATTTCTCAAATGTACCGTACTGTGGAATTTACAGTTTTGCCTCAAAAGTCTGAGTGTACTCCGTTCCAGCCCTCAGACTAGAATTAAAATTCCTTGGGGGAGCCGGGAATCGAATTTGGCAGCCAAGAATGCTAGCCACTACACCATGAGTTAATCTAATTTCAATCTTAATATTGTTTATAACTTAGCCAATAAGTTTAGGGTACAACCGAATTTACAATTATTTTATGCTCTTACCAAAGCAACAGTTTCTTAATTTGATTGGCTTTTTTCTAGTAATTTATTGCACATCATACCTGTCACCTACAAATATGAGGTGTATATTTTATTATTATCATTTATATCCAGAGCATCCTAAATATTTACATACACTGTGAGTGGAAGCAAAGATGAGCATAAAATACCCTTAACACAGCAATGTCTCTGCTAGTTTAAAATATATAGTAGGCTATTCACATAAACACACAATGTCACATCAGATCCTTTTCACTCAGGCTATTAATCCATGTCAAAACTAGTCATCTAACTGTATTTATTACTCTCATGTACATTTTTTTCAAGAGTAGAGAAACACCCATTACAATTGGATACAATCATGTTGACCGACTGAAAAGCATTAAATTTTGATCCAATAGCTGTTGAAGCACAATGACTACACTACTAAACCAAATATTTTTATATGTGAGGTATGACTTTCTAAACCATAACAAAAGGCACTCATTTGAGCTTGAAGATATTTGAAATGTCATTGGACACATAGGGGGAGAGGCCGACAATCCTGTATAAGTTATAGAGACAATGAAACTTTAACACAGTGGATGGCTTTCTAATATATTGAGGCTGTAAGCCTACAAAGGGTGGAGAAATGCAACAGACAGGGTGAGAGGAGAGACTGTTCATAATAGGCTATTTCAAGACTTTCAGGATAACATTCTAATATTTGGTGCCACAAAAATGGTGTCCATACAACTTGAACTTTTCGAAGTCATTTTTCAATGTTGCGCTCATAATCTAATGAATGAATTGCATTTTAGTTGCTCCACATGTTAATTGGCCCAATTAAATTGGTCGGGGACTAAAACGTAGGACTATCTACTCACAACTTTCTGTCAATGTGGAAAAATTATTTGGATTAATTATACACTTAAGTGCTTAATTAATCCAAGTATTCTTTTAGAGGTCCTGTACGCAAGTGTGAATTGAAAAGTTTTACTCCTCGCCCAATTTAATTGGGTACAGAGGGACACTGGAACTGAGTTTTTGTCAGAAATTGCAAAATTATTGATTTTTTTATTCTTTGATATAATTATGCCCCTGACTCCAGCGGCCAATTTAGTGAAAGTCTTTTCCAAATTCCGCCATATTTAAAGGCCCAGCGAATTCTTGAAATGTCTAGTGCATGGTATCTAAACGCCTCCTATTCATGGACTTTCATTGAGGCGAGTATTTCTGTACTTATTTTCCTAATAAGGAGCTCAGAAAAGCAAGAAAGAGGGTGTTAACATATGGTGCTGGGCAGTTTTAGCTGACAAGGTAAGCTGATAACTAAAAAAATATGCATGGGTTTATAAAAGTGCATTTTTCTGAGCTTCCCATTTTTTGGAACAAAATTCGCCCCATATGCATCAGACTTGAGGCTATAATGTAGCAAATTTTTATACATATTCTATATTAATGCATCCATAAGCACAGTGATTAGTTTTACTGTAGTATTCATAGTTTTGCCATTAAAAATATTTTAATTTTCAATTAATGGGATAAATAAATTGTGAAATACTATATGTTAATTTATATCTCAACAAATATTCATATGAACTTAAAACCAATCACTAGGATTGCTTCCAAACTAAATATCTATATGGGAAAGTCATGATAAATGACCTACCTCTATCTGTTTAACGCAAGGACTATTTTCAAAATTTGTATATTTTTCATATTAAAATAATCATATCTCCTAAACCGTTAGAGATAGAAAAGTGGAAATCAGTAGTCTAGTGTATATTAGCCTACTATTAGAGTGCTGTATGGAACATTAAAACAATATCCATTGATAATTACCTAAAATTGAAAGCCTATCACCGAAGAATATGCATGTTTTTATAAAAGTCCATTTATCGCGGCTTCCCATTTTTTGATACAACATTTGGTCCTTGCGCATTAGATTTGCTGCTATAATAATGCAAATTTGTATTCATATTCTATATTAATGCATCCATAAGTTCAGTGATTAGTTTTACTCTAGTATTCATAGTTTTTCCATTAAACATATTTTAATTTTCAAATAATAGGCAATTAATGGGATAAATAAATTGAGAAATTTGTTAATTTATATCTCAACAAATATTCATATGAACTTAAAACCAATCACTAGGATTGCTTCCATACTAAATATCTATATGGGAAAGTCATGATAAATGACCTACCTCTATCCGTTTAACGCAAGGACCATTTTCAAAATTTGCATATTTTTCATATTAAAATAATCATATCTCCTAAACGGTTAAGAGATAGAAAAGTGTAAATCAGAAGTCTAGTGTATATTACTATTAGAGTGCTGTGTGTAACATTATAACAATATCCATTGATAATTACCTAAAATTGAAAGCCTATCACCAAAAAATGTGCATGTTTTTATAAAAGTCCATTTATCGCGGCTTCCCATTTTTTGATACAATATTTGGTCCTTGCGCATTAGATTTGCTGCTATAATATTGCAAATTTGTATTCATATTCTATATTAATGCATCCATAAGTTCAGTGATTAGTTTTACTGTAGTATTCTTAGGTTTGCCATTAAAAATATTTTCATTTTAAATAATAGGCAATAATGGAATAAAAAAAATTGTGAAATGAGTTAATTTATATCTGAACACATATTCATATGAACTCAAAACCAATCACTTGGATTGCTTTCATACTAAATATCTATATGGGAAAGTCAGGATAAATGAGTTACCTCTATCTGTTTAATGCAAGGACCATTTTCAAAATTTGCATAATTTCTATATAAAAATAATCATATCTCCTAAACGGTTAGAGATCGAAAAGTGTAAATCAGTAGTATGGTGTATATAAGTATTTGAGTGATGTGTGTAAAATTAGAACAATATCCATCGATAATTACAGAAATATGAAAACTCAGTCCCAGTGTCCCTTAACATGAAGACCGACTGAAAATAAATTCACTTATTAGACTAAAAAACAATAAAATTGATTTCAAATTTCATAAGCTGTCAAGATTGTCTGTTGACATACTTGCTGAATGGATATATTTATGGTGTGAATAGAGGAGTAGCTGAATCTAATAAGAGTACATAATTAAACAGTTGCATCTTCTCATCGGAAATAAGTATGACAACCTGAAATTCGACAAACATGATCCAAATATTTACTTGTGCCATCTCTTGATGATTGTAGTGTTTTTGTGTCTGTCGCACAGGCTAGAGCAAAATGTGGCTTTTCACTAATGTCTCATCTCATTCATGATTGCGATTATGTGGAAGCTACCGAGGTATGGCTGGTGCCATGTACTGAGTCAGTACATCAGTACTGACACTAACTGTACTCAAGTTGTACAGAGGAACCTTGCCTAGTATGTCTCATCGAAGTGCTGCTTTGTGGGTTTCTATTAGCATAACTTACAGTGGTGCTTGTTGAGGATCCAACCAGCCTTTGGGCTGACAATTAACAGAGAGATCAAAATATACTTCTGCCATAAAATCAGATTTGACACATAAATGGCTGGTATTCAAAAGCCATTTTCAAGTTGGGTTTTGTATTACTACCAGAAACAATGTGGCAAATAGAAATATTCTAAAAGCCTTGCGGGTGGAGTTATGTAGCTGGAGTGTCTATCTATTTTTGGTACGGTGATTTTGGAAAAACAGGTGCTCCAGTTTTATTGGGCGATTGTTAATTTCAGGCACAGTAGCAAAAAGTGAAAAACAAAGTACCTTGGAAGACAGATACGGTAGCTGGGGAACCACAATGTGCTATATTGGATTCATTTAAAGGCCAGCTGCAATGATCGCATTTAAAATACTGGAGTAGAGGAATATTGAAAATGATTTTGAACACAACAGAGGGACTGAAGTGGGGTACTGATTCTTGTTGACAATGCATATTATAAAATTAGGCTAACTTTTGTAAAAATGTGATTTGTAATTATAACAGTGACAGGATGCACCTTTTGTCATTAAATATAATATAATATATTTTATAATTAGGCTACTAGGCAGGCATGAATTCACTCCTCAGTTCAAACATGAAAACTGAAAAACTCTGGATGAAATAGGTATTATACTAGAAAATATTTACAAATATCACAGGAGAAGATTGAATTTTAGGTACGGTAGTTATTGTTGTTTTAAGGGGCAGAATTGCGAGGTCGTTCCATTTTATTTGAATGTCTTTTCGATCATACATCCAATAGATGGCTGATGACATCACATTGTTGACAGCAACATCTCGATCAGCTGACTGCAGGGAACTGCGGTGGTTTGGAACACTGAAATACTACACGTGATGATAGAATTGGGCTATTTAAAGTGAGTTCTATTCATTACTAACAAGGGGAGGATACGATGCATGGGTCATTGATTCGAACCATTTTAGTACACGTGTAGGGCATGACCAGGTGTTGCTCTCACGTCACAGTACAGGCGCAGTGTGGCAATGTGCACTCTATTGTATTTATCCTCGAAGGAATGTCTCAACGCTTATAGGAAATTGTAGATTTCTTTGAGAAGGTCGACTTTGGCAAAGAATTTCTTTTCTTACAATAATTGTTCAGTAGGATGTTGGTGGATACCCATACCACTTTCTTACAAACATTTTCTACAGTGTGTCCTTTCATGCAAATATCAGGCTCCCACAAAAGTTCCATGGAACGAACAAATTGCATTGTAATGTTACTCACAAGCTTCCTGTGGTTCTCAACTTTAAGAAAATCAGATTCTAGGTCACCACACAACTTATCTGCAGTCTGCAGGTTCCTATTTTCTCTCCTAGCTCTCTTCTCCTGAGGGCTGTCTCTGTAGGACTTTGGGGTAGACGAGATGGAACAGCACCAGGTTTATGTCTTGGCACTTTTAATGGGAGTGTAATCTCTTGGCCATCTTCACAATTGAATACAGTATTCTGTCGAATGTCTTGAGCATTAAAATGCAGTTCACAAACCTGCAATTTGCAAAAGAATCATACTGAGTAACATTCATTGAAGTAAAGTGTATAGTCTGTCTGTTAGGCCTAACGATAATTAACCTTACATTCTGAGCTACATCGCCACAGTGGGCTCTTTGGGTCCTAGTGAGATAACTGCTGCACTTTCCAAGTGATCTAGGAATGTATTTATTATTACTCAATGAATTGTGAAATATCTTAGTGATATGGTTCATGATAACTGACCAAATTTCTTAAAATTCAGCAGATAATTCCATAAAAAGTTGTATATTGGACAAAAAAAATGTTATGAATATGCAAAGAATACAGCTTATCATCGAAGTAACCTACACACCTGGATATATTTAGGGAAATAGTAGTGATTTCTGGCATGTATAGAGTAGCCTATATTTAAAAATATCAATTACCAACCAAGGTATAAATACGGTACTGTAAATCATTGAGTACCATAGGCTAACATTTTTTTCTAGGCCTACTCTTTCGTCTCGAGTACTATATGGTACCGGTATCAGAAGATTAGTTTTAGAACAAACTATTGAGCTACAGGTCTACTTATATTTTATATCTTGCTTTTAAACAGTTACCTTCACTGGGGAATTTCCTATTAAAGCATCTCCGCTGGGAGCAATAAAGGGGTTAGGTACCTACTTAATCAGGAATCTGAGCAATTTGTGGTGCATATTAAATGACTTTCCAGTGAGGCCAGACTCAATTATATAAATCATTAGCTTTGAACACCGATTCTCAATATGCATGCATTAAAAATAAATCTATAATTATCACACTAAAACATTTTCAGTATTTGATCACAACATGTTTAATTCTCCCACAACAAACTTGCCTCGCATGTTGGGAGATTCGTTTATTAATTATTTAATGAGGAAACACCGTTCATTATTATTATTATTATTTGAAACTTAGCCTAAATGCAAAGTATTGCTCAAACTCTAACCTTAAAATAATGACTAGGCTTGGTCACTTACGTGTTGCTTGCAAGGCAATGAAATAGTTCTTAGAACTATTTATAGCAGCCTAGGTAATTCTTTACATTATTAAGATTACCGGTATATCGGCTATTTATGTGGTACGGTAGGCTAACACTGCTTAGATAGTTAAAAAAACGTATACCGTATTGGTAGCCTACTTACCACAGAATGTTTCGTTAATAGCTGATATCCAAAGTTTCTTCAAATTCTCTTCTTCGGGGAACTTAAACACTCGAGCTTTATTCTCACGATCATAATTCCCCCTGCACTTCGGCACACAACACTTGTAAACCATATTTTACAGCAAAAAACTGAAAAAATCGCACAAAAACAACAACAAAGGTATGATCACAAACTTCTGCCTTCGGTATCCGCCATCTTGCTTATTTTCAATTCAGTGCAAAGGCCTTGTATATAGGTGGTGTTGATTAAGGTCTGAGTATTGTAGTTGGTCTTGGTTGTGCTAGTGGTAATCGATTCAAATCACCCGCAAATGCATTTTATTTTCTGTAACTGCCGCTAGATATTGTTACTATGCAGAGTATCGGGACTGGAATGGTCCCTACTTTGGTCCTTTGTAGGCACGGTGCAAGGCTAGTAAACTACAGAGGTTGCCTCAATATGGAGCTCTTAGGCGAGGGGATCGCGGAGGGAAGGGAAAGGACGTGACGTTACACGTTTCCTCGTAGCGCGCAAGGCGCGAGATATGCAAGGAAAGTCAACTTATATTGTATGGATTTCAGTGGTTTAAACACGTGTTTTAAGCCCTTTTGTTTATTATCATGCTAGGCCAAAGATGTGCTGTGGCAATTTGTCACAGTTATTATCAAGTTGGAAATGACGTGTCGTTTTTCACGATGCCTAAAAACGCATGCCTTAGCAATCAGTGGATTGCTGCATGTAAGCGAAAAGATAATTGCAACCCTCAAACAAGTAGGATATGCTCCCTGCTCTTTAAGAGGGAAGACTTCGAATTAGACTACAGGGCCGAATTGCTTAATATAAAGCCCAGATTTCCAAGGAATCTAAAACCAAATGGTAAGTGAGCCTAGCTGGCCTACTCTTAAGTTTTGATGGCCTGCTAGGATGATTTTAAAGCTGTTAATATTTTTGACATATTTCGTATATGGTATCAGAGGGGGGGGGGGCTGACTATCGTGGAAAATTGTGAGTACTTAATGAATTTTCTATTATTGCCTATAGAGTATGGATGGAAAATATCTAAATGGACTACTTGTCAATTTATAAAGCAGAAAGGAAAAAACACTCATTTTCTTTTACAAATTGATAATTATTTCTTAAAAGTAGACTACTGTGAAATACATTGTATGTTGTACCCAAGTTGGCTTTTTTCGGAGAGGATCTGGAGCCCCCTCAGCCCCCCACCCCCCTTATATACGCCCATGCATGGTATTTTGTTTTTGGACAAGATGGAAAATTTCATGAGTAATTCTCTTTGTATTGGTAAAAATTATTTGCAAATATTCCAGAAAGCAGTCATCCTTTCAATAAAATCCCTTCGACTTCTGTTCCAAGATATGGCCCGTAGGCATAATACAAAGTACATTCTCACACATAGGCTAAATCAAGATGTACTGGAAAACCTCTTTTCACAATTGCGAACCCGTGGTGGCTCCCCTTGACTGCATTTACAGACTGAGGATGATTATTTTAGGAAAAAATCCATGAGTTGTTCAAAAGCAAACAAACACTGCTGATTCAGATTCAGATGAATATGTAGTTGCTAAAGCACTAAACAAAGCTGGCATAGTGTCTGAATCAAGTAACGTGCTTCCAGAACCAACCTTAGGGAGCAATGTGCAACCTGAGTCCTTCATTGCCAATATCATGGAACAAAGTGAGGAAGATGGCAAGGCTTATGTTGCAGGTTATTATGTAGTCCACAAGTTCCAAGATACATTTCCACAACTTGGGAACTTAGCCTATGGAATGCAAACTCAACACCAACCTGGATTAAACACTTGGCATACGGTGGTATGACCGATCCCTCAGAAACTTGGCTAAACCAGTTCCGGCACATTTCAGCAAATTTCGTCACATTTCACGGAAAATACGGATTTCAACGAGGCAAGAACGATCTAAGAAGAACGACAGATTTTGTGTCGAGAGAAGTTCCTGACGAACCGTCTGGTGGGGTTGAGGCAGCTGTGATAACATTTTTTTTTTTTTTTTCATCAGATTGAAACAATCCAATTCTTTCTTGCATAAGAAGTGGTTATTGGAAGTCACTAACACCCACGATACTGCTACCGAGTCTAGGCGAATTTCCAAGAATTTCAAGAAGATCACAACATAAAATGTAAGTAGGCTACATTCAGTTATTTAATCACCCATTTACCAATAATTTCATGAGAATAAACTATTCTTTGCGTACTCAACAGCTGATGTTGACAGTTTCGTTACGTTCCCCACATGGCGCGTTTGGTATCTTGTGACGTCATCCGCCTTGTGAGCGCTGATTGGTGAGTGAAAATTGAGGCAACCTCTTGGCACGGTGCACATTTCTTATGTTCTTTGGTTTTTACTCATGTTCTTTGATGGAGCTTGCACGGCACTCGATCAGGTGTGAGGACGGGTGATTGGAGAATCATTAGAACTTTCATATTTTAGCCGTGAGTGTTATAACAGAGCTGAATTATTTTGTAATTTTATGAAAGATGTCTAGTGGTATGCATTTCATGACCGTCTTTATTTTTTTTGTACCCTGAACCCTTGAATCGAATATTTGATGATAATGCTGGCTATTACTTGCAGTAACAGCATGTTTTCCAAATGAAAATATGCAGGGAGTGGTCCACTATTACCAAGGGGAGGTTGAGACCGTCTTATTATAGCTTTGAACGTTAACCTATATTTGTTGCTCTCTCAGTCTTAGGCACGCGAAGTACAAGAACATTGCTGCGAGGTCCGGTACTAGTATGAAAGTCATAATTTTGGGTCAACGTTTGGTGTCTTTTCAATGGGTACTTTTACAGCAGCCTAGTTATTGAATCTGTTTTCCCGTCACGACATCATCTCTTGCCATGCCTGTTTATTAATATGTTTGGCACAAATAGATGACCTCTATTTTGCAGTCGACAGTCTGTTTATACTCTCATCTTAAGTATTAACAAATTGTTTTGTAAAGCGCTTGTTACATTTTCATCGATTCCACTATTATGGAAGGCTGAGTTAGGTTACGTTACATAAGTTGTTTTCTAGGTCTTCCGAGTTGGACAGTTGCTAGAACTCTTGTGAGTACGGGGTGAGCCACCACGAAATTAGCAATTATTTCCTATAGGAACTGGTAATATGACTGAGACTAAGACTAAGGAGTTGACTCTTTGTCGCTAGAGGGTGTCTATGAATATGTCAGTTGTGCTAACATGTTTGCGTCTGGTGCGAGTGGAAAGTGCTCTGTTAAGGCGTTGCATCCCAGACCACCGTACAAACAGTAAATTTTGCCCTGACAGTTGTTTAACCTAGTAGCGACTAATGGTTTCACCCAACCATTGGTTTAACACAGTAGAATCCCAATGGTTTTGTCCAGACAATAGTCTAACCCAGTAGTGTCCAATGGTTTTGCCCAGACAGTAGCCTAACACAGTAGTGACCTATTGTTTCATCCAGTCAGTGGCTTTAAGTCTGTGAAGTGCAGTCTGGATTCAAAGTAGTGAAGTTAAGGTGACAACATTGCTTTTGCCTTGCCTTTTCCAGCATGATGCCTAATGTATTCTTTAGTTAATTACTGCAAAATTAAAACTTCCATAATTTTGTTATTTGAGTGCAAATGCTATGTTTCCTAAATGCATTTACACACAATAACCATGGAATGGTAGAAACAACCTTCAGAGTGATGTAAGCAAAGTTTTCAAAAGCTCACCCCGTTTACTACAGGAGAGCCCAGAAAATATTGACCCATGCATGGCCATGTTGCAGATAACATTGACATAGGCCTGGCTTTTATTTCTGTTTAGTTTAAAGAGATAGTTAAGTTGGTTTGTTTATACACTGATATACAAGGTCAGTGAAAACCCTAACCTAATCAGTAGTGGAAGCCATTTGCTCCTTTTGTATACACTATAATAGTTTAGATGCCTGGTAACTATATCAAGGGCTATGAATACGTCATCAAGAGGGCCAAGAGTCCTAACTTTGCCACACTAAAGGCACCAATAATAATAAATGGTAGGCTATATTGATGTTACTGTACATCAGATGTAATCATGATTGTTTACGAGAAGGACCAGTGACACGTGCGCTAGGCTCGAGATTATTTGGAAACTGATTCCATCAGCATATACTGTATGACGGTGTAGCTCTGAGCACGAGCTAAACGACCAACAATTGCCTTGAAGCTATGAAATATAATACCAACAGGACATGGCCAAGCCAAAGAGGTAAATGCCTAAGCATATTTGTGCAGAGCTGTTAGACTTGCTATTTAGGTGCATGGTGTATAGCTATGCAACTTGGATGCAGTCGTGAACCGGAAAGCATCAAATAACAGCACTAGGTCACTCATTGCACACCAGACACTGATGTAAGAGGGGGTCATTTACTAGATTCTATACCGTAGCATTCTTTTAACACAGCCTAACTTAGTTCTTAGTATTTTTTCTTCTTGGTCCATTGGTTGCAACTTCAATATTAATTCTGAAAGATCCCAAAACACGGCTTACACACTTCCATGAGACATGAATGTGGCCTTTACATACCTTGTTTAATCTTCTGGGTGATATTACCTTTTGAAATTAGTAACCCTGGTCACTACTGAACCTGAAATGTGTGTTAAATTACATAAATACGTGTTTTTATTTATTGCTCGTTTAATAATGGCAGCCATGTTCCGACTGCACTTCAATCTCTTTCAACTGTCAGGCTGGCTGCGTGGCTCAGGGGTAATGTTCTCGCTCGCTGGGCCCAAGGTTGCAGGTTCGTATCCTGGCGCAGTCAGCTGGCATTTGAGGGTGCGCAAATGCGAGGGAACCGTGTCAGTAGAATTACTGGCACGTTAAAGATCCCCTCCGGGGCAAAATTCCGGCACCCCGGCGTCTCTAAAAGCCAGAGTAGTTAAAAGGGACGTAAAACCAATAACATTATTATTATTATCTTTCAACTGTCGACAAGGCACACTCAACAGCACACATTGTTGCCAACGTGTGGGATACAAAATCACTGTTAATAAAAAGAAATGATCTAGACACGTTTGGCTCTAACCATTGTCAAATCCATTGATCTGGACATGTTAGGATGTAACCATTGTCAAAAACCATTGGATTGGACAAAACAAAGGTTAGAATGGTCGGGTTGAGGTGCGGTCTTGGCCGCATGCAGCAAACGGCGCACGGCTGACAAAAAGCCATTCATCTAGACGCGTTAGGCTGTAACCATTATCAAAAACCGTTGGATTGGCGCTTCTTTGTTTAACAGTGTAGTATCGTAAGGGCGGGATTGGCAATACTGTCTTGACGATAATTCACGTGGACAATGGTGGACACAGCTGGAATTTTGGGTATAAGTATAAGTCGTGATCATATTTGGGGTGGCTGGGTGGGTTACAGACAGCGAAGGAGTAAACATCTATTACATCATCATTCCCTGATTTATTTCTCATCATTAGATAAGATATTATGGCTGATTCATGTTCTATAGAAAATGTTATCGCTCGTTCGTATCTCATTCAGTGCTACCAAGGCATCCATCGCATAGCATTGCTTGTCGTGTAATAGCTTACTTGTACATGACAGAACTCTATATACGATAGGGGCAGATGACCTCGTAATTCCACCCCTTAAAACAACAATAACTAACTCTATATACGATTTGTAGGGGGTGGGAAGTCACAGCAAGGTTCTGTGTATGAGCTACCGGCATGGACCATGCTTACTTCCCCATTTAATAAGAGTTTTATTTGATGCATGTTATAAAGTACAGTGCCATCCGCTATAGAACTGAGGTTTGTTTGCCTGTGGGGCAGGCGGAGAGTGATTAGTCACCGCCACTTCAGTAGCATTTAGCGATAACACGAGCAGGACAGGTTGGTTCGTTCCTTAGTTTAGGAGCTGCGACAACGTAGTCACTTAGCCCCGTGTACTTTGGGTGTAGCAGGACGGGAAGACCCCAATGCTGGCATTCCATTTATTAGATACGGAGCTGGCAAGATCCTTATTTGAGATAATTAAGACTTGTGGTGAAGTACTGTAGGAGAAGATAAGGACGCGGACATTGAAATACTCTGGATGAAAATTAAAACGTCTATGATGAGCATTGCAGAGTCTAAACCTGGTTTTGAAGAGCACAAGAAGAGGAATGACTGGTATGACGGTGACTGGTTTTGAAGAGCACAAGAAGAGGAATGACTGGTATGACGGTGACTGTGAGAGAGTTGTAAAAGAAAGAAACCAGACAAGAAAGAAAATGTTACAGAGGGAAAAGCGTGTAACAAGACAAGAATATGAAGACAAACGACGTGAGGCGAAGAGGGAATGCCGGAAGAAAAAGAGAGGAAAGGTTTAAGGAATTGGAAGAATGTCGGAACGAAAAAGAAGTTAGAAAAATGTTTAAGGGCATAAAAGAAATAAAGTAAGGATGGAAACCTCTGACAAATATATGCAGAGATAAGACGGACAATCTGATTAGTGAACCTGTTTGATTCTGAAAAAGTGGGAAGAATATTTTAGAGGACTCTTGAATGACCAACGAGGACCAGAAACTAGAAATGAAGAACCAGAAGGAGGACATTTTGGAATGGAAGCGGAAATAGAAGGGAGCGAACGCACAGTGGCAGATGTAAAGGAAGCAATGAGAAAGATGAGTAATCCTAGAGCGCCAGGAGAAGACACAATCCCGGTGGAATTCTTCAAGTACGGAGGCTCTGAGCTCTTAGAAGAGATGCATAGACTGATAAAATAAATATGGAGAAACAAGGAGATGCCAAATGAATGGAAAAGATCCATAATTGTACGGCTGCACAAGAAGGGGGATAAAACTATGTGTGCTAATCACAGAGGCATATCATTGCTGAATGACAGATATAAAATACTAGCAAAGATATTAGCGGAAAGACAAACCGTACGCAGAAACTATAATAGAATACCAGTGTGGCTTTCGAGGAGAAAGAGCCACAACGGATCAAATGTTAGCACTACGCCTGATAATGGAGAATTGTCACGAATACAATGTTACAGTGCATCAACTATATGTAGATTTTCGTGCAGCATACGATAGCATAAGTAGAGGACAACTCTTCTCAGCCATGCTGGAAATGGGAATACCTAAGAAATTAGTAAAATTGGTTAAGATGAGACTCAAGGAAACATTCACCTTAAACTATGCAAACTATTCTACATTAACTTTTTAGAAATGTAACAACATTAGATAGTTAATAAAATTTAATTTAATTAGAATTGGGAATTAGATCAGGAGATAAAATTCAATAGTTATAACCTGAAAAACACAGGGTTAGAATTGAACTAGGCTTTTTTGCAAACATTGAGATAAAGGTTGGGGGAAATTTATTCAGAGCATTGGCCAAGTTCTACAAAAGGTGTAATGTACAGTTTGTAAAATCATCTCTACTTAGTATAAAACAAAGTCCCCGATTCTTGGATGTCACGGGTAATCTCGAGAACCTCTGGATATATTTTGATGCGGGTTTCACAATTCTGTAAAGGATATCTCGAGGATGATTTCTGTAGAAAATAATTTATTTATGATCAAAGGAAGCAGAGCAGTAACGATTTCAGTGAAAAAATAAACAAAAAACCTGGCGTCCGAGCGCTTTTTAAGTTTATTTTTGGCAAACCGTTAAACATATCTAAATACTATGAGTGTAAGAATTGATCAGCATGAAAAGTTCTACATAAAATCCAGGAGAGCATATCTCTTATCTTCAATACATCGCCCACGATAAGTATTTTTACGTTTTCATTTCTTCCAACCATGTCCATTCTAATATTGAGGCGACAGTTTACGAGCTAGCTAAGGGCGAGTCTTATCACCCCTGTTACAGCCTAACTAGCGGGCGAACCTATTACCCCAGATACAGCCAGCAGCAAACCGTCGAGTCGTGTTGAGTTAAGACTTCAGAGAAGGCTGGTTGTGTTTGGAGTTTCCCTTGAAGTTCAACTCGGGTTTTCTTCATTTCACCTGTGAACTTTCCGTTCCGCAAAGTACACAGTCAATTTAAGATTGGACGGAAGGGGGATTTGTGTTTCATGCACCTCGCCATTCTTAAATTACGTCCGACAAGAATTCGTTATAATTAATAGTTTAGTCAGTGATGGTAAGCCATCATGCCGAGATGTAAAACGGATATAGGTCATAGTTCATTGACATCGCAAAATAAAAAAGTGCTTATCACGTAACAATGAAACAGAGCAACAAATAATTTCTAGATTGCCACAAGAGAAAAAAAGACTTCATTCTCGGCACCTTCAAACTGTTGCTCAAGAAGAACACCGTCTGAACCACGATCAGAAACAAGCTTATAACACTAAGAAGGAAGGTAAGATATTTTTTCTCGATGCCCCTGTAGGCACAGGCAAAACGTTGCTCGCCAAAGTGAAGTCTGGTGGTAATATTGCTCTTGCCATCGCATCATCTGGAATTGCAGCCACTCTTTTGGAAGGAGGAAGAACAGCACATGCAACATTTAAACTTCCTTTGAAAGTCAACAGTAATGATGGAAATGTATGTAATATTTCAAAACAAAGTAACACTGCCAGTTTAATCCAAAATTGTTCTTTAGTTGTATGGGATGAGGCTACAATATCGCACAAAACTTCCATTGAAGCTGTATACAGGACCTTGCGTGATCTAAGGAATTGGAACACACCTATGGGTGGCTGCAGAGTTTTGTTCGCCGGAGATTTTCGTCAAATCTTACCAGTTGTTACCAGAGGAACGAGAGCCGACGAAGTGAACGCTTCATTAAAAATATCTTACATCTGGCCAGATATAACAAATTTGCACTCAAAACTAACAAGATAATAGTTTGTTTGCTAATTTGTTACCTAGAGTCGGAGATGGAGATTTACCGGTCATTGACGGGAAAATTACCCTCAGTGACGATTTCTGTGCTTTAGTAAGCATTATTCAAGAATTGATTGATAGCGTTTATCCTCAAATCCATGGCCTATCTAAAAAGTCTCTTTCATGGTTTAAAGAAAGAGCAATATTATCACCGACAAACGAACAAGTTGTGAAAACTAATGACTTGGTGTTCTCCAAATTCACTGCCCAGGCTCTAGTATATTACTCAGTAGGCTAGACGCAGTAGTCGATAGTGAAGAAGCTGTTCATTACCCTACAGAATTCCTAAATGCTTTATTTCCTTCTGGCTTGCCACCACACAAGCTTATTTTAAAAGTAGGAGTGCCTATTATATTGCTACGTAATTTACAACCACCAAAGTTATGCAATGGAACATGATTGGTAGTGAAAACTTTGAAAAACCGTTTCATTGAATCAACTATCTTAACTAACTGTGGTACAGGAGAAACGGTCTTAGTACCCAGAATCCCTATGATTCCTTCAGATTTGCCTTATCGTTTCAAACGAGTACAATTTCCGGTAAGAGTCTGCTTTGGCATGACTATAAACAAAGCACAGGATCAGACACTTAGCGTGACTGGAGTTGATCTTAATGGAGAATGTTTTTCTCATGGACAGCTTTACGTGGCTCTATCGCTTGTTACATCAAACCGAAATCTTTTCATGTTCACTGCTGGAGGGAAAACGACTAATGTCGTATACAAGGATATCTTATAAGACCTCCGTTAGAAGTAGCCTATCACCTTGCATTCATAACTGTTCCAGGGGCGAAGCCGGGGTGGGTTGCTAGTTCATATATAAAATAAATAATCAAATAACCAAAAAGGCTAGTAAATAGAAAATCAAACAAAGAATAGAAAATCAGAGGGAAGTACAGTGTCAGTTTGAATTCTGGGTAGGATGAGCTAAGCAGTGTTGCCAACCCATATGCTTGCTGGCATACAGTACATCTTCACCCATTATAGAGCCCACATACTACAAAAACTTCCTGACATGCATTTGTGTTATTTAGAGTATGATTTAAAAAATTAATATTTCTTTAATATTTAAAATTGTATGAAAAACAAGAAGTTCCGTGACGAACTAAAGAGCCTACTTTTCTTAAAATTTAAGATTCATGCCAATTATTAATCTATATGGATCTATCTAGAATAATGACGAAATTAAGTTGGTAATATCAAAATTTCTAATTAGTTCGAAATACTGTATACCTGGCATAATGCAACCTAATAGAGAACTACACTTGGAAGCCCTGGTGACTAAATATATTCTTAGTTTCTTCTACAGACTACAAAATTTGGTTGAAGTCCAATGGATAGCATGGACGTTACATGCAGTTTAACATTGGATCTAACAGCGCGCGTAAAATCATATTGGCAACAATGATATACCTGTATTGGTCAGAAATAATCTGAAATAATATGATCTATAGTTGTGTCAATTTTGAATGAAATCCATTAGTTAGTATAGAAGTTACATGCATTTTAAAATTCAACCTATCAGCAGGCTTAGAATCATGTTGGCAGCACTGGCCTATATTAGTTACTCCAAATTAATCTAGAATGCCAGGTACTATACGTGAGCAAAGTTTAGAGCTATTGACTTGCATACTTTCTGATATATTTATATTAGGGTAACAAAAATAGAGACAGTATTTATTAACAGTTGGCAGCCCTGGTTACTCTTTAGACTCGGCATAGTCATATCTGTTATGGTACACATAGCACACACGAAATTTGGTTGAAATCCAAATGATAGTATAGAAGTTACATGTATTTAAAGTTGGATCTCTCAGCAGGCTTAGAATCATGTTGGTAGCACTGACGTATATAAGTTACTCCAAATTAATATAGAATGTCAGGTTCTATACGTGTTCATAGTTTAATGCTGTCGGCTTGTATACTTTCTGATATATGGGTCTGTCTGTTTAGGTAGTCAGCCCGAAGGCTGGTTGGATCCTCAAAAAGCACCGCCGTTACGTTATGTGAGTAGATACCCACAAAAACCCAAGGCAGCGCTATATTGAGGCGTTCTAGGCAAGAAGAGGAGTGAGGTAGTTTGCCATTGCTTTCCTCACTGAGTCAGAACAGTACTCCTAACCCTATGAGTAGAACCTTTCACAGCATTCACAGGCACTGACTGTGCCCTGAATGCCATTACTAAGCACCACCCATACCTCAGTAGCTCCCATATAATCACAGCCATGAGTGAGACTGAGACATCGGTGAAAAGCCACCTTTTACTCTAGCCTGTGCCAACTGACAAATGCAAATGTACTGTATTCATCAAGAGATGGCAAACAGGCCAGATATATGGGTATTTGGATTAAAAAAATATTGAGAGCATTTATTAACAGTTGGCAGCCCAGGTGGGTCTTAAGAATACGCTCAGTCATATGTGTTTATGTACACATAGCACATACGAAATTTGGTTGAAATCCGATTGATAGTGTAGAAGTTATATGCATTTAAAATTTGGACCTATCAGCAGGCTTATAATTATTTTGGCAACACTGCCATGTATGGCCTCCTGGATATTAAACTGCAATATTATTATCTATACGTGTGCCAATTTTGAAATAGCTCCCATTCATACCTTCCGAGATATCCAACATGGAGCTCAAATTTCAATTGCGATTTTTCAGCAGTTGGTAGCACTGACATCATTTTCAAATATGGACATGAGATATTCAGGTATAGATCTTACTCCTACCAATTTTTGTTTCGATTGCTGCAGCCATTTAGGAATTGATAGGGGGGACACACAGAAGGACAGACAGACACACATTTGCCCGATCTCATAAGTCTACTTTTTCCTCATTTTTGCAAAATTGCAAAATGTGAAAAGTAGGCTAATAACTTAAAAGCACTTTTACTAAGCTTTTTTTTTTTCAGATGTCCTTTCTATTGAATATATTTTATTACCTTTTGAGTTTTGGCATACACTTTCTATTAATATGCAAATAGCTTACTCTTATTACTACAAAAGTAGCTTTTCTCTCCCACATCTTTCTTGCTCATTTCCAGTATCGTAATAAAACTCGACCTTCTCAATATCGTGGTATTTATTAACAAGATGTTCAGTAAAGAACATATAGCCTACTTTCTCCTAAATGCATGGGTATTGTTATAACTCTTTGTCCTTTTCAAGGAGTATAATTGAATGTTGGTTGTAGTAGCTTGTTGAAATACAACGTGCTATAGGGATATTAAACATGAATATGAGGTGCCCTTTGCTAGTGCTACCTCTGTAAAAAAATTCATTCAATTCGGTTTCACAGTGTTTGAATTGATCTGGGGAATGGATTTGCACACATACATGGCCGCTATTTGCAAACTATTGGGCTGATGACCTTGTAGTCAGTCATAAGATGCTTTCCACAAAAAGGCATGTTGTTGCAAAATCCGGTAGAGATCAAATTATTAGGATGGTCGAAATTTGATTTAAGCTTTTAACATTTGGGTGGCCGTCATTCCGTTTCCGTCAAGATGGTGGCGATATAAAACATGACACTGAGGTGCCTTTTGCTAGTGCTACCTCTGTACCAAATTTCGTTCAATTCGGTTTCACCGTGTTTGAATTGATAGGGGGAATCGATTTGCACACATACTTGGCCACCATCTGCAAACTATTGGGCTGATGATCTAGCAGTTTGGTCAGAATATGCTTCCCACATAAAGATTTGTTGTTGCAAAATTTGGTAGAGACTAGATTATTAGGTTGGTCGTAATTACATTTTAGCCTTTAACATTTGGGTGGCCGCGATTACGTTTCCGTCAAGATGGCGGTGATATAAAACATGACACTGAGGTGCCCTTTGCTAGTGCTACCTCTGTACCAAATTTCATTCCATTCGGTTTCACCGTGTTCGAATAAATAGGGGTAATCAATTTTGACACAAAGATGGCCGCCATCCGCAAAATATTAGGCTAATGACCTATTAGTTTGGTCAAAGGATGCTCCCTCCATAATGGTATGTTGATGCAAAATTTGGTAGAGATCGGATGATTAGGTTAATCGTAATTTGATTTAAGCTTTGAATATTTGTGTGGCCGCCATTACGTTTCCGTCAAGATGGCGGCGATATAAAACATGACACTGAGGTGCCCTTTGCTAGTGCTACCTCTGTACCAAATTTCATTCCATTCGGTTTCACCGTGTTCGAATTAATAGGGGTAATCGATTTTGACACAAAGATGGCTGCCATCCGCAGACTATTAGGCTAATGACCTATTAGATTTGTCAAAGGATGCTCCCTTCATAAAGGTATGTTGTTGCAAAATTTGGTAGAGATCGGATGATTAGGTTAGTCGTAATTTGATTTAAGCTTTGAACATTTGGGTGGCCGCCATTACGTTTCCGTCAAGATGGCGGCGATATAAAACATGACACTAGGGTGCCCTTTGCTAGTGCTACCTCTGTACCAAATTTCATTCCATTCGGTTTCACCGTGTTCGAATTAATAGGGGTAATCGATTTTCACACAATGATGGCCACCATCCGCAAACTATTAGGCTGATGACCTATTAGTTTGGTCAAAGGATGCTGCCCCCATAAAGGTATGTTGTTGCAAAATTTGGTAGAGATCGGATGATTAGTTTAGTCGTAATTTGATTTAAGCTTTGAACATTTGTGTCGCCGCCATTACGTTTCCGTCAAGATGGCGGCGATATAAAACATGACACTGAGGTGTCCTTTGCTAGTGCTACCTTTGTACCAAATTTCGTTCAATTTGCGTTCACAGTGTTCGAATTGATGGGGGGACAGACATTCAGAGTACACACACTCACACACACACAGACTCACACATACATACACACACACACACAGACAGACACACTTTTTTTCGCCCTGTAGTGATCTCATAAGTCTACTTTCATTTTTTGCAAAAATCGAAAGTAGGCTAAAAATGTTAAACACAAAACAACCAAAAGGTTTTATACAATATTTTACTTTAGTTTAAGGGGGAAAAAAAACCTAATTAAAGACAAGGTTACAGTGTCAAAACATAACATATTAATACCCAAAAATATCTGGATATCCATTTTATTTTTATTTTTTTGAAGGATCAATATTGTTTCTGATTTCAATTTAAGGCATCAAATACCTGTGTTTCAGTCCTTGTTTGTCCAACACTTCATCAACACATCAAAAAGTGTTGTACAAAGCTCAAAAACTGAAAATACCCTCATTTTGGGTATTTAAAAGACCACTGGGTAAATACCCAGGAAAATACCCAATTTATATTTACCTTCCCACTGGGTATTTACCCGTCCCACATCACTAACAACAGTGAGCCCTTTCCTATTGAACTGAGAGTCTCGCGGTGGCCGTGTGAGGTCCGGGGCACTGTGGCTAGCAGTGTGTCGAGCAAGGCGCTAGCAGCAGCGTAGCACCCAACTAGTTTAACACATTGACACTTTTTATCACATTTAATAATCACAGGATACGAGACAGCCTACAGTACTTCGCCTTACTTACTTCTTACTTCCTTGGCATTACAGCTCTTGTAGAGCCTGAATTACGTGAAGGATGTAACAGGAGAAGTAGAACCGCTATGCTTCGTACCCTGGACGGAAACTATCTTAAACGGCCTATCCAGCTGGTCATTCCCCTCAAGATAGACCAGGGTGGGGAGGATATTGGAGAATGAATCACTGCGACACTCATCACCCGTGTGTGACTTTGTACTACGGTGTGGTGGGAGATTTGTATTGTTGTAGTGTGCTAAGTTCCTTGGTTAAATAAAGTAGTTTTTAACACGGATACATCCACTTACTTTTCACGACACATGATCCAAATCTTTGCAAAGGAATGTGGCTTTGTAAAGGGGTTGGTACACCAGATACAATCCATGCTGCATGCCTACTCACAGAGAAAAGAACCAACCTGCACATCTGGCATTTTTTGATCTCGAAAAGACATTTGACACAGTGCCACAAGAGTTCATATGGAGATCACTTCAGGTTCACAGGGTCCCTGAAGCTTATGTCCAATGCATTCGATATCTATATCGAAACTTCACAAGTATGTAGTCAATGCCACCTTAAATAAGTTGCTAAAAATAAATATGGCCACCACATTCAGTGTTGCAAACTTACATCATTTAACTCCAAAAAAGAAAGTCCCCAAACACATCCATGTAACAAGTATCGTAAAGAAACCAAAATAAATAAGACCTACTTACTGTGCATTTTAAATTAAGCTGTGTGGCAGACCAGGCTCAAGTTAGGGTCATATTGGTCATCATTCCACAGTGATCAAGCTCATAAACAAACAGTATTATGGTACTGAAGTTAACTTTGGGTTCCTAGATGCCTTTTCAACCTCCATATAAAATGCATAATACAGAAATATTAACCCGGGAGAGGTGGCATGGGGGACTTTGTGATCCCACACAGTTTCGTTATGCTGGGGTTTCTACCTTTTACTACACACAGACTATACCCGCCACATACCTTTCCCCACATTCCTTATCTATTGTCTGAGGGCAGTAACCTATTAGTGGAAGGGATGAGAGCCGATACAAACGTATTTTTGTCGAGCCATGTTGCAATGTGTTCCTAAAAGATCCCGCGCCACCAGTCCCGCTGACAGAGTGAACAGCTGTTCCAGTCTTACGCGTACTCCATGAGAATATATCTGTCTGATCTGAAATGGAATTGATTGTAGTTGTGTTAAATACTCCATGAGAATGTATCTGTCTGATCGTGAAATAGAATTGATTGTAGTTAAGTGTTAAAATGTAACATGAATCATCTGGGCTACAAAGAGCAAGAATCCAGGGTGTTATCTCTTCTGCAGGACCTCGAAGAGGAAGACATATTAGGAGGTGAAAACACTTAGCGTTCCAACGAAATCTAACCTAACAATTTAGCTTCACACAAGTTTAGTCTTTGGAAGGATCTTTTACATGCCATAAATCTATGACATGGAACCGACAGCTTTACTTCCCCTCCGAAGGAAGGCATATTGAAGAATTTTTAACGCTCTTAAAAAATCCGATGACTTCGGCCGGGTTTGAACCCGCTATCTTGGACACAGAATGTCAGCATGCTACCAACTACGCCACCGAAGCCGAAGTGAAGATTAACTAGAAATAGCAGACTCTTGTAGTGATACTGAGCAGAGTGCAGACGAAGAAGAAAATTAAGAAAGTGACAATGATGTGCCTCTTTCTCAGTGGATGTGTACCCTTACTGCAAGAAGAAAAAAAGTTACAAAATGGAGTACAATACAACCTCAATACAATACAACAAGAGACTTCTTGAAAATGCGAAAAACTAGAATCCTACATTATCTAAAACTTGTTTAATCATTCATTTTGAAATTGTCAATAGGCAAACTGAAGTAGGGGAGACCGGGGTATTGCCGAACACCTAAGCTTCGAAGCCAGATTTTACAAACAATTATTGACTCTTGAAAGAACAAAGAAAATTTTGAAAATAAATCGTATTTACCCAGTACACACTCACAATAACAACCTTCAAACATGGATAGAAATATCTTACGAATCAGTTCTAAAAAAATTACTCCAACGTTCGGCATTAAACCAGGGGTAATAGCGAACACAATGTTCGGCATTCCCTCAAATCCAAAAAATGAGTTTAAACTGATGAAAATCAGTAATTGACTACTTCCTGGTGGAAAGGACAAATCGCAGAAAGCTGATGGATGTGACAGCTTTACCAGGAGAAGCATTTGAGGGGGACCATAGAGCTGTGGTGGCAAAATTTAGATGGGGAAAATTGGAAAACCTAAAGGAGATCAGAGAAAGTAAAATAAAAGTATGGAAATTGAAAGACAAAGCTGTACAGGAAGATTTTCAGGAGAGATTGAAGCAACAAATCCCAGTTACTGAAGTGGAAAATGTAGAAGAGGAATGGTCCCACTTTAAAAAGGCATTTGCTGGTGCAGCAGAGAGTGCTTGTGGTAGGACGTCAACAAGAGTGAAAGAGGAGGAGACACCGTGGTGGAATGAGGAAGTGAGGAAAGCAGTGAAAGAAAAGAAGTCTGCATGGAAAGAATGGAACCGAGATCAAACAGAAGAAAGCAAAAGGAAGTATTACGACAGCAAACGGAGGTGTAAGAAAGTGGTAGGAGAAGAAAAGTTGGGAAGAATTTACACTTAGAATGGAAACAGATGTAAGTGGCAGTAAAAGGATGCTGTATGGGCTTCTAAGAAGTAAGAGGAAAGAAAGAGTTACTACAAAGATGGTGAAAAAGGAAGATGGAGAATTGGTAACACACCCAGAAGAGATAAAGGGACGATGGAAGGAGTATTTCGATAAGCTATTGAATGTGAGCAATTGTACTGGTGAGATCGAAGTGACACAGCCTGACGACTCTGTAACAGAAGATGATATAACAATGCTGGAGGTGGAATTAGCAGTACAGAGAATGAAGATGGGAAAAGCAACAGGGGTGGATGAAATCAGTGTAGAAATGATAAAGGCTGCTGGACCTGTTGGTATGCAATGGCTGTATCGACTGCTAAAGTGTGTGTGGAAACGGAAATGTGTACCAGAAGACTGGGAGAAAGGGCTAATAATACCAGTGTTTAAGAAAGGGGACAAGAAAGTGTGTGATAACTATAGAGGAATCACCCTCATATCACAGATAGTAAAAATACTGGAAAGGATACTAGAAAGAAGAATGAGAAGAAAGGTGGAAGGAGAGTTGCAAGAGGAACAGTATGGCTTCAGGAGTGGAAGATCCACAGTGGACCCAATCTTTAGCTTGAGGCAGGTGATTGAAAAGAACTGGGAATATGGAGAGGATTTGATCATGACTTTCATAGATCTAGAAAAGGCATATGATAGTGTCCCCAGAGAGAAGGTATGGGAAACCATGGTTAAGAAGAGACTGGGAAGAGAAATGTTGGAAATGGTGCAAGCAATGTACAACAACTGTGTTAGCAGGGTACTGACCCCAGTTGGAAAGACAGATTGGTTTAGGAACAAGACTGGACTAAGACAGGGGAGTGTGCTGTCACCTCTTTTATTCATAATGGTAATGGATGAAATTGTAAAGGAAACAAAGGAAGCATATGGACATAAAGAAATGAAGTTACTATTATTTGCAGACGATATTGTGGTCTGGGGAAGGAACACCGAAGAAGTGCAAAAACAACTAGATGCACTGAACGAAAATATTCAGAAGTATGGCCTGAAAATCAGTATAGAGAAAAGCAAGACCATGGTGATGACAAGAGGGGAAAGACAAGGAAAGGGCACTGTGAAAATTGGAAGTCCGAGTTTGGAAATTGTGGACACGTTCAAATACCTAGGAAGTGAATTGATGCAAACTGGTAGGTTGGACATGGAGATTGGCAGGAGAGTACAGCAGAGCAATGCATTCTATCAAAGTGTAAGAAAACTTGTTTGAGATAAGGAAGTACCAAGGAAAAGCAAGGAGGTAATGTATAAAATGTACTATGTACCCATATTAACTTATGCAGCTGAGACTTGGACCCTGACGAGCAGGCAAGAGAGTAGAATCCAAGCCAGTGAAATGAAATTCCTAAGTATGATAGGTAAGACAAGGAAAGACAGAGTGAGGAATGAAGATGTTACGAAGGAAGTTGGGATGGAAAAACTAAATGAGAGAATTGAGAAGAATAAACTAAGGTGGTTTGGACATGTAAAGAGGATGGAGGAAAATAGAATACCAAGACAGATGCTGGAGGCCAAGTGCAAGGGTAAGAGAGCAAGGGGAAAACCTAGAACAAGGTGGATCGATTCAGTGAAGAACAGCGTGAGAAAAAGAAATCTGGACTGGGATAAGATCGTGGAAGAAGAATTGTGGAAGGAAAGAGGAAAGTGGAGAAGTGCCATAAATACCCCGACCCGGCAGGAGCTGGATAAGGGGAAATGATGATGATGAAAATTATATTTAAATTAATTTCTGCTATTACAGCATAACTTACAATATTGTGAACAGTCTGTTTTATGTTTAACTATTTTTAGCACCTTTCAAATGCAACAAAATCACATAAATAACGCTCAGCTTTCTTTCTCCATTAACTGCAGTCTTTGCGAGTCTAATTTCAGCACATTGCTTTTGAACATTTATACGATAGCTCATTGTCACGTCCAAATTCTACACAAACACAACATACCTCACCAGAATCAGTTAGGGATTTAATAATATCAACTCACTCCTTTAAAAGGAACGGCCACGCTCTTCTACCAATATTGTAACATGCTAAAAGAAAACCCCAAGAGGGATTGTTCCACGCTCTCATATCAATATTGTAACTTACTAAAACCCCAATAACAGTTACTTGCATCTGTCGTCCTGCAGCCGGATACTCCTTCCTCGATGTTTGCTACTTTGATGAAGGCTCTCTTGAAAATTATTAAGGCAAGTTAGGACCTAATAAATGAAATAATTAAATAAATATATGTGTGATATATTTAGAACAAGGCATACTGTCTTTAATTGAACGGTTTAAAATGAATAGAATGATAGTTATCAATCGGAAAATATTTGGGGTAATGCCGAACAAGTTGTTCGCGATAGCCCCGTTAGATGCCAAGATAATATTTTATTAATAACTTCTTAAGTAAACCGTTAAAATATGTTCTACAGGATTAAGATATGAACTAACTGAATGTAAATAATACACGTACTATCCATGTGAAGAAGAAGTAACCGTATGAGTACTTATTTTTGCGCTATATAGCTGCACAACGTTATTAGCAGTTTCATAAAAAAAAACGTTTCACCTTCTCATAATGGCGTCTTGCCGTCAACTGGAGTATGCGGTTGCTGTGGAGTTAGAGGGACTTGCGCTAGACAGCAGCACCAATTTAAGGCACCGTTATGCCAACCATTGCCCACGAAACACCCTGTTCGCCGTTACCCCAATGTTTGCCAATACTTCAATATTTCATAAAAATTATTAACTGTCAGATCTGCACCATTTCTATTATAGTGTAAATACCCATTTGTAATATGTGCATGATTTTTATTTTAAACAAATATACTTGTTCAGTGAATGTTTTCATGCCGTATCAGTAGCATAAAAAAAATAATTGTCGTTACTACACAGAAATAATTGGGAAGGGTCAGAAATGACCCCGCGCCACCTCTAACGTTGCTCAAGTAAGCGCCACTTCTCCCGGGTTAATACTTCCTTTAGGTTTTTTCCAGTTTTGCTGGGGAGCTACAGATAAAAAGGTACTTTGCTTTCTTTTCCTCTCATACAGTGAGGGTCCTGCCTTTAGAACGGGGCCTTGCTGTCGCCACATGGCGGCCGGGCACTGTGCAGTGCAGCATGTCCAGCAAGGCATTGGCGCTAGCAGCAGCATAGTGCCCAAATAGTTTAACACAACCGGGTGAGTTAGCCGCGGTCGTTACGGCATGACTGCTGGCAGTCGCTCACATCCGGGAGGCGAGGAGGTTCGAATCCCCCCGCCGACAACCTTGAAGATGGTCTTCTGTGGTTTCCCATCTTCCTTCCATGCAAATGCCGGGGTTGGTCCCTAACTGTAGGCCACAGCCGCTACCTTCCAGCTCCTCGTCCTTACATTCCAACTTTCCTCCCCAACGGTAGGGTAAGTTCCTCCAAGAGTACGCACTTAACGAAAAGACCATCATAACGGAAGGAAAAGTTACAAAAATAACAAATAGTTTGCACAAAACATTCATTAATAACCTGGCTACTACATACACATTAGTGAAACACAATTTAAATAATTAAACTCGAGAAATAATAAAAAAAAAAGTAAAATATGTGAAATGCGCGCTCTTGAAGGCTTATGCTTATAAGAGTACGCAGTAGGTCCTCTATGAGTGCGCACTTAGCAGGAGTCACATTTAAACATTCCAGCGCCCTCATAGCTTGAACAGGCATCATGCCACCACTTTTTACAGTCTTTACACTGAATCCAATCTTCAGTTACTGGTTCTTCATACATTTCATCACACCCAGGGCAGCAGATACCTTCTGGAGTTGTGGAAGTTGTAGCATCAAAAAGCCGTTTCTTTTTCGAGGGTCTGCATGATTTTTGTCCTTTCTCACATGCTTTTGATGTGGAGGCCATTAATGAGTTTTTAAATGGCGATCCTGTCATAATTTCCGACTTCTTACCTTTTCTCTTTTGTTTATCTTCGTGAGTTGCTTTCGGAAGAGGAAGGAATGTTGAAGGTGGCACTATTTCCTGATCTTTTACATTATTGGTTTCTTCTTCAGGTTTCTCAGAGGGTGGAGGGCGACTTGTAACAGACGAAGGTTCAAAATCTTCATCTGAGAAAATGTCTGGATTGTAAGGATGAATTCCAGTAGCCTTGAATGAATTCTTCGCTTTTTCAAGCGTTGCCACTCTTTCATATGCAGAACGGAAGAGAGAGGAAAGATCCTTCTGAGTAATTGCTTTTTCAGGATGATTGAACATCCACTTGTCGCATTCAACTGAAAAAGCTGATTTTAAAGGTCCGAAAAATCCTTTGTCGAGGGGTTGCATCATGTGACTAGCATGAGGAGGAAGAGAAAGCATGGTAATAAATTTGCTCCTACAGAACATGACTGCGTCCAAACTACAGTGCGAAATATGGTTGTCCATAATTAGCAGAACGGGATCTTCTTCACTTGGTTTCACAAATTGTTCAAAGTGCTTCAACCAGTCGAGAAAGAGTTCTGTAAACAAGAGTTTAGTGCTTTTCAGTCGGTCAACACGAATGTACCCAAAAGAGATAGGTTATGCCCTAATCCTGAAATAAATTACATGAAACAATCCCAACAATCTAAATGAACACACGTTCATGGAGAGCTCACCCCTCTTCACGCTACTAAAAAACACACCCTGTCGGAAACAAGACACAATTTAGCGACACAGCCAAGCTAGATAAAAAAAGGGGGGAAATTAGGGGGTTTTAATAGGTAAATGTTATCTGGATCAGGTGTACGATGTACTTTTCTTCTGCAATAAACCAAGGTCCATATTCGCGGCAGTATTAAAGGTGCAGGGACGTCCTCATAAGACCGTCAACGCTTAGTTCGAATGGCTTATGGTCCACGCGTGGCGAGGGCTAATCCACGGTCTTTAATAGTTGTAGACCCACCTCATTCAATAACATACATCTTATCTAGGTTGGCAACACCTCACAGAAACACATCGCTATCACTCCCCACAGCACGTATGGGCAGGGGGGGAGAAAGCAGGGAAAAACCAGTCGTTAAGATAACCACCGCAGTCGACCGCACAGTGAGTTCCAGTGAGCACGAAAACTGCGAGTAGCTGTATTAAGGAAGACAATCAGATAAGTAGTTAGCCTACAATTTTATAGTTTAACCATCGTTTACAACCATATAATCTCTCTAAAGTACAAACTCCGGATAGCTATCACCATTTAGCATTTCACCTAACATCATATATACTGCATTTAGCATACACTGACAGTTGCAGTACCAATACTGCAACTAAATAATTGTACATATTGTAAATATTTTCACCTGTATTTTAAACATAGATTTTATAGCCTAAGTGTAATGGATCTGATGATGATCGCTTGACGATCAAAACTGGTCATCCTAGTGTTTTATTAATCTCATGTAATTTATTTCAGGATTAGGGCATAACCCATCTCTTTTGGGTACATTCGTGTTGACCGACTGAAAAGCACTAAACTCTTGTTTACTAAGACAACACTGAAAATATGGCTTCAAACACCACAAAGAGTTCTGTGTTCATGTACCCCGAGTCTGAAATGAGAGGCAGGGTCCCTTCTGGGGCGTCTGCGTACAAATCAACATTCATTCTTTTTCGGGGGAAAATGATAGCGGGAGGAATGAAAATACCAGTAGGGGAAAGGCAACATACAACCGTCACTGTTTGACCCTTTCAGCTGACACGACCTTTGCAACATGCCGTTTTCCTTTTGGCGAAATAACTTTTGGAATGTGGTTAGGGACGGTTGAAATTCCACTCTCATCCATGTTGAAGATCCTGTGGGCAGGGAAGTGTTTTTCTTCTATTACCTTCTTCAAATTACTGAAAAATCTCTCGCACTGAACTTTATTAAACCCTATAGCTCTTCCTAGACTGCACTTTTCGGGTGCACGAAGTGTGAGGTGGTTTCGTTTACAAAATCCGTAGACCCAGTTTTTTCCAGCCAATTTCTTTTTATCGTTGAAATTGTTGACGATGTTATTTCTTACAGCAAATTGAAACGCAAGCTGCATTAGCTGCCTCCTTGTCATGCCGTAAAATTTTGAATCCAAGTCCCTCACATGTTTTACTAACATCTGCTCCTGCTCGGGGCTGAATATCGGCTTCATTCTTCCGAGTGATGTCGGAACAGTGCCATGAAAATACAACAGATTGGTGAAATTTAGGAGGTAAAATGAGTCAGGAACAAGCCTAAACCATCCTTTTTAGCCTGAAGTGTGTACTTACAGCTTTAAGTCTTTTGCGTAATGTCGATTCATTCACTCCAAGTGATTCAGCTATTTTTCTCTTGCTCTCTCCCTACTCTAGTCTTTCCCAGCAGTCATTCAAAACCTCTTGGGTGAAAATAAGCTTTCTATTTGACTTTCTCTTATAATAAGACATTTGAGCGCTGAAAAATAAAATGTAAAATCATAAAACGAAGCTAAAACAAGTTGTCCCTCAAGAGCGCGCATTTACTTCCTACAAGAGCGCGCGCATCCTCTTGAAGGACAGTTCACTGCCCACTCTTAAGGGCTCAGTGGTAGTTACACAAATCACTCGTTAGATAGCAGCAGCATGCAGGAATGAGTATTGCACCAAGTCCATAACAAAGAGTGGAAAATCCCGTGTTGTATGACACAATAGATAAGCATGTCGAAATGTATCAGGGATGTACAAATACTAACATGCTGGTTCAGAATATTATACGGAAATGAGTGAAAACATATCCTTACCAGTAACTAGAACAGTAGAAGTCACAAGTCTTCAATGGTACAGCACGAACACAGTGGCTACTCACAGTCGACAGAATACCGTCTGACTCATGTCTTACAATGCTGCCAACTTTAGAATTTCGAGCTGCGCACTCTTGTGAGTCCGCGCGCTCTTAAAGGAACTGACCCTACTTGTAGCTCACCCATTGGGTGTCCATCTCGAAGCAGCTACAAAACTGGCGAGCCGAACATGTCCTCGGACACTCCCGGCACTAAAAGCCATACACTTAAAAGTTTAACATGTTTACACTTTTAACATATAGGTATTTAATAATCATGTTTACTTACATGAATTTCAGATTAGTTGCTGGAAATGCTATCCTTCATTTTCTAAATACAATGTAGGAAGTTTTGGTACTCTCACTGTAATTCATCCTCACTGATATTTCGTATCTGTGCAGTTATTTCGTTCTCTCTTCTAAGGACACCACTAACACACAATGTTCATCTCCAAAACTATTTCTGAACTTTGCTATGCACTCTCAAACATGAGATAGCCCCTGGAAATCTCACTCGAAACTTTTGTCTTGTTCTAGCGCACAATTTCCTGCACTTTATGTACGTATTGTGCAGATATTCACGATTATTTTACATAAAGCATTACAGCACTACACACAATCACAATAAAACACTACACAATACGATATGCAGTACCGGTACACAGTAGCTTTATAAAATACTGAAAGACTGAAACACCCAATCAGCTCAGAGCTCACACGTCTACAGAAGAGTGAGGGAATACCTGGGGAATACGAGGAGCAGCGGCCAAGGTCGAGCAAAGGTCTGCACATAACGTGCGCTAGAACAAGGCAAAAGTTTCGAATGTCATTTCCAGGGAGACCCATTCCTATAAATCGGACAATAGATCAACTGGCTAAGAGATTCAAATGTACAGGTTCAGTAAACAATAAAAATAGACGTAAATGTCGTTATTTCCTTACTGAAGTTAAATTAACCGGAAACTTCATAAGGAGATGCCGGTTATGTTTGGCAGTGGATGGGGAACATTTTCAGCATCTACTGTAAGCATGGTGAGTAAAAATGCATGACACTGATTCTGCCGTATATACGCGCGCGCGGGAGCCAGGAACTAAGCTGTCGCTGGCGGAGCGCATGAGCCAAGCAAAATTAAAGACCCTGTATATATTTTTTTGGAGGTTTGCTCTTTAAATAGAAGTATTGGCAAAATTGCTTGATATCTTGGTTTATAAACAAGGTTGCTATGTTCCTCTTTACACATGTGGTGCCTAACAGTGAAAGTGGTCCAGTGGAAGATAACTTCACTGTTACGTCCCTTAAAACAACAATCATCATCTTCCAAGCGGGATCTCTTGGTAAATAATAAAATTCAGTCCAACCACATGGATAATGGGATCTGTATCCTGGGTATTTCTTTTTTTCCTTTTTATCAGTGTGCCTACACTCACACTTCTTAAATTTCTTTTGGTAGCTTATTTTTACAAACTTTTACTCTTTTATACTAAATGTTATTCGGCTTTTAAAAGTGTATTCATTGCAAAATGGCTAAAAACCAATTAGATTAAAAAAAGTCATATAAAGGCGCTTGGTTCCGTTATGCAAAACATTTAATCACTGATTTAGCCTATTAGCTTCTTTACTTTTATTAATAAGTTTATGAAGAAAATGGAAATTGCAACACCCAGAAGGAGTGGTGCTATATTGCTGGAATTGAACATGCAGGACGAGTGTTCGGTTGTGATTCGATGATTACATTTTCAGGTCCCTCTGACCGCAAGTTTGGACAACAATCAATACAGGATGTGCCCAATACGAGCTGCAATACATTGATGAATTCGGCGAGGCAAGGAGTCAATAAGGCCCTGGATCGCTTCCTGAGAAATTGTGGCCCATGCTTGCTGCACTGCACGGGTTAGTTGTTCCAGAGTTGTGGGTGGCTGAGGACGGTTGGCCAGTTGTCGACCAATCATGTCCACACATGCTCATTAGGACTGAGGTCCGGGGATCTGGCGGGCCATTCTAAGGTTGTGATGTCGTGGAGAGCTTCTCTGGAGATGCGTGCAGTGTGTTCTACTGAAACATCCCATTAGCAATGTTCGCCATCATAGGGACAACCACTGGATTGAGTATCCTATCAACGTACTGTCGAGCAGTCATAGTGCCCTCTACAAGCACTAATTGTGATTTCACATTAAAGCCAATAGCTCCCCAGACCATAATGTTTGGTGTTGGTCCTGTGTGCCTCTCGACAATAAGGTCTGGGCGGCCCCTCTCCCTGGTACGTCGGCGCATACGATTCCGGCGATCACTGCGGGCAAGACAGAAGCGCGATTCATCACTAAAGACGACCCTATGCCATTCGTCGACCGACTTCGATCGCTCTCGACACCAGGCCAGCCTTACACATCGCTGTTGTGGGGTCAAGGGAACACCTTCTGCAGGGACACGGGATCGTAAGCCAGCTGCACGCAGGCGATTACCAACTGTTTTGTAACGTGGGGTGCCACAGCTGCTCGAATTTGCGCTGCTGTTGCATGGGGTTCCATCCGGGACATCCGAATGATGCGGCGATTCTCTCTAACAGTTGTCTGTCGCGCTGGGCCTGTGCCAGGTCTACGAATGTGGGTACCTTCATTTGACCACTGCTGCCATACACGTTGTACCGTAGATGCCTGTCGGCCAACACGTGCAGCGACAGTCCTTAGCGATAATCCAGCCTCACACAGCCCAATTATCCAAGCCTTCTCAAACGACGACAATTGTTGATAGCGTGCTCTTCTGTCGTCGAGGCATGTTTGACGGGGAACACTTCACTGCACAGACTGCAAGTCAACTACGCTACACCAGAGTCCGTATACTGGAGTAGATTCCTCCGCCACCAATCACGTGGGGAGACCTGTAGCAACAATCCAATGGGTCTGAAACTTTGATTGTTTACATACCTACATGGCATCGTTCCATATCTTGAAAATCAACACAAACCACCAATGCCTTCAGGGTGTTGCAATTTCCATTTTCTTCAGTGTATTTATGGATCTCACCTTGAGATTACATGGCACTTGGTTCTGTTATACAGTTTTCTCCAATCTGCCATACAGAACAAACACTTCCTTCAAACTTAAAAAGTAAAATAATTATTCCTTGCCTGAAGACCAAATTTGCTGGGCAGATAGTTCTATATTTCCTCCACAAGATGGTACTTATAACTCAATTTCGTTAAAAACGACACTTGGTTCCTTTATGCATAACATGGTCCAATTTGTCAAAAGCATCACTTCAAATGCATATTTGTATACTGTAAATGTATTATAATTTAGCCTATGTATAGTTAGTCCGTCATATGTGTAATGAACTATGTACTGTTCCCCATGACAGAGCTCTGCTCTCGGGAATCTTCTAGGCAAATAAATTAAACTGTCTTACTCCTTCACAGTGTACCTATTGAAGCTGTCTTCCACATTTACTGTTGTCACGCCAGGAACAGACATATTTTCCTTCCAACAACTACTCAACACACAGAGAGAGAATTAATAACACATCAAATCTCTGAGATCCTGCTCCGACGAAGCACTTAAGTCTTCCTTGGTACCTGAACCTCCTTAACTTGACACTTTAATTTTATCTTCAATTCAACATTACTTTGGTGAATATCTCATATTTGACTTCCTAGCTGTTTCTAAATCCAAACCTAAAGTTTTGATGATTTCATCTCTACAGTTGTAGTGCAAATGTTATCAAATGCAATAAAGACTGTACAACTGTCCAACTGCTTTGAAAATAACAACTTCAATTTTAGATGTAAATCTAACAACAACAACAAAAGCCTTAAGTTAACAGAATTTGATGTTGGTTGGTTCCTTAGTTTAGGGGCTGTGACAACGCGGTCATGTAGCCCCATGTACTTTGGTTGTGTGTGTAGAATCTGTCTGATAACCGGTTGCTTCCACTTACTTGTGCCGGGCTCCTCTCCGTCTTCCTTACTGTCGACCTCCCTTGGTCAACTCTTGTTCTCTTCTGACCCCGACGGTATTAGATTATCCGAGGCCTAGGGAGTCTTTCACTTTCCCGCCTTAATTGGCCCTTGTCTCATCTTTCCTGATTCCCTCCTTCTGTGAGGGGTCAGCCTTCTTTTTCTTTTCCTTTTACCTCCTGCCTTGTGCTCAAGGCCCTTAAGGAGTCAGGGTGTATGTAGCCCCACCACTTCTGGTGCACCCTAGATAATGCTACACCCTCAGGGGCTCACGACTGGTGAGTTCGGGAGTTTGCGACCCCGAGGGATTCCTGAGCTGGGTCCGTTTTCCCCTTTTGTCCCTTACCTTTGGGGCGGACCCTCTCCTCTCTCCCCTCTCCTCTCCTCTTTTCATTATATTTCCTTTTCTCTTTAAGATTCCTGCACTGTTTTTGTTACTTGGTTCACCGTGTATCTAAATTCCCGTTTAGCGTTTTTCTAAGGCATTTTTAATCTACGTTGCATTTTGTAAGTTTTTTCGATCTAAATTACATCTCACGAATGTTTTCAACCTCAATTGCATTTTGTAAAGATTGACAATCTAAATTGCTTTTTAGTAAGTCTTTCAATGCAGGTGTCAGGGCATTTTAGTGAGTATTTTGAATTTCAATTGCATTTTGTGAGCATTTTCAACCAAAACCGCATTTCGCACGAATTTTGAATCTAAATTGCATTTTGTTTGGTGGGCATTTTGCACATATTTTGATTCTCAATTGCATTTTGTGGGTATTTTGAATCTAAATTACATTTTGTCAAGTATTTTCAATCTAAATTGCATTTTGTAAGTATTGTCAATCCACATGAGTCGTTTGAATCTAAGTATTTTGAATTTCAATTGCACTTTGTGAATAATTTGGATTGGAACTGGGATATTTCAATCTGAATTGCATTGTGTATTTTCAATTTCAATTGCATTTTGTAAGTATTTTGAACCTCAATTGTATTTTGTACATATTTTCGATCTCATTTGCATTTTGTAAGTATTTTGAATTTCAGGTGCATTTTGTAAGTATTTCAACGCTACTTTGCATTTTGTACGTATTTTGAATCTAGCCTACGTTTTGTGGATCTTTTTCAATCTCTTCTTTTTGTGACTCTTTTCGTTCTAAATTCCCTTTTGTAAGACCATATTGTGAGTTGTTTCCCTCTTGAGTTCCTTTTTGTACGTATTTTCCGTCTCACATAATTTTTGTTCTTGTTTCCATTTCATTATCATTTTCGCTATCACCCAGATCATTAGGGGCCAATAACCTCGATGTTAGGCCCCTTAAAACAACAATTATCATCATCATGATAAGCGGAGTTAATTGTGATGACTGTATTAGTGTGTGCGTTGTCTGTTTTTAATTCAAGTAAGGACTGCAGATGATAATTTCAAGTAGTTTCTATTTTTGCTACCAAATGCTACCATCCACAACACCTAGCTGTGAACTTTGCTACTACTAGATGCCAGCGCCTGGTGACGAACATTGGAGCTTAAGAGCATTAATCAAACGTAACCTACAAATTTTGCTTCACACAATTGTAGTCAATTTACATGCCATAAATCTATGACATGGGCCCGCCGCCTTTACTTCCCCTCTGAAGGAAGGCATACTGAGGGAAATTTAACACTCTTAAAAAATCTGACGACTTCGGCCGGGTTTGAACCCGCAACCAACTACGCCACCAAAGCCGCCAAATTTGATGTTAATCTGAAAATTGATCTTACAACTTTTCAGTCAGTCAACACAATGTAATCTCAATTACGGGACATGCGAAAAAAGACCTGGAAAAGAAATGCATGTGATTAAAATTTATATTTGTTTTGGAGTACAAAGGAGGGAGAAAACTAAGGGATGACGTGTTTCACTCGTCAAGCGAGTATCATTCGATCCAAATCCATATTAGACAAAATAGCCCTACAAAACACTACCAAACCTACAATGACACCCACTAACAGTTGCTGTCCTCCAAAAAAAAAAAAAAAACATGAAAAACACCAAGTGTGGCAACTGTTACTGGTAAAATACTTAGGCGTTAAACATCTGACAAAAGAACTACATGTATTTATATACGGTACCTACAATGTTGCAAGACTAAGAAATGACAATCTCATCAACAAGCAGACTCCCTCCACCAACTAATTTGAAGAGATATACTAAAGCAATAAGTCCTAAACTACTGTCGAATTGTAAATTAATGCAGAAACAACCTATGGTAAAAAGCTAGAACTGCAACATATAAAAACCGTGTTAGTTTACGAATAATGTTTTGAAAGATCTGATATAGAGAACTTGTGGAATGTGTTAAAGCTGCTCTGACAACAGCTTTTCTGATGTCAAGAAAGAACTATGTTTTAGGAGCAGTTGATATTGAATACTTTTGAGGTTATGTAAGAATCGAAACATGTCGTCCAATTAAACCCCCTTATTTTGAAAAGTATATAATTAATCCATGTTATTTTTCCCTGGTTAGTAAGTGGTGGTAATGAATTATTATTCCTCACTCAGATTACCCGGTATTAGGGCACGTTTATGTGTAGACTGTTTGAAAGATGTTTTATTAGATAATGAAGGCAGCACTGAAGAAATGACTTCTAAAAATTCTATATTTTTATACTAAAAGTGCTTAACAATTGTCTGCCTCAAGGATCTATGCTTGCCCCTTTATTATTCAATCTGTACATTGAAGATATTCCTTCTACTACCTCTCGTCAATTCATTTTTGCTGATGACCTTCCTACT